>JANAVB010001600.1:266112-446867 GCA_029216955.1 Iris pallida | reverse complement strand
CTCTAAGGAAGAACAAGCTTTAGAAAGATGTATTTTCTCAACTTCAAAATCCCTAGAAATTCTATTTTAGCTCCATTTTTCCTCAAACAAATTGTAATAGATTTTAATTTGAGTGTTCTTGCTGTTGTGATATTTTATTCTCAGATTCAAATCATTTTGGAGAAGTTTGACTCTCAAGAGGAATACCTCTCTTTAGAGTTTTTGGGGATTTTGATACATAGAGGTAACTTTCAATTTACACCATGAAATTCTGGTTTTATTGCATATCTAGGGAGCCCTAGGCCTAACCTAAATATAGGAATAGGAAACCCTAGAATTTGAGTCCATTTCGTGTCCTATATGGACACGTATCAGTCCTATAGTGTAGGTATTTGTGAAAATGCCCAAAGAAAACTTTTGTGTTATTTTCGAAAACTATTTGAATAGAAAATTAGTTTTTGTTGTCGCTTACATGTTTCTTTTGGACTGGGCGTGTCCCTGTGTCGTATCGTGTCGGATTCGACACGTGCACACGCGGGTGCGCGGCGCGCGGGGCTGTGCGCGTGTCCTGCTGTGCGGGAGCTCCACTGGACACAATATGCGACCACTGGACACGAGTTTTGACACACCCCTTGGGGAACTCACTGACACGCCACGTGTCAAGTTTCAGGGGGCCACGTGGCGTGTCGGGGAGTTATCCTCGTTGCATGGTCGGGACTGACAGTGCAGTCGGGTATTTTTCGACACTGATACGGGTTTCGTATCACTTGACACGACTTGGACACGTGTTAGCTAGCCTATTGGGTAGCCCTATAGGTGGTCTACCTAGGTTGGTCTGCACGAGTCCTGGGTTGGACTGTGTCGTGTGCACAACACGCGTGCACACGTGCACGATACAGTGCACTGAACAGTGCCAGTTTTGTACTGCTTTGGGTTTTAATCATTTGGACACGTTTGTGTCCACTTTGGTGGACACGAACATATTGTTTGACATGTGTATATTGTGTATGTTCATTGCCAACCTTTTTATTTGTAATTAATTTTTCATTAGGTATTTACCAATTATCCAAATTTCTGAAATCAGTACATTAGTTCCTGAGATTCCAGTTTTCAAAAGTGAAATTTGACAGTGGATTTAACCTAGTTTAATGCTGTTACCTGTTGGGTTAAGTCACTAACATGGTTCTCCAATTAGTTATCTACTTGTGTGCAAGATTTGGGTTGAATTGGTTGGGAATTGATTTCGAATTGGGGTTGGGCATGTGTAGACTGAACTGAATTCAGTTTTCTGAATATTGTGACTGATTTCCTTCCCTTCTTGTTGTCCCTATTTTTTCCAGGATTTCACCCTCATACACACACCCTCATCTCCCTTGTATATACACTGTTTTACACAGCCACACACATATTGCACACCCTCACTGTTTTCACAGTTTCACATACACACACACACAAGCATTTACATACACTCATGTCTTCTCTCTCTCTCTCTCTATATATTTCCTATTCTTCCTAAATGTAGGTTTATGTATAAAGTATATACATATATAATATATGTAATGTATACCTATATGTATATTTTTTTAGCCTATATATATAATATATATATTATATATATATATTATATATTATATATATATATAATAAAATATAATATATATATATATATATATCTATATATATTCTATATATAATATATATATATATATATATATATATATATATATGATGTTTCCTAATAATTGCACTATAACCTATGTAATGTACATATATAGGTAATATGTAGGAATGCAATATAAATGTGTATCTATATATGTAATGTACATATAGTGATGTTTCCTAATAATTGCACTATAACCTATGTAATGTACATATATAGGTAATATGTAGGAATGCAATATAAATGTGTATCTATATATAACCTTGTGATGCATACATTAGGTAGCCTATAGCCTATAGCTATGGCTCATTGTCTAAGGGTATGTGTGAATGCCAACTAACATGTGTAGTTGGTCTGGGTACCCTAGTATGTTGTGTACTAGCTAGTGTAGGTTGAGTGACCTAGTATAGACTAATGTAGACTAGTATAGGCTAGTTTGACCTAGTTTAGACTTGTTAGACCTAGTTTGACCATAGTTGACCAAGTTTGACTTCTAGGGTTGACCAGAGTTGACCAAGAGTTGACTTTGGCCTAGATTGACCTAGACTCATGTAGAGTGCATAGTAGAACTTTATTTTACCATTTTAGACTTGTTGTGACTTGTGTTGTTCTGATTAGGAGCCAGACACCACTCCTCGGACAGTACTTTCATATTGGACACTCAGATACCAGGCGAGTAAATTCTCTGATCATTTCATATCCTGCTTAGAATTATTTCTGTATTAAATTACTTTACTTGTTACTGTCACGTTGGTCACACGGATTGGTACTATATGGATCCCTTCTTGAGATGTTATCCTTCGAGAGCATCGGGTACTACATGTTCTGTGCGTTTCACTTACATGGCGTATCACTATGCTTCATTGGTTCTTTGATCACTTGTGACATATACTCTTATGATCACAGAGTCTCCTAGAATCCTTATTCCATTTACTGGATATCCTAGAATCTCCTAGAATCTCCATTTATGGGACATCCATATATCACCCTTCGGGGGCCTTTGCACGGAATCATAACATAACCTGATTGGATCCTTGTGTATTGATTGGGGGTACGGAGGAGTAGAAATAGACATGTGAATACTATCCAAGTAGTGTAGCATCAGAATCTTTCCATAGTGTAGCATCAGAATCTCCTATGCCATTTACATGTCTATATTGTACTCTGACTCACTAGCCACTGTTAGTCTCTATTTATATTAGATATTTCTATTACAGTTCTCTCTCTGTTTACATACTGCATTTCCTTCAGTGCATATATCTTACTTTGCTGCATGATTATATTTTCTAACCTGCTATGAACTGTTGAGATGTACTGTACTCGCTCCTGTCCTGACTGGACCTGTTGAAAATATTACAGAGGACGAGGAGGAGGCCTGTGTGGATACCTTCTACGGGACAGCCCTAGACGACACTTGCGAGCTGGACTCTCAGAGGACCCAGCTCTAGCTGAGGACATCACCCCCATTGCCTAGACTAGCTTAGTTAGGCCTTATCTTATCTTATGTTGTCTTGAGACTGTTTAGCTAGACTTTATTTATGTTCGAGATTCTGAGTTGTATATATTCTTCATATTCAGTAGCTGGGATTTGTACTCTGGATATTTGCTGGGATATTATCTTAGACTACTTTATCATATATTTCCTTGAGTTCTATATCATATCGTGCTATCTCTTCCTTAGTCGTGATTGAGTTCATTTACTGCTATGTCACCCCCATTCGGGAGTATGAACTGTTTAGAGTTATATTGTTAGATGTATGTTGACCTAGGACAGCGTTCTACCACCGACACTGCGGCGTAGGCTGGACGTACCCACGTCTCGTGCCCTTACTCTAGGGTGCGGGTCGTGACAATCTCTCTCTGAATACTGCCCAAGCAATAGGGGCCACTAATCCAACGGCCTGCGCCGTCCACCAGCTGCGGGCAAGATCCAACAACTGCAGACGCACTACGGCCACCTTCTCGTTCTCTGGAGTCCTGGCTGCTTCTAGAATCACCTCTGTGTCCTGAAGCCAAGCATCTGCGGCGATCGCATCTTCGCTACCATCAGGGTTCAAGCGCTTGAAGTTGTTGGCCGCGTTGTTCCCTGGGTGACCGCCTCTGGTTAAAGCATCTGTCACTGCCTGGTGCAAGGCATCTCCTCGACGATCTTGGGAAGCTATCAAGGTCCTGATGAGAACTACCAAAGTGCCATCATCAGGTGCTACAGGTTGAACTAGTTGTACTGGGGGTTCTGGATCTCCGGGAGGCATGACCCGGGAGGCTGCTCCTGAGTGCTGGGCCTGATCTTCTGGTTGCTGGGTCCACGTGAGGTGCTCTGCCTTGCCGATCAGTAGGGCCAGGTACAATACCGCTGAAGAAGACGACATAGGGAATAATAAGGAAGGACCAGGACAGATCAACGATACAAAATGTGATCAGGACAAGAATTCTCAGGGATTCAGAGGATACGAACAGAGATCAAGGCGAGTACTGATTGAGACATCTATTCGGTAAACCCTCACATATCTTGATTTACAAGACGTGCATGGGCCACCACTTAAACCATGTCACGCCCCAGAACCAGAATACTGGAGAGCGGGGGCAGACATAGCCAGCCACGTATATTGAAGTGCAATTCACCTCGCTATACGGTCACGGCTGTCTAGATACATGAAGGTTTAACTATAAGCCAACAGTCTCTTATAGTCATGAACAAGCCGATTGTCTCAATCACAACAAGTAAGTAAATGTTACAAGATGTAAGATCACCAAATATACAATAGTAAGGCGTCCCAAACATTACATATTCAGCTGATCATGAAGCTAGTCGTTACAAAATGATGACTAACAAGAGTTTAGTCATACATGATCAACCCTAGGATCTGTCAATCATGTTACAGCCCGTAGGCAGACAGTAAGTAAATGCAATCGAGCTAAACAGGTGCTCGTTGGCTAAACGTCTCAAAAGAATATTTTTACAATAAAGTGGGAGATCAAAAATAAACCCACTCGTTGCCTTGGTTACGCCTGGTGGTCACCATCGGGCTGGAAAGTTGGTAGATCCTCTGGAGCTACTCCGAAATCTGGCCATACAAAAATAGCTGGATCAGACCCCAAAAAGAGCAAGTACCACAAAGGAAGCTTCACTTAGGAACTAAAACCAGCAATTAACACAGAATAATAATAAGTAGTAAGAACTGGAAATAAGAGAAAACATATCAGGATGATATACGACGAGATAACCATGGAACTATTCAGATAACCAGGTTACAGCCCGTAAACTAAACAAGGACCGGGGTTGTAACCCTTCATCTGAAACTTGGCTTTCCACCATTTATCGGCAGTTATTATAAGAAATTGGGACGTGTAATAATCTTGTACATGATCAAGACAAGACTAGACTGGTTGTTCCATCCAATCAATCACGGCCAAGCAATGTGTACGGCTTGATACATTAACTAACTAGGGTTATCACAGGCCTAGTTACTAACAAGATGCAGCGAGATTGTTCTACAGCCATAAGCCCTGCAGACCATCCAGGTTACCCAGGTCGAATATTAAGGGTTGAATTCAGGTGGGCACATCGTCCAGGAAACGTATGTACCCTTAAGTAGCTTGAAGGGTGCAACACATGACAGTGTGCTGGAAATGTGCCCTACTCGACGGCAGGCTACAGATCCCAGGCGCGCCCATGTAACGGGATTGCCTGTAGCTGGAAAATCTCTTCATGACTACTGTGTTATTCTAGTTATTAGCCTTAGTCCATTTCCGTAGGTACTCCTGACCGTGGTACTCAGGAGTCCCTTCCTAAACATAATGCAAGACAGGACTGGTTATTTGTACAAGCTCAATCGTCCACGGTGTCCAGGTTATTTAATAGTCATGTCATGTCATGGAGCCGTCGCCACAGCTTATCATGATAAATCATGTCAGGTTACTTGTCAGGAGTACACCACGGCTGGCCACTATCATTCATGTTACTTGTCAGGAGTGCACCACTACGGGTCACTGTCGTGTTCATAGTACATATGCACGGTAACATAGTACAAACATTCATCAGGAGACCCAAGTTACACTAAGACTTACAAGACATTGAGTTAACAATAATAATAAAATAATAATAATTAAATAACAAGGCAAGGCACGGGGAGGAGCCATGCGCTCAGAGAAATGAACCCATGCGGATGGATGGGTGCGGTTTCATGCGGCCCAGAATTCGAGTTCATGCGGCTCAGGGCGGATAAGCCTATAGCGCTGGGGAGAGAGCAGCCCATGCGCTGGAGGAAAGAAATCCATGCGGCGCGGGGAGGGGGCATATGCGGCTGGCGGAGAACACTCTTGCGACAGGGTCGGACGGAGTCCCATACGGCCAGAAGGAGATGGGTCACATGCGGCTCAATTCAGTCCGGGTCAAGCGGCCGGGTCCAAGTAGTGTCATGCGGCTCGATCCCATGCTGCTGGGATGAGTCCTATACGGCTGCAGGAGATGGGTGCATATGCGACTGACGGGGCAGAGCACAGATACGGCTGGGAGTGATTGGGGGCTTGTAATGCCCCGCTCCGTACGGTGCATTATGATGAGTCATTGACTCGAAGAGTTGGGTTGACCCGATGAAGTATCGATGCGAATCGATGCAAGTGTTATGTTGGCCAAAGATAAGCTTTGAGTCGATTGGTATCTATGATTTGAATCGATGCAAAGGATAAGTCCCGTTTGAGCAAGTGCTGATGTTAGTTGATCTGGTGTGTAGGCCATACCTTTATGCTGGATTACGGATCGTGACATGGCGCGGTAGGCCAGTAAGTCGAGTAGTTCAACGGAATGGCTAAGTCCGAGAGTTAGCTATGCGACCAAGTTATGGAAGCGAGCCGCTTCAACTCGGCGAAATGGCAAGGCGTAGCGACTTAAGGTGGGCGGGTTCTTGACTCTCTCTCCCTATTCCTTCACGTCTAAAAAAGATGTCATTGTATGCGTAAGATGTTATCGAGTTAGCGAGCGTGGCTCGGCGACGAAAGATCCAAGTATGTTCAAACACTAAGATAGAATATTGAACAATCGAACAATTGAAGCGACGTGCATCAAGTGCACGGGTCGCGGTAGGGCGGTGATGGTAGAACATTGAAAGACAATATCGAGATGCGCATCACGTGCACGCCTCCGAGAATATTGAACACTAGGCATAGAACATTGATTACGACGCTGAGCGTGCCCTCGTGCACGGAAGCTAAGGAATAACTAAGTAACTACGGAACTAGGCTATGAAGAATGACTTACGAATGGTACGCGTTGAATATGAGTACGAGATGACTAAGCCGTTGGGCGTCGTGCATCAATATGGATGTGTTGGGGCATAACGCCGACGGAGCTCACCATACGGATGGTGGATTATGTTTATGAGACGCGAATATGTTTATGGTGCGAGACTATGTTTATGGAACGGAGGATTGGTTGGAACGATATGATTTGTATGCTATGGTACGTATTGCATGGTCAATGGACTCGGATGGCAAGTGCAGGGCGGCTTCCCTCGGACGGTTACGACCGGGGCACCGGGACCGTTCGCCTAGGAGGGAATTATGTGTGGTATTTATGGTGCACATCATTCGGACGGATTGCAACCGTCCAGTGCTGTGATAAGCTATGATATCGTAAGTTTGGGATCCTTCGGATACTGGGCTAGCAACCCGTATCAAAGTGATTGTAGGCTTACACATAAGAGATGCCAAGTCCATTACGGTACGAAACACCGTGACCTTCACATAGTTAGGGCCGGTGGGCTGAGATGAGAGCTGGGTGCAGGCGCAGGGCCTTCCACCCTTATGCATATGCTTACGGTTATGATTGGTTGGTTGCGCGAATCGTATGATTGCTTATGTACTCTAACCATGGCAGGCTAGGCAAAGAGGAATGAAGATGAGCACGAAACACTATGTTATGTTAATATTATGGCTAACTGTATCTGCTGCAGGAACATGGTATGGGACACATTATGATAAGTTGCTATATATGAAGATTGCCATGAAACTGATCCAAAGGCTAAGTAGAAAGATCACCGAATAATGATGCGTTTTACTAAAGATATTTAGTGTTTGGTTTGGGTGCGAGCGGGTCTTGATCAGTGCGAAGCGAGGACGAAAGCACTAATCCCCCACAGTTTGTGTGCAGGTTCAGCTTATGATTGGCTCGGGGCGGGGCTTGGCTTGGACGTGCCGAGGTATGGAGTCCTTGGCGTTCAAGAGGAGCTACCGCATAGGCGTTCGGACTTGCGACATGGAGATGTTCGCCGAAGACTACTTGGTGGCTATAAAGAGGCATAATGTATGGAACAATATAATCCTTTGTGAGCTAGAGAGATCATGAGCGTTGTAGCCAATTGGCATATTAAGTTGGGCTATTCAGAGCCTTGTAACCTTCAGTTCATTATGAATAAAAGATATTCTTATTGTATTCTTTGTTTCCTTCCGCTGCTTATGTTACGACTTTGAGATAATAACTATGTGAACCGTTATCTTGTCTTGCACGAGCGCAACTCCAGGCTCTTGCGGCATCACGCCCCAGCGAGGACGATGATTCGGATAAAATCTAGTGAGGACGAGCGATTTCCCGGATCGGGGCGTGACAGGGCTTATACGGCCAGGGGAATTTCAGGCGTATGCGGTTCCGGAAAGTTCAGGCATATGCGGCTCGAATCAAGTTCATGCGGCTCAAATGAGGGAAAGCTTATGCGGCTGGAGTTCGTCCTAGTCATGCGGCTGAAATGCCATGCTACCTTTATGCGGCTGAGTTGGTGCATACGGCTAGAAATGGAACTTGACGCATAAGGCTATGCGGCTAAGTTCATGCGGCAGAAAACTATGTGTGGCTGGAACTGTTCTTCTTCTCCAAATTTTGAGAAGAAGAGCACCATGAAGCCATGCTTCCGAGCTTCATAAAACCTTCATCCAGAGTCCAAATCTGAACTTCCATAGGTCAAATTGGGGCAGAATAAATTTTCTACAACATAGAACCATCAAAACTTGAAAATAACAAGATTAAATAGATCAAAACCTAAGAAATCCAAAATGACATAAACTTAGATCTACAAGCAAGGAGCCATGGAAATTAGAAATGCCAAGTACTATAGTGCTTTAAAATGCTGTGAAGAAGAGAATGGAACAATAAAATTTAGGTTCCTCCATGAAGCAGATGCACTTGCCTAGATCTCTCTCTCTCTCTCTCTCTCACAGGTTGGTGAGGAGTTAATGGTGGGGAAGAAGAGTAATGAGGAGAGAGAAAGGAGAGGGGTTAATAAATGGGGATGTTGGTGGTAGGTAGGGGTTCTCCCCTTGGTCCATATTGGACCAAAAGCAACCCCAAACCGAACCAAGCCAACCCAAACCAAGATGAACCAAACAATGAAATACCCAATAAACCAAGCAAGGAGACATGCAATACAAGATAAAATATGTACATGTATTCCAAAATACGTAATACGAACTATAGGTATTACACAATGTGTCAAGAGAACAAGGATATCTGCACTAAATACAAGAAACATAGACGACTGTGTAATCTGGCTCAGAGTGAAATTACAGACCTAAAGATGAGATTATATAAGCAAATTAGGTTCAACAGGGTTAGACATGATTATATCGTATAAGCTATGTAATCTAGGTCAATCTCAGTCCAACTAAGTCAAACTAGGTCACACTGAGTCACACTAGGTCAAACTAGGCCACAGGAAGTCAAACCAAGTCAAACTAGGTCAATGGTTGACTTACGGTTGACTTTTAGTCAACTGATAAACTCTAGTCAACTCTGGTCAACTCTAGGTTAAACTAGGTCAAATGTTGACTCTACTTCGACGTTCAGTCAAAGCAGTCAACCATGGTCAAACATGGTCAAGGCTAGTCTTTATAAACATCTACAGGGTCAACATATCAATTTCAGTGATGGTGAAATCACTGGAATCGATGGATCTCAAAATACAACAAAAGAGAATATTATAATAATAGGGTAAAAACCTACAGATGTTGTCGTATGGTGAAACAACCAACACCAATGTGTCCAGAATGGTCAAATTAGCTAGGATAGCCTATCTATAAGTCTAATTTGGACACATGGGCAAAAAGATAATTTCGGGTCAAAACGGTGTCCGTGTCGGACCCGCTTTGCACCGAAAAACTTGCAAGAAAACTAGTCCACTAAACCTAATAAATTATATTTTTACGAATCCAGAATAACGATACGAACCCAACGGTATATCCAGAATTAGATTCCGATGAGTCGATCTCAAAATGGTCCGTTGACCCGGATATTGGAATCCGATTTGCACGAAAATGCGTGTCAAAGCCAATATCCACAAACTTAGCAAATTATATGTCAATAAGTCCAGAATGACGATACGAACTCAATGGTATGTCCAGAATTGGATTCCGATGAGCCGATCTAAAAATGATCCGTTGACCTGGATATTGGTATCCGACTTGTACCGAAATACGTGTCGGAACCAATGTCTACTAAAACCTAGCAAATTATATGTCAACGAGTCCATAATGACGATACGAATTCAATGGCATATCCAAATTGGATTCTGATGAGCCGGCATCAAAAGATATGTTGACCCGGACTATGGGGCCCGCTTTGTACTGAAATACGTGCCAGGGCTCACGTCCTCCAAATCTAACAAACTTTATATGAAAACATGCCAGAATGATGCCACGAGTCTACTGGTGGTGTCAGAAATTGAATTCGGAGTCCCGGGTTCAAAAATAGAATTTTACAACTTGGAAATTATAAATTTGGACGGCCAACTTTGGCGTCGAATTCAACCAATCAAACGTGTTCACAATGAAATGAAACTTGAGGGGTAGGAAGAGGGTTATACCAGCTGCGCATAGGAACCAGTGGCACACCAGACGGAGCTGCGATAGAGGAGATACGAACCGGCAAAGTTGGCTCCGTAAAATTGTCCAAAAATTATACAATTTAAACGGTCAACTTGGTGGCCGGTTTTGATGTATTAAACGACAAAATTAATGGAAGAAAATTGAGGGATGTGAAGATGGATATACCGAGAATGAGATGGAGCAAAGAAATTGTCGATCCAACGGTCGGATTTCTCGAAAAATGTGTACGAAGTTGCTGCTTCGAAGCGCCATTTCTGGATCTCGTTCGCGCGCGCGTTGACGGGATTCCGTGCAAAACGCACGAATCGCCTATGCGGCACGTCGGGGAAGAGAGCAGTTGCCTAGGGTGTTCACCGGGGGATTCGCCCAACAAGGGAGGCTCACCGACGGTAGCGCGCGGTTGGCCGGCAGCAGCTGCTGCCGTGCGCGCTACTGCTGCTGCGTGCTGTTGCTGTACTGCTGTGCTGCTGGCCGCAGGGAGGAGGGGCTCGTCAGTCTGGCGTGACGGTGCAGCCAGGGGTACGGTGAGGATGGCGCTTGAGGGTGGCGGTTTGGGTTGGTGGTGATGGTGTGTGGTGAAGATGGTGATGGTGGTGTGTGGTGAAGATGATGATGGAGTGGTGTTGATGGTGGTGATGATGTAGATGAGGAAGATGATGATAAAGAATGGAGAAGAAGGAGGGGGAGTCGGCCATGGGAGGTGGAGGGGATCGGCCATGGGGAGGAAGAGAAGCTTTCGGCCATGGGGGGATGGTGGCTGTTAAAAATGAGAGAGGAAAGAGGATTATTAATGAGTGGGAGAGAGAAAAAGTATGTGTGTGTGTGTTGTTATTAAGGGAGGAGAGAGAGAGAATTAGAATATAGAGGGGGCTAGTACTGTGTACAGGAGGGGGTTGTCCTGATGGTGATGGGTGAGGGGGTGGTAGTGATGGGGATGAGGTGTAAGAGAGAGAGAGAGAGAGAGAGAGAGAGAGAGAGAGAGAGATTTGTGTATTATACATATATTATGTATAAAGAAAGAGAGAAAGAGAGATAGAATGTAGAGAGGAAGGGAGAGAGGGTAGGTCGGCTGCACATAGGGGAGTGAGTTAGAAGAGAGAGTGAGGTGAGGATTTAAATGTAGAGAGAGAGTATTATATATATATATAATATAGAGAGAAAATAAGATATTTATATAAAATAGGAATATTTTTGAGTAGAGAAAGTACAAATACAATACTGAGGTGTATGGGTAGTCATGACAGGGGTCACACCAATTGGGTTGGGTGTTGGGCCAAGTTTGGACAAGTTCGGGCTAGGGTTGATTAAAATAATAAATTTAAACCAATTAAAATCATGGATGGAATGGAAGCACAAGGGAGATCAAATTGGTGGCACGCAAGTGGCACGTGCATAGTAGACTCAGAACAGGCTAGGGCCATATATTGGGTCGACTGGATTGGACCGATGTCGGGCCCGAAAATTAAGTTGGAAATTAAGTCACGAATTACGACATAGGATAAATTGGTCTAAATTGACCCGAAAGTTGTGCGAAGCAACTGGAGCACAAGGGAATAAGTTCGAGTGGGTTATGATATATCAAATTGAAGATAATCTCGTCTACTACAAACTTAGAGAAGAAAGTTTCCCGAGACTGGCATCCCTGATGCTCTAGAAATCAAAGTCACGGTAAAGAGCATTTAATAATCAAAATTAATCAATTAAAAATGAATTATCGAGAATAAATCATTTAAAAAATTCGAAAATAATCCCAAAAATTCAGGGGCTTACATTAGCCATGCGACGGCCTGCTCGAAGTCCTATTCGGTCGAGGCAACTCCTCGCTCAGGTGGGTGGCTTCGGTGAACTTGTCTCAGCTTGGCCTTCATATTAATAAAAGAAAAATTTTCAACTACAAAAGTAGGCTTGATAATAAAAGAGAAGACTCCACATAGCTAAGAAAATAATCCCAAGTTAGGTCGAACTGAGTTAGAATATGGAAAGGTCCCATGGTCGGCTTAGAATCGTTGCACGGCGTGCTTTCAAAATGACACTCGGTCCTTCGTCCCGTGGCTTGGGAGAAGAAAAGTTGGTCTAAGTTGCCACAAAGCTATGAACTTAACCTAAGTCATAGGCGTCGCACGTAAATGCTTGATAAAGTAAGCACGGTCCCGTCGTCCAAGGCTTGGCATAGCCTTTGCTCATCTCACAGGTTAAGTTGTATCGCACGGCTTATGGCATAAGTCTAGGCACCCAAAGAACTTGGTTATTCAAGTCGAACGCGTGCATGGCACGTTCCCATGGTACAAGGCTTGACATAGTCTTTGCTCGTCAAGTTGTTGCACGACTAAGTTAGGCAAAGTTATGCTAGGATATCGAAGTCATAGTAAGCATTGTCCCATATTTTCTGCGGTTGTCAAAGTTGCATAGTCCTACGATCTCAATGCTCGTCATATCAAGTATGACTTGGGCGATAGTATCGCATAGAACACAAGTCAGTCTAAGGCACGAGCCATGGTCGGTTCAAGGATAAGCACGCCACGGTCTATGGGACACAAAAGAACATGTTTGTCCAGGTCTATCTGGAAGGCTATGCAATAGTCGTTTCCTGTGTTTCAAAGAATGTAAAGTACACGCGACCGTTGGTCGTCGAGACCGGTCCCATGGCTTGGGAGTGTCGTATGAAGAATAGAAAGCATGGACATGGATAAAGAAGTTTAAGGAAGAGACAATCAAGTTGTACCATCTGTAGGCCTTGCATTTACGTCGAGTCTATAGAAGTCGTCGTAGATGCGTGGTCATAGACAACTTGTGCACAAGGGATAGTCTTCTTCGACATGATCATCGGGGCCTCGGGATCATGTCGTTCCTGGGGGAAACGAGTTGGCTAAAAAAGGATGCTGGATGTACCGCATAGGAGATTCGGGGCTTCCACGGGCTAGCTACCCATTGGATGATCGTCGTCTATCCTCAGCCAAGTCCAGGATAGCTTGACATTGCTAGTGACCTTTCATATAGATGAGTCAGTGTGCTAAGCGGCAATCTACATGCACAGTGTCGGTCGAATCACAGATAGCGTAAGTACGGTATGAATTGAGTTAAGAAGGTGTGCACGGTTGCAACACCATTACAGAGCCTAAGATTTGGCTATAGCATGGGCACGTGCTTCGGCACGAATTTGATGTCGTGTTTGAGTCGTCAATATAAGTTCCACAAGTCGGGATTGAGTCATCTCGAGTTAAGTTAGGAAGGGCTGTAAGGCAAAGTTGGTTAAGTCGTGTTGAAATGTGAGACATGGCCTCGATGTTGGAAGCACGGACCAAGTCGATGACACAAAACAAGTTGTGTGTCCCAAAGTGTGAGTCGAAAAGACAAGCACGAGTCGGTACACTCATGTTGCTAGCACGAGAATGGTCTTAAGGCACAACGATAATCAAGTTATCGGTGCAATGGCACGGAATAAGTCTGAGACACAAATAGGCTAAAGGTCTCTGTCTTGAAATCGATCCTAAGGCAAGAATAGAAAGACAATTATAAAGGGACTATGCTGCACAAAGTAAATAAATGTGTTGGTTTCGTATGGGTGGACGAGGAGCTCACTCTACCAGTACAGTTGAGTACTGACACCCATATATTTTTCATGTGTAGGCACAGGTAGAAGCTCGTTGGCGCGGAGCTCGCTTGGATGCGTCGAGGCACGGAGTTTCTTCGTGTTTCAAGATATATGGCCACATGGAGTCAGAACTTATACGAGACATATTGTATGGACATCACCTATCTGAAGCATTCGCTGGCTCGTCAAAGTGTATTGAGAGATGAGAGAGAGCTGAGTGACTTATAAAATGAGAGAGAAGTGAGCTTGAGCGACTTATAATTTTGGCTGTGCGCCTTTGTAATACTACTTTCATTATAAATCAATACTCTAATTTTGTTTTAATGCTTGTGTTGCCTTATATATTCAATGTTTCTGCTTGGGAGTTCTGTGCGACGACCCCGTCGCAAGCCGTTGTAATCGGCCGTTAAGGAAGCCGCCTTGCACGAGTGCAACCTAGGCTCGTGTGGCATCACGCCTTAGCGAGAACGATCGGTCCTATGGAACCGGGGTGTGATAAGAGGTGCTGCAATCAGGTGGTTGGAATACGTGGATTCCCTTGTCACCTACACCCTCTTTTTTGTCATCCTTAAGATATGCAAAGAGCCAACTATTTGTAGAAGAATAACTGAAGGTAGTTGTTTATTCTTCTACGGAGATACACTGTTGTCACACCCCAGAACCAGAATACCGGCAAGTGGGAACAGACAAGGCCAGTTACGTAATACCAAAGTACACCAGTACTTTGAAATTACGTATAAGCTGTCAAGACATGGGGGTTACTTCTACAAGCCAACAGTCGATCCTAGGTCAAGCAATCCTAGTTATCTCAATCACAAGCATTTATACAAAGAATAAGAAGTATGATTATCAGACATACAATAGTAAAACGTCTCAAACCATATATACATAGATGATCATGAAGCTAGTAATACAAAATAGAGAACTAGCGAGAGTAATAGTCATACATGATAAGCTCTAGCTATAATCTAGAATACGCACATCATGTTTAGGCCCGTAGGCTAAATATGAAGAACCAAAACAAGAGCTAAATACGTGCTCGGAGGTTAAACACAACAAAAGAATAATGTACATATCAAGTGGGAGAATGAAATAAGAAACCCACTCAGATACTCTGGTGCTTCGGATGGTCACCATCGAGTAGAGGGTACGGAAGATCTTCTGGGCTCCTCTATCAGATATGGCCAAACAAAACCAGTGGAGTCAGACCCGAAATAGCAAGTACCACAAAGGAAGCCAAACTTATGAACTAAAACCAGCAATAGCTAACATAGCAATGGTTAGAGAAAGCAATAAGTAAATGCAGATCGAGACTCGTACACTACCAATGCACTCATCCCGAGAATAGAAAAGACAATAAGTAAAGCATCATGTGACGTAATTAATTGACATGTGACATAATATACAATGTATTCATGTTTAGTAACGGAAGCTTGAGAATATGTAAAATCAATTGATCATGTTAGCATGTGAGCCAGTCGGGTCATGAGAGCATGTTGACCTAGCATAGGGATCACGTAAAGCTTGTGAGATAACTGAATATGTGAGCATGCGGGAACCATATAGAATGACAATAATAGGATGTAAACTAAACAAGGACCGGGGTTGTAACCCTTCTTCTGAACAGAACTCCGCCTCTGATTATTTATCGAAAAAAGTAAGGCATAAACAATAATGTACTGAAATAAACATACGGACACTGCCTAAATAAAACTAGACTGGACTGGACTGGACTGACTCCATCCATCATTCACGGTCAAGCAATGAGTATGACTTGATACTTTAACTAACTAGCGTTATCACAAGCATAGTTACTAACAAGATGTAATGAGATATTCCAACAGCCACAAGTCCTGCAGACTTAATCCAGGTTATCCAGTTGCAAGTTAAGAGAGTTTGATTAGGTGACTTGGGGGTACAACACATGACAGTGTACTGGAAATGTGTCCTACTCGACGGCATACTACAAGTCCAATTAAAGTACCCAGATAACGGGACTGCCTGTAGCTGGAAAATCTCTTCATGGACTACTTGATCAATCTAGTCATTATCCTTGTCAGATTCAGTATGAATCCCTGACCGTGGTAATCAAGAATCCATATCCTAGACATGATGCAAGACGAGACATATAGCTTGTGCACGCATACACAAAGAATTTAACCACGTTGTCCAAAAGAGTACATTAGCAAGGGGAAATAGCTGTCGCAATAGCATCTTGATTAAGCATGTCATGATTAGATTTATTTGTCATGTCAAGAGTGCACCACAACGGACCACTATCAAGAATTATCATGTTAAGGGTACTTGTCAAGAGTGTGCCTCTACGGGCCACTATCATGTAAAGCAAAGAAGTGACATGTAACATGAGTGTACCACAACGGGTCACTATCTAGAATAAGCAGAGAAGAGACGTGTAGCATGAGTGCACCACGACGGGCCACTATCATGTAAAGCAAAGAAGAGATGTGTAGCATGAGTGCACCACGACGGGCCACTATCTAGATTAAGCAAACTTAAAAATAAGGATTGTATGTAGAAAGAATTAGATAAAAGACGAATCATGGCATGGGAAGAAGAAATAAATAAAAGTACTACTTGACATAAAATAATAATTAAATCTGTGCTAGTGTTAAGAATATAAGGGGGGTACAATTATTCTCTAACTGTACAAAATCATCTAATCATGATAAAAATTTATTACAGTTGAAGGAAACCTCAAAAACGTCAAGTACAGAAAATATGCCAAAAAGATCAAAACTATGATTGAAGTTATCAATCACATATGAACTCCAATTAAAGACAAGAAGATTCTTGAAGCCAAGATAAAGATCTACAACTTCATGTTGGGAGTTGGAAGAAATTCTGGCCATAATTTAGCCAAATAGGACATAAAACAGCCAAAATAGGCATTATGCATCTATGCAGACTGGCACTATGCGGCCAGGCATTATGCATCTATACGGACTGACATTATACGGTCAGGTACTATACAGCCTATGCGGACTGGCACTATGCGGCCAGGCGCTATACAGCTATGCGGACTGGCACTATGCAGCCAGACATTATGCAGCTATGCGGACTAGCACTATACGGCACTATGCGGCTATATATGCGGACTGGTACTATGCGGCTATGTACTATGTAGCTATGCGGCCAGATACTATGCAGCTATACAATCAACACTATGCAGCTATGCGGCCAGCACTATGCAGCTATACGGCCAGCACTATGCGACTATGCGGACTGGCACTATGCGACCAAGCACTATGCAGCTATACGGCCTGGCACTATGCGACTAGGCACTATGCAGCTATACGGCCAGCACTATGCATCTATGCGACCAGCACTATGCAGCTATGCGGCCAACACTATTCATCGTCCCTGCCAGAACCAGGACAGATGAACATAGAAGATGTCCAAAACTTGCTTTGGCCATAACTTCTTTAAAACAAGTCGAAATCTAACTTTTCAAAGGTCAAAATTGTATAGAATCAAATTCTCTACCACATGAAACAATTATTTTTTGAAAACAAGTAAGTTTGATAGATCAAAACCGAGGAAAACCAAAAATAACATATACTTACATCTACAAAATTTGATCCACCAAAATGAAAAATGCCAAGTACTAAAGAGTCTTAGAATCATGTGAGGAAGATAATAAACAAATAAAATAGTATTGTCCAATATTTGGCAAGATGTACTTGCCTTTGGTTGGAGGAAGAAGATGAAGAAGAAGAGAAATAAAATAATGGAGGAGTGAGAAAGAGACGAGGGTTTATAAAAGGGAAGGGGGAAGTTGGTTCAACATTTTGAACCCATCAAAATAAACTAAGCCAATCCATCCCAAGCAAGCCAAGTTGAACCAAACCAAATTGAACCACTCAAGATCAAAACAAGTCTAGATCGAGCAATAGAATAAAATATAATAAGAAAAAATAAAATACGGGTCGAAGTGCGTATACGTATATTGGAAATACGTATAACAAAAAACGGGAGTGACAAAATTAAACCGAGTCAACATTTAAATCAAAACAAAAGATAAGTCAAAATACGGATACCTGACATTTGTCGGAAGTTCGTACAATGAGAATAACAACCGCCGATACACACCAGTACATCGGCGGTATGCCGGTCAAGGAAAAAATCTATAAGTTGGAAAAAAATTAAAGCATTCCGAAAATCAAGAAAATACAAAATACAGTACAAAAATACGTATCCGTATATAAATACTGATACAGTGAGACGAGTCTCACAACTATCCAACATAGAGGCGTTCCTGAAAAGAAATCTAGATTTGAGACTGAAACTATATGGCATTTGTAATGTTAAAAGGAGACGATCCTCAAAATAGAAAATTGAAAGAAAATAATCATGCGTCTTAACCCCACAATTTATTGTTATTGCTTCTTTGCTTCGGTTGTGTTTTATCCAGAACCATTCATTTACATGGACTAAGTTCACAAATTCTAGTAGTACTTGTAGTTTTGAGGAGTTTCTTATACCTATTTCATTAACCTGTTAAATGACATATGTCATTTCCTATTTATATCCTTAACCAGTTAGTTGGTGATTATAGTTGTACCTTATATGATTTATTACCATGTTTCTTTGCATGGAGAAGTTTGTGCTTCTATGTCCCATTTATCGATATGGTCTTCACTTTTTAATTTCAAAATATTTGTATCTGACACCTGAAATTTGAGACATATATGGTAATTTATTATCCAAATTGATTTGGCTCGTTCTTTATCACGTCAAGGTCTTCTTATGGAGCTCTTCCTATAAAATGTTTTCTTCAAACGTACTTACAGATTCATGCTTTATACTTTGTACCCGTATTTGTGATTTGTTTAATCAAGGGTCAAGTTTAACACTAATCAAACATATACAATATAGGACCGTCGAGCATCTCTAGAGGGAGGAGGGAATGAATAGAGTGTGTGCGTGTGCAGCAAAAATAATCACAAATTAAAATATTAAGCAGTTATATATTATGGAAAATAAAATACGGTAAATAAAATGTGGTAAAGTAAGAGTCAAGAATTCAAACTCAGTGACACATCGATGTATACTAGTTTCCTTCTGAGAGGACTAGTCCAGTCGAGAGTACTCTTACTCGTTGTTAATCCACTATGGCACAAGCTTTAACTGAGCGCTTGCAACTCTTACAACACCATGCTTGGCGACAAGTGCACGATCGACTTCACAACACCGTGCTTGGCGACAGCGTACGACCGACTCCAGAAGGCAATTGAAAAACTGGAATATTTTCTAAATACAGCCTCCGATATAACTCTTCAATACCAAACTCTAGATTAAACAGAAACTGTAATGGCTTGGCTAAGAGTTATAAAGGCTTAGATATGAAAGTAAAAAAGCTCAGAATACTTTAGATAGAAAAGAGAAGAGATGAAATGGATGAGTGAAATGAATGGTAAACTCAACTTTATTTATAGTGTTTTTGGGGACCAAACTCGGATAGAGTTCGGGTAGAGTTCTGATACAGAAATCTCGCATTCGAACGTTGTAGGCAGATATGAAGGAAATGGTTAAAACCACCCTGACCAAACTCGGACCGAGTTCTGCCAGAACTATTTTTGCCAATTTGATGGGTTTTAGACTATTTTGGTATGTGGACTTTTGGATGGATATTTGTGGATAGGTAGGCTATGTATTGTGGACTGAGAATAGCTAAGCCAGTACCGATCCGATCAATCTCACATTTTTCCTAGACTCAATAAACGAATAAATATAGAATAAATATGAAAACCAATAGCCATTTTGATGATGTCTTTTTTCTGACATTGAAGACGCAATATTCCTTGACGGCAGTCGTCCAAAGATAAACATATCTATAAATCTGAATACCTTTCGGGGGATTCGCCCTCGAAACCCCATGGGGGGCGCTTCCCCTCGACCTTTGTCCGCTGACCGGGCAGCGGAATCCCCAATGCGAGGCCCCAGATAGGTCATTAGGCGTCAGAAAATCTTCTTGTATTACGCCGTCTTTAGCCCATCATTAATTCTTTGTTGCATATGTCATGGTTTGATCATTCTTACTGCTTGTATGCAAGTACATATTAGACGAACAAAATAATATGATATAGTATTGTCATGTCCCATTCCCGTAGGAGCGATCGTCCTCGCTAAGGCGTGATGCCGCACGGGCCTAGGTTGCGCCCGTGCAAGGCCAAGTCCAGAAACGGCCGATTTGAGCTAGGCCACAGAGTCGCACAGAGTGTCTCCATTGCAGCGAAAAGTAAATGAACACAAGTAGAAGCGAATTCGAACTCTTCATTGATATTCAAGAAGTTTACAAGCGGCGCTAGGCCGATATTACAAGTCGCTCAAGCTCTCTCTCTGAAACATAAAAGGCGTGCCAAGTGGCTTACAAGATGGAATAATTCATGGCGATATTCCGATACATTATGTCCTGTATATGGCACATCAGCTCCTTGTAACGCTCCAAGGCTCGAGAGATAGCTCCGCGCCTTAGCACGTTCGAGGGAAGCTCCGCACCCGATGACGTCTCATGCATCCTGCAAGCAAACTGTGGGGTTATCAGTACATTGTTTTGCACTGGTGGGGAGGCTAGCTCACCCACAATGCTATCATTACCAAACACGTTCTATTTTCTTTTGTGCATCTCTATCATTCATTGTCTTTCTAATCTTGCCTTAGGATCATTTTTATGGCATATCTCATAGCCTATCTCGTGTTGCCGAATACAAGTATCGCATGGAAATACATGCACGACTTACCCATACTTACCGTCCGGCCTTCTCTGTCCAAAGTAAACCAAGTTAGACCACAGTTCATATATTTTATCTTAACATGATTCACGTAAGCATTTAGTGTCAAGGGCGTGTTCCTGCCTCAGATTCTAGCACGTCATAGGCGTGTGTTCTTTTAACTCGTTTGCATAAAGTAATCTTCGTCATTTGGTGTGATACATTTCAAGCCGTTCAGTAGGCGCTTGTTCATTTAACTTAGACTACTTTGATTTTAATGCAAGGACTTGCATATGGATAGCCACCAGCAAAGCCTACTTAATCTATATGCACCGGTCGCTGGCATCACAAGCCATTTGGACATATTCTTCCTTGGTATTTCTCAACTTAGCGTAGGGTGATGGCTGGTACACCCTGTTAAGTCTCTTGAAATACCCTGCACTTACGTCTCCCGGTGCCCAAGCCTGCACCCAAGCAGCCCGTAAGCCCCGTTTTGATTCCGCCTAGGCCGGCCACGGTATCTCCTTACAATGCCCGTGCCGCAGAATCCTTCCACTACACGGCCACGGTATACCCTCCCATCGCCCGTGCCGTTTGTCTACGACCATTTTGTATTATCTCGTCATTTTAACTTAACGGCTATCTCCGAGCCGTAGGCTAACCCTTAGCCATAATGCGTTATCGACCAGGTTGGCGTCCGTGCAGCACAGGTAGCGAGCCCCGTTGCACGTGCCCGTCACACCTGTCGCTAACCATTCTTTCCTTTCTTATCTTTCATGTATTCTTTCTTTTCTTTCTTTCTTTCACTTGTTCGTTCGTTCATTGATTCATTCACGTATTCATTCATTCATTTATTCGTTGATTCATTCATTCAAGCATTACGCAACTCCAGTACAGGAGCCGCCTTGGCGACCCATCGGTCCCATAGTCTTTTATTGTTGCTAAACTCTACTCGGAACGACTATGTTGATAGTCTTCCCGTTTTATTGTTGTAAACTATTCATTGTTTCTATTGTTTAAACGCATAAGGGACTTGAACGTAAGCTTGTGCCTTAGCACGAGCGTGGAGCACAGTGCGAGAGTTCATATTTTCCAAGTTCCTTTCCATATTCTATAGAAGCATACAAGATGGGATTATTCTTTTAGCTAGGTACGTTGAGTCATTTATTAGCATGTACGGTGTTATCGCCTAGCGATTCTCGTGATAGTGTCCGTATTGTTATGTGTCTAGGCTAAGCAAAGACGGGTTCATCGGAGCCACCCACCTTAGCGATGTTCGCATCGGTCGAGCGATACTCCGAGCGCGCCTTTGAAACTCTAAGTCTGGATTCATCTTGACGGGCCTATGTAAGCCTTGTATCGATTCTTCATCAGGTCGATGCCAACTCTTTGGGTCGATGGCTTGTTTGAGTCGTTGCACTTGCCGTTTGAATCGGCGTTTCACTAGGGCGGAGCGGGTCATTACATAATACACCACTCAAAATAAGTCTCGTCCTCGAGACTTCCTGAGTGCAGGTCATCCTACCATTCCTTAACTCGTGTCGTCGTGTTTCTTAGACAATCCCTATCGAATAGCTTTACCGCTCGATGGCACCGAACTATACTCGATACCTTTCCAAGTCCCGTGTCTGTATACGTTTTGGTCAATTTTTATTGAATAACTTTTCATTCATTTTAGAGTTGATGTTTCTTCAACTTGGTTGCTATTTTGACGTGTCATGGGACTGAAATGGTCGCACGAGGCACGTTGTAATTCGTTAAATACGAGGGTCATAGGCTGAGGAAAACTCACTTTCGTTTATCGTGGTCATTGAGATGACCCGATTCGCTTCTCAAGCGTTCTTGTCCACTAAATTGGTATGATTTCTTCTTAGCGGGGTCGACCAAGTCTAAGTAATTTCCGTCTAATTCAAGACTAAGTATTGCACTATCATCAAGCATATCTTCCTATCAATGGTTCAATTCGTTATACCAACTTTTACTTTCACGATATCGATTCCATATCATTCGCTTGTTTAGGGCCAATCTTGGTGTCGTTCACGCACACTCCGCTCACACGTTTCTTCGATTCCGAGCCACGCTCGTACTAGTATCATTTCTTTCTTTTAACACGATTCTAAGTTCTCGACACTCTTCTATTTCTCAAGTCTCGTTTGGAATTCAATGTGTCACTTGGTTAGATCGTACACGCATTCCAGGCGTCCCTAAAATACATACATCCACCAAACCGCGTGATAGAGAATTCATCATTCTCACTTGAGTCGCATCGTGTACATACTCCGGTGTCCCTGAAATATATGCATATCAGCCGAGTCTCGTGAGCAGGGTTTCCTATATTCGTGATTCATGCTATCCATCCATGCCAATCCTCAAGATCAATCTTTCGATTGCTAACAATTGAAACAGGGCGTCTCGTCTAACCGCTAGGCTATTTCTTTTCGAGGCTAAGTTAATGTCAGGATTGGAATCATAGTTCTTCAACAACAATGCCAACACTGACCCCAATCCTAGGTCAAACCAAAGTCGATAGTACGGGGGGTTTTCTACCCAAGCTTACGTCACTCAGATTTCTAAATATCGAGCACGATCACCTATTTGCATCAATATATTCGTTGCGCATATTCGAATCCATTCAAATCACCCAATCGACATACTTCACATATCCATTCTAACCAATTCATGTATTCGATCACGAGGTCATCCAGCTCGACAATACATTGCGTTCCAATCTCATGCGAGTCCGATCATCCACGGTGGTTCATGAATCATCATGCAACGCTCCCGCGGAATAATCATTCTTATCGGGGCATAACTCTTGTTTGAGTTTAGACTAACTCATTATCGATACGCGGATTGGACCAACTCAATCCTCAAGTTCAATCATCCAACACACTGATTCATTCTCGAGTTTACCTTTACGTCAAACCACAAGTCGAAGCAATCAAATTGCCATGCCATCCAAGTTCAATCACTCCCGCTGTATGAATCACCATATCAGCGCTCACGCGGAGTGATCGTCCTAATTCAGTACGACGCATGTGCGAGGTTGGAGTTGCGCTCGTATTAGACAAGAACGTCAATGTTGTGGTTGTCAACGAAGCAAATCCAAGTATTCTCATTTTCATCCAAGCTAAATCAATTCGACAGTCTGACCGTCATGCGTTCAACTAGAGAATCCTCGAGCCAAGTCTATCTTTTCCTCGACATATTTTTAACATCCCTAGTATAGCATCCAACGGAACAATGACATTTGCACGATCATCATTCGCCAAGTCAGAGTACCCCCGAGTTATCGTATATCGATCTTTGATACGCCTCAATACCATCGACGATATGCGTAACCTGACGATCTTCCTTTGCAACCGGTTTCGAGTCGTGCGTTGATGCTGTTGTCCGAGTTGGATATTCCATAATTTCATTTAATATTCAAGATCAAGATCAACTGCTATTCCTCAAACTAGTTTCAAGATCGTTGTTCAAACTCAAGTCATAATTCATTTGAATCAATCCGAAATCGTACGCGCGATCCTCTAAGTTTCCTCGATCAAGACCATTCATTTTCATTCATCGTTCCGAACCATTTTCTAACTCGTGTTGCCCATTGACAAGTTGTCCAGCAATATCTCGTTCGGGACTTTTGAAGTCACGACCAACTAAGCGTGACACATTTTAAGGCTTTGCGCGATCGCATCGCTTGCCGACATACTCGTACGATCCGTAAATCCTTTAGTCTCGCTCGAACTTCTATGACGTCCATACACCATTCAGGGTTCGAGCCACTCGACTAGTCGTCGACACTCATTCTTATTCTTCTCCGAACCTATCACATACACCACTCGGATTCAAGCCATACGATCTAGTCCTCAATCACGTTCGCGTCATGTGCTAAGACATCCTTCAGATTCGTTCGACGAATCTCTAGCGTAATCGTTCACGTCGCCTCGACGTACTAAGTCGTTCGCACTAATCCTCAAAATGCAATCCAATCTTCCGGGTATGCCTAAGCGTTAACTCGATAGCGTTCCTATCGATAGACACTCAAAGTGTATCTCCGTTCTCGATCGAACGATACTTGATATCGCTCGCAACCCGATTGCACCCAAAAGTCGAGGTGCGCGACACGCGACACAACTTAGCCAGAAGGCCGTGTGCATAGCTATCCCGTGCGGACTATATTCGAGTTTGCATGCTCACTTATTCTTGTTCGAGCGATAACCGATCTCGCTCGCATCTCGTTTGTACCGGAAGGTCTAGGTGCGCGATACTCCGCACAACTTAGCCAAAAGGCTGCGTACATAATCATCCTGTTCAAACTATACTTCGGTCTCGTGTACTTCGTTTGCTATTGTCAGCGTAAGCTTATTCAAGCACGCACTGCGTTTGCTAACTCTTAGCATCGGTTCCTTCCAACTCAAGTTCGTCATAGGGGCACAAAGGCCTTCGCCTATCGATCCCGTCCAACCGAGTACGTACCTGTACGAGCTTTTAAAAATATTTAGACTTATTGTATGGAATATCCCAAGGCACAACGAGAGAGAGCGTACACTTCTTTTTCCAACGACGAGCTTTCAAAACTGAGAAATCGACGTGAAGTACAAGGACGTAAAGCCGTGCTATGATACCAATATGTCATGCCCCGCTCCCGTAGGAGCGATCGTCCTCGCTAAGGCGTGATGCCGCACGGGCCTAGGTTGCGCCCGTGCAAGGCCAAGTCCAGAAATGGCCGATTTGAGCTAGGCCACAGAGTCGCACAGAGTGTCCCCATTGCAGCGGAAAGTAAATAAACACAAGTAGAAGCGAATTCGAACTCTTCATTGATATTCAAGAAGTTTACAAGCGGCGCTAGGCCGATATTACAAGTCGCTCAAGCTCTCTCTCTGAAACATAAAAGGCGTGCCAAGTGGCTTACAAGATGGAATGATTCATGGCGATATTCCGATACATTATGTCATGTATATGGCACATCAGCTTCTTGCAACGCTCCAAGGCTCGAGAGATAGCTCCACGTCTTAGCACGTTCGAGGGAAGCTCCACACCCGATGACGTCTCCTGCATCCTACAAGCAGACTGTGGGGTTATCAATACAATGTTATGCACTGGTGGGGAGGCTAGCTCGCCCACAATGCTATCATTACCAAACACGTTATATTTTCTTTTGTGCATCTCTATCATTCATTATCTTTCTAATCTTGCCTTAGGATTATTTTCATGGCATATCTTATAGCCTATCTCGTGTTGCCGAATACAAGTGTCGCATGGAAATACATGCACGACTTACCCATACTTACCGTCCGGCCTTCCCTGTCCAAAGTAAACCAAGTTAGACAACAGTTCATATATTTTAGCTTAACATGATTCACGTAAGCATTCAGTGTCAAGGGCGTGTTCCTGCCTCAGATTCTAGCGCATCGTAGGCGTGTGTTCTTTTAACTCGTTTGCATGAAGTACTCTTCGTCATTTGGTGTGATACATTTCAAGCCGTTCAGTAGGCGCTTATTCATTTAACTTAGACTACTTTGATTTCAATACAAGGACTTGCATATGGATAGCCACCAGCAAAGTCCACTTAATCTATATGCACCGGTCGCTGGCATCATAAGCCATTTGGACATATTCTCCCTTGGTATTTCTCAACTTAGCGTAGGGTGATGGCTGGTACACCCCGTTAAGTCTCTTGAAATATCCTGCACTTACGTCTCCCGGTGCCCAAGCCCGCAACCAGGCAGCCCGTAAGCCCCGTTTTGATTCCGCCTAGGCCGGCCACGGTATCTCCTCACAACGCCCGTACCGCAGAATCCTTCCACTACACGGCCACGGTATACCCCCCCCATCGCCCGTGCCGTTTGTCCACGACCATTTCGTATTATCTCGTCATTTTAACTTAACGGCTATCTCCGAGCCGTAGGCTAACCCTTAGCCATAATGTGTTATCGACCAGGTTGGCGTCCGTGCAGCGCGGGTAGCGAGCCCCGTTACACGTGCCCGTCACACCTGTCGCTAACCATTCTTTTCTTTCTTATCTTTCATGTATTCTTTCTTTTCTTTCTTTCTTTCACTTGTTCGTTCGTTCATTGATTCATTCACGTATTCATTCATTCATTCATTCGTTGATTCATTCATTCAAGCATTACGCAACTCCCAGTGCGGGAGCCGCCTTGGCGACCCATCGGTCCCATAGTCTTTCAATGTTGCTAAACTCTACTCGGAACGACTATGTTGATAGTCTTCCCGTTTCATTGTTGTAAACCATTTATTGTTTCTATTGTTTGGACGCATAAGGGACTTGAACGTAAGCTTGTGCCTTAGCACGAGCGTGGAGCGCAGTGCGAGAGTTCACATTTTCCAAGTTCCTTTCCATATTCTATACAAGCATACAAGATGGGATTATTCCCTTAGCTAGGTGCATTGAGTCATTTATTAGCATGCACGGTGTTATCGCCTAGCGATTCTCGTAATAGTGTCCGTATTGTTATGTGTCTAGGCTAAGCAAAGACGGGTTCATCGGAGCCACCCACCTTAGCGATGTTCGCATCGGCCGAGCGATACTCCGAGCGCGCCTTTGAAACTCTAAGTCTGGATTCTTCTTGACGGGCCAATGTAAACCTTGCATCGATTCTTCATCAGGTCGATGCCAACTCTTCGGATCGACGGCTCGTTTGATTCGTTGTACTTGCCGTTTGAATCGACGTTCCGCTAGGGTGGAGCGGGTCATTACAAGTATGATACAAGCATAGCAATATGATATAGTGAATATTTTAGGACAATGCTAAGTTTAAGTAGAAACATAATAGTAATTACATGAATATTAGTGACATCATTAGTTAAACTTAATTGATTAGTCATATTCAAAAATATGTGTAGTGTCCCGTCCCGTTCAGTCAATCGGAGGAATCGAAACGCCGATGGTGTTCGGACTTAGCCTTGCAACGGCAGCTCGAAGGCTCACTCGATTGAGGCGGCTCCTCGCTCAGGTGGGATAGTTTCGGTGAACTTGCCTCATCTTAGCCTTCACATAATAACTCGCAAGTTTTCAACTTACACAAGTTAGGCTTGATAATAAAAGAGACGCATCCACATAGCTAAGAGAATAATCCCGACGGGTCGGAATGTGTTAGAACATAGAAAATGGTCCCACGGTCTGCTTAGATGTCTGTTCAGTATGCTTTTAAAATGACACTCGATCCTTCGTCCCGTGGCTTAGGAGAAGGAAGTTGGCCTAAGTTGCTAAGTTGCCACGACACTCGAATTAGCCTATGTCATAGGCGTCGCCCGCATGAATGCTTGATAAAGCATGTACGGTCCCGTCGTCTAAGGCTTGGCATAGCCTTCGTACGTCCCGTAGGTTAAGTCGTCTTGTACGGCTTTTGGCTTAAGTCTAGGCACCTGAGAACTTGGTTGTTCAAGTCGAACGTGGGCATGGCACGTTCCTTCGATGAGAAGCTTGGCGTAGCCTTTGCTCGTCAAGTCGTTGCACAAATAAGTTAGGCAAAGTTATGTCGGTCGGTCTAAGCCATTTCTAGCACCGTCCCGCTCTACCTGCGGTTATCAAGTCACGTAGTCCTTCGAGAACAAGGCTCGTCATATAAATTATATGACTTGAGCGATAGCGTCGTCTAGAGAACAAGGTCTGTCTAAGGAACGATCCACGGTCTGTTTAGTGAAAATCATGCCACAGACAAAGGAAGTCTACGTGACTGGTTGTCGCCGAGATCGGTCCCGCTGTAGGCCTCAAAAATGAAAGTCACGCTCAGTTGATCCAGACAATATAAACAAATCACGCTGGGAGACAGCTCATCATTTGCCAAAGAGTAATTATGACTGACAACACGACAGTCGAAGAATATCTCTTCGTATGCCACGTATACACAGAATTCGAGAGATCATCGCCGTCTATTGCGTGATTTTCGAAATCTTCTTCAGCAAGACTCAGCCTTCGTCGAGTTGGTGTACCAAAAGAGTTTCTTGTCATTTAATGCGACTGATAAAGCAATCACTGTCAGAGATTTTGTGTCAGTCGAGACACGCCGAATCAAGACAGCTGGCAGTTCTATCTCAAGTCTGCGTGTATTTGTGATCTTCATCTCAAGTTTGCGTGGATTCTGAAGTTTTCTTCCTCAAGTTTGCGTGGATTTTGAAGTTCTTTGCCTCGAAGTCTGCGTGGATCCTGAAGCTTCTTGCCCCAAGTTTGCGTGGATTTTGAAGCTTTCTACACCGAGTTCGCGTGGATTTCGTCTTCAACAAGTCTGCGTGGATTTCATCAAATTGGAGTACGTGGCAGCCATGCCACTGATCTCTCGCCTGCGTGTCCTGTAACTTGCACACGACTCATGCATGATTGCCATGTGTCCAACAGTTACAGGCCACGTCCAGTAACTGCTCACAGCCTTGTGTATGTTAAATCCTGCGTGATTTTTAACTAGGCATAGGCTGTGAAGACAGTTATCTTTTCAGTTATTATTTTTGACTCTATAAATAGAGTTCTTTTTCTCATTCATGGTACAGATACATTGATATCTACTGTCAAAATTTTGAGAGCTTTTCTTCTTCGCATAGTCCAAGGGATAAAGCGATCGTCTTCTAGATCGAATTCCTACAGTTGTAATTTTCCCAGAAACACAACAAATAAAGAGAATTTCTTTATGGAAAACAAATTGGCGACTCTTCTGGGGAAAACCATCTCCTCTTCTGAGATGGTAACAACTCAATGCGACACTTCGTCAATCGGCTCGACGAAGAAGGTGATGACGATCAAATTCGATCAACTCACCTATGAAGAATTGCAGCGGGCTAAGGGTGGCAAGCCCACTCCAGCCTCCATCATCACTGCCAAGTCGAAGGGACACTCTGTTTATGTCCCTAAGAATCAGTTGGCAGTCAATGGTGAAGTCTCTGCCACAGTGTCTACTCCTACCTCTGGCAAGAACTCCACTGCAAGCACGCACACTCTTGTGCGCTCGAAGATGACAGTAATCAAAAGTCACGTTGACAGTACTGGCTCCTTAGCCAAATCTGTTCCAGCGTGCAAATTCAACCCTAAAAGTCACGCTGACAGTACTGGCTCCTTAGCCAAATCTGTTCCAGCGTGCAAATTCAACCCTAAAAGTCACGTTGACAGTACTGGCTTCTTAGCCAAATCTGTTCCAGCGTGCGAATTCAACCCTAAAAGTCACGTTGACAGTACTGGCTCCTTAGCCAAATCTGTTCTAGCGTGTAATTCTAAAATTAAAAGTCATGCTAACAGTACTGGTTCCTTAGCCAAATCTGTTTCAGCGTGTATTTCATCAGAGAAGAATAACTCCTTAGTTATCTCTTCTTCTTTACCGAGTTCTACTAGAACTGGGGGTGGTCTTCCATACAAAGTCCCTTCGAAAAGGAATAACTCTTTAGTTGTTTCTTCTGCTCCTGTAGTTTTTACTTCAGGAACAGCTTTGACTGATACTTTTGTTAGTCCAAGGAAAGGAGATGGTCTTTTGACTACTCTTCCTTCTGGACATTTTATGTCTCAAAATCTGATTGAGTCTAAGAAGAAATATTTCTTAATATCTTCTCCTATGACTTCTTCAAATTGGGCACAGAATCTGTCCATTAAAGAGGGTCTGTTACCAACTCCTAATCAAAGGAGTGGTTCAACTCTTCCTTCTCTGCAAATATCCAGATCAATGGAGGAAAAACTCCATGTTTCCAAAATTAATGTGTTACCTTCCACTGATTTAAGAACAAAACTCAGCACTTCTGGTGTTAAGAAACCATACCAATTGGATATGAAGATAAAAGATCCAGATGCAGAGTATGCAAGAAATTATGTGGCTCACATTAATCACTCTTTGTATAATCAAGAGCCATTAAGACCCAAGAACAGGAAGTATACTCCTCAATCTTCACAAACAGATTTACAGGAATATCTTCAACAGAAGAGAAGGAGTAATTCTATGTCAAAGGAACATGCTGAATGTGACTTCTATCCAAGAGTCATAATTCAGTGCAGATGTCAATCAACGGTTCAAGACCATGGTGATCATGAATGTGACTTCCAGCCAAGAGCCACAATGCAATGCAGATGTCAAACTAAACGACAGTCTGTCTTCAATAGGATTCAGTATGAACCTATGCCTGATGAAGATGAGCCTTTGTTTGCCTCTGTCAACATGACTTCTCGGGACACCGAGGGTAGAGTTGATAGTCCAGATGGAGTATATAGAAACACCAGAGCAAGAGTCCTGGCTTCTAGTCAAAGAAATTTGATCCCTGAAATTGATTCTGAATTCCTTGGAGAATCTAACTTCCCACCTCTTCCTACTGGAGGTAGTTCTTCCATAATTGACTTTGATGCACGAAGCAATGATTCAGAACAAACAACATCTACCAGTTCATCAATAATTTCTCGTACAGTCACAACTTATATGGTTGATAGGAATACTGATGAACCTTCTTCTTCCTTGACTCCTCAAGATCAAAGAATTGCTTCTTTGGAACAACAAATAAAGTCTATGGCTGATACTATGAAGTCGATGTATGAACTCATGGCAACACAGATGCAAAATCGACAGACTGTACCAGATGCCATACCAACTGACACTGATATGAGTCCAGTACAAGTTCCTCCAGCAGTACAATCTGGACCAACTCAACCAAATCCTAGTCTCTCTGGAGCTGGGGGTAGTACTTACAATACTGTTCCTCCTTCTAACTATTCTCTACAAGCCACAACTCCACAATCTTCGGGAGTTATCTCTGAAGAATTAAAAAATCTCAAAACTCAATTCGAGGCATTCAAACAGAAGGATGGTTTACAAAGGTTAGGCATCAAGCAGCCTTATCCGATAGAATGGAAGCAAGTATCATATCCTCCTAAATACAAGCCTCCTACTATCTCATTCTATGATGGAACCACTTCTCCAAGTCAGTTTATTAATCACTTTGAAGTGATGACTGATCAACTGCAACCAAGTGATGCCCTCCTTACTCGGGTATTTATTGGATGTCTCAAGGGAACGGCTTATGAATGGTATAGGAGTCTCCCAGATGGGAGCATTACCTCATTTGCTGGTTTCAAACAGATGTTTCTTGAAAGGTTCTATGAAGGGCTTAATGACATGACTATGTCTGCTCTTATTAGAATCAAGCAGAAAAATAATGAATCTACAGAGGAATACATTGAACGGTTTCGAAGAGAAGCTCTGAAGATGCCTCTTGGAACTCCTGATGCTGTCACCATTGACACGTGCAAATCAAACTTGTTGTCAATCATCAGTATGTGGACAGGGTCCACTCAATTTCAAGATTGGCCTTCCTTTATAGTCAGTGCCAAAGCTGCAGAAATCAGTGCTGAAACCTTCAAAGGTTTAGGAGTGCAGATGACTCCTAAAGAAACAGGACAAGGTGCTAACAATAAAAACAATGCTCGCAAGGGAAAAGAAACTCTTGAAGTTAATCTTCAGAGCAAAGATGCATCAAATGTTCAAACTCCTGCCTCTATAACTCAACAATCAAGAACACCTCGCCCCAAAGAAGAATATTCTTTTGATGACGACGATGTCCTTGGTATCTTTGAATGTCTGCTGAAAGGTAATAAGATACAATTACCTGAGATCAAAAAACCTGATGAAGCTGGTAAGACAGATCATCCTAAATACTGTCCATACCACAGAATGCTGGGTCATACAATTCGTACATGTTATGTACTGAAAGGAAAGATCCAAAAAATGATTAAATCTGGAGCTATCTCTCTTACTCCAAAAGAGAAGACCGTCACCTCCAACGTCGTCTCTATGCAATTCGGAGATTTCCCTCCTCAACTCCTTGAAGGTGGGATCGTTCCTATTCCCAAGGCAAATCTTGACATAGTGAATCTTCCTCCTCCACGGTCTGAAGGATTAGTGCCAATCACTTTGGAGACTGGAGAAATCATGTGGATCCATCCTGATCTAGTGGCAGATTTTGAATCTCCTTTTCCTCAAAAGATTTCTTCTCGAAAGTCCAAGAAGGCTGGAAAGATTAAGACATGTCATATGACTTCTCTTGGATCTATTCCTGACACAGAGCCAAAAGAGAAAGAAGAAGCACTTGTTAGTGCTACTCGAACGGGGAAACCTTATCTAAAGGATTATTCCAAAAGTCCTGAGGATCCTCTTGATATCCCTCAAGCTGATAAAGATGCTTCTAATGTTCCTCCTGAAGAAGAATCATCCACTGAACCTGTTCCTCCCAAGCCTACAGCTCTGGAGAAAGGCAAACAACAGGCTCGGTTTGATAAGCCAATCAAGAAGTCCTCTCCTCTTGGACTTCAGAAGCCTTACAACTTCGACATTTTGGCCCAACTTGCTAATACTCCAGCTAGAATGTCCCTCTTTGAACTTCTACGTCTTTCCAAAGGGACTCGAGAGACATTAAGTGAAGCACTTCTACAAGCTGACTCTTGTCTTGCACAATTGAAGAAGCCAGATGCAGAACCTGCCACTTGCTTGCATTGCAACAGTGTACTGGAGATTATCCCAAATATCACCTTTACACAAGACGACATGCTATTGGAGGATAATCGACATGATCGGCCTCTCTACTACACCGGTTATATCGACACAATGAAGATAGATCGTATCCTCATTGATCCAGGGTTTGCTATAAGCATAATGCCAAAGAGTCTGCTGGATGAACTAAAAATCCCTCTCCACAAGCTCTCCAAGACGGTTACTACTATCTTGGGATTCAATCAAAGCCGAAGTGAGCCTTTGGGAAAGATTCATCTGAAGCTTCAGATAGGCGATTTCAGATCTAAAGTCACTTTCTATGTGATCGAGATCGCGGGATCCTATAATCTTCTTCTGGGGAGGCCCTTTCTTCATGAAAATAATGTGGTGCCCTCTACTCTTCATCAATATTTTAAATACATTGATAGCAATAGAAGAGTACAAAAAGAAGTTGCTGATATAAATCCCTTCCATGGGGTTGAAGCTTATTTCAACGATTTCCGAATGTACAAAAAAGAGTATGCAAGGATCATACAAGCTATGGAGAAAGAAGATGCACAAAGTGAGACTTTAATAATCCCTGTTAAAGGTCGAACTACTCAGCAACAATCTCCTAAACCCTCTGGAGAATATTCTTTCATCATTCCAGTGAGTGGACGGATCTCTCCGTTACCTCAGTCATCTACTCAAAATATACTGATCATTCCTGTCAGTGGGTGTACTACAGTTCCTGTATCTTCACAAGATACTCTGCTAATTCCAGTTGGAGGGCAGATTATTCTTTCATCTCAAACTTCAAGAGAGCTCACCTCTTCTGAGCCATTTGTTATCGATCTTAATCGAAACAAAGCTTCTTCTTCTTCTCCCTCTTTAGTCATTGACTTGGCTAAAATCTCTAAGGCTCAGCCTTCTCCCAATGTAAATACTGCTGCTTTTATATTTAATAAAAAGTCTCCACCTTTGCAGTACGTTGATGTGTGTAATTATGTTCATAGTTATTTACATCTGTTAGATGACTTGAACACGATAACCATAGGAGTTGTACAGACTGTTCATACAGATGTATCTCTAGAACCTGTACAATCTTTATACTTTCTGGTTCCCAGCAGAAAGCCAGGAGACATTCCAATATTCTTCTACAAAGGGCCTCAAAATCCTTCTGATCTTGAAGATGATGACAAAAATGATGATACTGGAAGATTACAACTACGTCGTTATAGTCAGCAATCTGAAGACATCATCAAAAATATGGGCTATGACTTCAGGACTGGCCTCAATAATGGAAAAGGAAGAAAAATGCCTGTTCGTATTCCTCCTCTGAAATATGGAAGGACGAAATGCGGATTGGGCTATATAGCTCCTACTCCTTTTATCAATATTATCCATGAAGATTCCGAGTCTGACGAAGATAAGAGATCTGATTCTTCTAGTACCACTTCTTGGGATTCTGATACAAGTATCGGGGACTTCTATTGTAACATTTTGTCTTCCAACATGGTTTCCATTGACCATTCTGAAGAAAGTGATGAAGACGAAGAAGAGTTTGAAATCTCACCTGAATCGGAACAGTGGGCCCAAAGATTAGATAATCAATGGGAGTTCCGTTTCAAGCAAAAAGAACCTCCGACTGAAGATAAACTTGTTCAAATAGATGTTGGTGAAGAGGGATCTCCCAAACCAATATTCATCAGTGAAAGTCTTTCAGAAACTGATAAGAAAGACATGATCAAACTCATTCGTGATTACATCGATGTCTTTGCTTGGAGTTATGAAGATATGCCTGGGCTTGATCCTCAAATTGCAACTCACAAGCTCAATATCTTGCCGAATGCTAAACCGGTCAAACAACAACAGCGACGATTTCGTCCAGACATCATGGATGCAATTGAAGCTGAAGTCAATAAACTCATTACCTCTGGGTTTATTAGAGAGGAACAACATCCCGATTGGGTGGCTAATATTGTTCCTGTTCTTAAAAAGACTGGCAAGATCAGAGTATGCATAGACTTCCGCGATCTCAATACGGCATGTCCTAAAGACGAATTCCCTCTACCAATCACTGATGTCATGGTTAATAATACCTGTGGATTTGAACGAATGTCATTCATGGACGGGTATTCTGGGTACAATCAGATCAAAATATTTCCAGAGGACGAGAAGCACACTTCTTTCAGAACGCCGATTGGTACATACTGTTATACAGTTATGCCATTCGGTCTCAAGAATGCAGGAGCAACTTATCAACGAGCTATGAGCACTATATTCCGTGAACATTTGCGGAAAACAGTCGAATGCTATGTTGATGATATTGCAGTCAAAAGTCAACAAAAGGAGGATCATATCCAATATTTGAAGACTATATTTGATCTAATACGTAAGCATCAATTGAAGATAAACCCTACTAAGTCCTTCTTAGGCGTCTCTAGTGGTAAATTTCTCGGCTTCGTCATTACCTCTAAAGGTATACACGTGGATCCCGAGAAGATCAAAGCCATCCAAGAGATGCGTCCTCCACGCACCTTAAAAGAGCTACGAGGATTTCAAGGAAGAATTGCTTATATCAGGAGATTCATCTCTAATTTATCAGGACGCTGCAGACCATTCAACAAACTTATGAAGAAAGGTGTCTCTTTTGTCTGGAATGATGAATGTCAGAAAGCATTCGATGATATAAAATAATATCTAATGAGCCCTCCAGTATTGGTACCTCCCGTCGCAGGAATACCGTTCCTCCTCTATACTCGAGCAATGAGTCATTCATTGGGTGCATTACTCGCTCAAAAGAATCAAAATGGCCATGAACAAGCCATTTATTATCTCAGCCGCACTATGACCGGAGCTGAACCTCGATATTCACCGGTTGAAAAAGAATGTCTAGCCTTGATGTTTGCTGTCCAAAAGATACGTCATTATATCATTGGCCAGACTATTCATGTCATATCCAGGATCAATCCTATACGGATCATGATGAAGAAACCCAGTGTTTTGAATTCTCGATTGGCTAACTGGGGAATCCTACTTGCTCAGTATGACATGCACTATATTCCTCAGAAATCAGTCAAAGGACAAGCTTTAGCTGATTTTCTGGCTGCTCACTCAATTCTAGAAAATTCAAAACTCTATGATGAAATCCCAGATGAAGTCCTAGATTCAAATCAAATTGCTGAAGAAGATCCTCCTTGGCGTTTATTCTTTGATAGAGCATCAAGAATTGGTCCTAATGGTGATATTGTCGCTGGAGTTGGAATCGTTCTTGTATCGCCAGAAGGTCTTGCTATCCAAAGAGCTTATTCTCTCGATCAGCCGTGTTCAAACAATGTAGCTGAGTACAACACATTACTTATTGGTCTTCAACTCGCTAAACATCTGAATATTCAACATTTGGAGGCGTACGGAGACTCTAAACTCATTGTCAATCAGATCAGGGGTACTTATGAAGTTTGCCATCAAGATCTGGTTCCTTATCATAAAACAGCTATATCTATGGCTTCTTCGTTTGAAGAATTCTTCATTGAACATGTTAGGCGAGCATGTAACACAGAAGCTGATGCCCTTGCTAATCTTGCAGCGGTGCTGGCTATTCCAATCAGACGGCAACAAATGATCGTTGTTCGTAATCGAGAATTATTTCATCTTGAAAATAACTTGACTCTAGGACTTCCAGTTGACATTGAAGAATCAACATCTCATGACGTCAACACAACAAGAGGATTTGGATTCAGTCGTAAATCGATGTCATCTTCATCCGATTCCAGCATGGAATTCATCTTCAGTAACTTGACTGAGAATCAGAATACGGATAAAGATTGGAGACTTCCTTTCTTAGATCTCGTATTATATGATATTCTTCCAGATGATCCGAGTGAGGTAGCATCTATCAGACGACGATCACTCAGATTCTACTACAATCATACAACAAAGACCTTATATCGTCGAGCTTATGATGGTTTACTCCTTCGATGTGTTGCCGATGACGAGGCTCAACAAATCATTCGCGAAGCACATGATGGAATTTGTGGAGCACATCAGCCAGGACCAAAACTTCAAGACCGTATTCGACGTATGGGTTATTATTGGCCCACCATGGTATCTGATGCCATCGAATATGCAAAGAAGTGTAAAGCTTGTCAAATCCATGCAGATTTTATTTATCAACCCTCGGAATTTCTACATCCAACGGCAGCATCATGGCCCTTCGAAGCTTGGGGCATGGACATTGTCGGCCCGATCAATCCACCGTCATCTAAAGGTCATCGGTTCATTCTCGCAATAACTGATTACTTCTCCAAATGGGCCGAAGCCATTCCTTTATCTGAAGTTAAGACGTCTAATGTCATCAGCTTTATTAAGCACCACGTCATCTACAGATTTGGTGTTCCTCGACGCATTGTTCATGATAACGGACCACAGTTCGTCATCCAGAAATTTACTCGATTCTGTGACGATCACCGGATCAATAATGTGGCTTCTACCGCATATAATCCAGCAGCTAACGGATTAGCAGAAGCTTTCAACAAGACTATCATCAAACTCCTAAAGAAGTTTGTCTCCACTAACAAACGTAATTGGAGTGACCAGCTCGGGGAATGTTTGTGGGCTTATCGCACTACAGTTCGTAATACTACCAAATGTACACCTTTCTCTCTGGTGTATGGTTGCGAAGCTGTTCTTCCATTAGAGATTCAAATTCCTTCTTTAAGGATAGCAATCGCTAATGAACTCACTGCTGAAAATAACGATCGTCTTCGACTTCAGGAATTAGAAGCTCTGGATGAAAAGCGATTATCTGCTCAACAGAATATTGAATTCTATCAAGCTAGAATTTCAAGAGCTTTTAATAAAAAAAGTCAGAGTTCGATCATATCAAAAAGGAGAACTTGTTCTAACAGTCAGACGTCCTATGACTATGACTCATATGAGTAAGGGCAAATTTGACGCAAAGTCGGAAGGTCCCTATATTGTGAGCAAAGTTTTCTCAAATGGAGCTTATCAACTCTCAGAATTGGATGGTCGAAAAGTTTTGATGCCTATTAATGGCAAATTCCTTAAAAAGTACTATGTATAAATGTAAATACTTGTAATCATCAGACAAATTCATGTTTAAAAATAAAATTTTTATTTTATTTTCATGAATGATGATACATGATATTAAGGAAGATCACTATCATCCTTCTCTACTTTTGGAAGTGGGCCACTACCGTCCTTCTCGAAGATGTGATCAGCAAAAGAGCCGAGAACCTTCTTGCTAGAACCCACGAGGAATTTGCAAGCGGCCATCCTCATGGCTTCCTCTTCTTCAGTCCTTCCTGGTTCGAGCAGAAAATCCAGAATGTCCCTTGGTGGCTTGGGTACAGACGAACCTTCGCCTGCTTCCGTCTTCTTCGTTTTGATTGGACCAGCAGGGCGTTCTTCAGTACCTTTCTGAACCTTTGAGGCTATCTCAGTCTTCTTGGATGCTTCTCCAGATGACAATTTTATGTTGAGGAGTAGAAGTATTCGTTCTCGCCAGATTTCTGCTATATTTATAGGCAGAAGTTCCTCATTCATCCGACGTTTCACATATTCATTAATGCTTAACGGTTCATCCATTCATTTCTCACATTCATCAGACGGTTCGCCTGTTCATTAATACTTGACGGTTCATCCGTTCATTTATTACATTCACTCGACAGTTCATCTGTTCATCATTTCCTAACGGTTCATCCGTTCATAATCTTCTATCAATTTATTAAGTGGGGATTCGTTATTTATCATGTTTTCATAACCTCTGAATCAATTCCGAATCTACTTACTCATTTGTCATGTTTTGACCTCTGCATAGAAATCAATCTATTTTCTTTTGAGTTCCTATATATTATCACGTCCATAATACCTCTGATAATATCATATACTCTAAAACAGAAAAGAAGATTTCATTATCTATCATGTCCACAATTCATCCACAAATACAAATTTTTGAGCATAGAAGAATTATCATTTCCATTCTCATTTCACCACAAAAAAGTCTATTACATTTTCTTAGACTTTCTTACAAATCATAATGGAAATCTATTACAAATCTTGGATTTTCATTCTACACCACAACAATAACCTAATAGAGATCTATCTTCTTCTTTGGATCTTCTCCGTCGGACCTTCTCCGTCAGGTTCGTTGTTGGTGGCAGTTCCTGACTGTCTGGGTCCCAGTCATGACCAGATCAGCAGGAATCAAACTCTGGTCTTCTCTCTCAGACGAGAGAAGAACCACAGAGTATGGCAGCCCGAAATGTGTTGCTGCCAATACAACTGGTGGATTGTGGGTAACCTCTTAAGGAAGACAGGAATGTATCCAACCTTGGGATACAATTCCTAGTTCTCCCGCGAAAGGAACTCTACTACCCGATTTCTCGGGGTAGAGTTGACTCCACCATCCAACTCTCGTGTATAAAGGCTCTTCCTACCATCTGAGGAAGACCCTTCTATCCCACGAAGAGTTCTGAGTTGTCTGATGTACGCGTCAAAGGCGTATGAGCTCCCTGATGTTGGTGTCAGAAGAACATTCTCCACAGCATCCACATCACCAATGCCAGTTCTGAAGAAAATCTTTAGCCAAGCTTCTGCAGAAAACAGCAAGGAAAAAGAGAATTAATCAACAGAAATGTCATTTGACACGCACTGGCTGGTCAAGCGTGCATTGTTCAATCAGAAACAGAAAGCCTATCTTCAACAACAAAAATAAGTGCACGTATTACACTGATTTACCTTCAAGTTTGGTGCTAAGGATTGGCAAACTCATGTTTGATACAGTGCGCAGAAGTCGAACATTAGAAAACATTGCTTTCCTGTTTGAGAGTGAAATCTCCCAAAAATTTTATTCTCAGAGAAGAAGAAGAGGAATGGGAGATGAGTATCTGCGAAACTCTTCCATCTATTTAAAGGGCAAAGTACAAGTCTATTCTTGGAAAAGATCCGCATAAATAGCGCTCGTAAACTGTGGCATGAGTGTCACATGTGCTTTGGAAGACAGAGCAACATTGGAAACAATCAAAGACTGCTGATTAATATTTCTCATTAAGGCACGCAGATCAAACACAAAAGTTGTACTTCATTTCTTAAGACAGGCACTGATGGCCTTACAAAAGACAAAACAAAAAGTGCAACAAAAGTATAAAAGTCACGCTCTATTTCCCAGAGCAACTGAGCTTGGGGCCTAGTTCTTCTACGCTCCTAACTCCTAGACAGTGCAACAGAGCTTTAAACATTTCACGCTGCTCTATGAGGCTGCGCCTATCAGAAGAGGACGAGCCATCCAAGCCAAAATAGCTCAAGAAATTCTTGGCTAGTTGCAAGGGATCATCTTTGAGATCAAAGACAAGGGGCTCTGGCTCTTCACCCCCAAAAGTTTTAATAAGTTCATTTGGATGCTTTCAAAGAACTTCGAAGTCTTTTCGACTTCCGAAAAATTTTGAAGTCATCTCAGCGTGACTAAATCCATTTTATCATCTCTATTTTCAAAGTATTTCGAAATAATTTATCATTTTTCGAAAACTTTGAAGGGGGTTTTGTAGGCCTCAAAAATGAAAGTCACGCTGAGTTGATCAAGACAGAGTCAAAAGTCACGCTCAGTTGATCCAGACAATATAAACAAATCACGCTGGGAGACAGCTCATCATTTGCCAAAGAGTAATTATGACTGACAACACGACAGTCGAAGAATATCTCTTCGTATGCCACGTATACACAGAATTCGAGAGATCATCGCCGTCTATTGCGTGATTTTCGAAATCTTCTTCAGCAAGACTCAGCCTTCGTCGAGTTGGCGTACCAAAAGGGTTTCTTGTCATTTAATGCGACTGACAAAGCAATCACTGTCAGAGATTTTGTGTCAGTCGAGACACGCCGAATCAAGACAGCTGGCAGTTCTATCTCAAGTCTGCGTGTATTTGTGATCTTTATCTCAAGTTTGCGTGGATTCTGAAGTTTTCTTCCTCAAGTTTGCGTGGATTTTGAAGTTCTTTGCCTCGAAGTCTGCGTGGATCCTGAAGCTTCCTGCCCCAAGTTTGCGTGGATTTTGAAGCTTTCTACACCGAGTTCGCGTGGATTTCGTCTTCAACAAGTCTGCGTGGATTTCATCAAATTGGAGTACGTGGTAGCCATGCCACTGATCTCTCGCCTGCGTGTCCTGTAACTTGCACACGACTCATGCATGATTGCCATGTGTCCAACAGTTACAGGCCACGTCCAGTAACTGCTCACAGCCTTGTGTATGTTAAATCCTGCGTAATTTTTAACTAGGCATAGGCTGTGAAGACAGTTATCTTTTCAGTTATTATTTTTGACTCTATAAATAGAGTTCTTTTTCTCATTCATGGTACAGATACATTGATATCTACTGTCAAAATTTTGAGAGCTTTTCTTCTTCGCATAGTCCAAGGGATAAAGCGATCGTCTTCTAGATCGAATTCCTACAGTTGTAATTTTCCCAGAAACACAACAAATAAAGAGAATTTCTTTATGGAAAACACCCGCTACTTGGGAGTCTCGATAAGTCTCGTACTCGAGATCAGTCCCGCTACTTGGGAGTCTCGCTAAGTCTCGATAAGTCTTGTACACGAGATCTGTCCTGCTACTTGGGAGTCTCGCTAAGTCTTGATAAGTCTCGCACACGAGATCGGTCTTGCTACTTTGGAGTCTCGCTAAGTCTCGATAAGTCTCGTACACGAGATCAGTTCCGCTACTTGGGAATCTCGCTAAGATAAGTCTCGTACACGAGATCGGTCCCGCTACTTGGGAGTCTCGCTAAGTCTTGATAAGTCTCGCACACGAGATCGGTCCCGCTACTTAGGACAAGTCTTGATAAGTCTCACACATAAGATCGGTCCCACTACTTGGGAGTCTCGCTAAGTCTTAATAAGTCTCGCACACGAGATCGGTCCCACTACTTTGGAGACTCGATAGAAAGAGAGAAAGCATGGTCATGATTAAGAAAGGACTTGATAGATCGAGTTGAGTCTGCATGGTCATTGGACAACTTGTCGACAAGGTAAAGTCTTCTTGAATGATCGCCAGGGCGCCGGGATCATGTCGGCCCGGAAGAAGTGAGTACGGCTCAAGGTAGGATGCTGGATAACCGTATGGGAGATACTTGGCGCTTCCGGGGCCAGCTACCCTCGGAGGGACGGGCCAATATCTCCGAGCCGTGTCCAAGATAGCTTGATATTGCTAGTGACCACTTATATAGATAGGTCGACAGAATAGCAGCAAACTGCGTGTATGCCTTTGGATGGAGTCTAGAACTTGAATGCATGTCCAGTCGGTAACACAATGTCTGGGCCTAAGATTGGGCTGCAGCATAGGCACCGTGCTTGGCACGATACTTAGTATCGGGATGTTCATAAAATCGACACTATGTTTCACAAGTCTTGTCTAAGTTAGTTTATGAGTCGAACAGGAAGGTCGCAAGGCGGTAGCATGGATAAGTCTTGGTAAGTTTGCAAGGCACGGCCTCAATCTTGAAGCACGAACAAGTCTAAGCAAGGTCTAGAGGCACGGCCTGCACAAGCTGGCTCCTTGACGTCATTGGAAACTAGAATAGACAAGTAGATGTCATGGCATGACCCTGATGTCCCAAGTTGAAGTTCGATCAAGTACATAAGCGATGAGGTACTTCCTCGATCGAAATACATGTTGGCGTTATATCACGACCCCGTCGCAGCCGCTAAAATCGGCCGTTATGGAACCCGTCTTGCACGAGCGCAATCTAGGCTCTTGCGGCATCACGCCTTAGCGAGGACGATCGCTTCTACGGGAGCGAGACGTAACATAATGGTATCAGAGCACGGCTTTACGTCCTTGGACTTCATGTCGAATCTCTCAGTTTTGAAAGCTCGTCGTTGTTAAAGAAGTGTGCGCTCTCTCTCAAATGTCCCGCGGCATGTCCATATAATAAGTCTAAATATTTTCAAAAGCTCGTACAAGTGTTCAATTGAACGCATCGGTAGGCCATTACCAAACGCATCGGTAGGCCTTTGTGCCGAACGGTGTCAAACTTGACTTGATAGAAAACACATGCTAAAGTTAGCAAGTCGCGTGCATGCATAACTAGTCCTACGTCGACATTAGCAAATGGGCCTCGAAACTTGACTATAGTCCGTACGGGATGGTTATGTGCACGGCCTTTTGGCTAAGTTGTGCCGCGTGTCGCGCACCTCGACCTTTTGGTGCAAACGAGTTGCGAGCGATATTAAGTACCGCTCGGTCGGAAACGGAGATACACTTAGAGTGTATATCGATAGAAATGCTATCAGACTAACGCTTAGGCATACACGAAAGATTGGTTTAGATTTTGAGGAATAGTGCGAACGATGTAGTACGTCGCGACGACGTGAGCGATTACGCTAAAGATTCGTCGAACGAATCTGAAAGATGTATTACCGAGTGATGTGAACATGATTGTAGACTAAATCGGATGGCTCGAATCTTGAGTGGTGTATGGTTTGTCTTAAAAATCATTCGAGCGAAAATTGAGGATTAGAAATAACAACGAGTATGTCGACGAGGCGATGCGATCGCGCATAGCCTTAGAACGCGTCACGCCTAGTTGGTCGTGACTTCGAATGTCCCGAACGAGATGTCGCTCAGACAACTTGTGAATGGACAACACGAGTTAGAAAATGATTCAAAACGATGAATAATAGTGAATGTCTTGATCGAAGAAACCTAGAGGATCGTACTTATGATTTCGGATTTGGTCGAATGGAATTGTGGCATATCCAATTCGGACAATAGCATCAGTTGTACGACTCAGAGTTCATTGCAAAGGAAGATCGTCAGGTTACGTACATCATCGATGGTATTAAGGCGTATCAAAGATCGATGTACGATAACTCGGGGGTACTCTGATTCGAGGAACGATGATCGTGTAAAATGTCATTGTTCCGATGGATGCTATACTCGAGATGTTAAAATGTGTCGAAAAAAAGATAGACCTGGCTTGAGAATTTTCTAGTTGAACGTATGACGATCAGACTATCGAACTGAGATCATGGCTTGGATAAAAATAAAATGTTTGGATTGCTTCTACGATAACCACAACGTTGATGTTCTTGTCTTATACGAACACAACTCCAACCCCGTACATGCGTCACGTCGATTAGGGCGATCATTCTGCATGAGCGCTGGTATGGTGATTCATACAGCGGGGGTGATTGAACTTGTATGGCATGGCAATCTAGTTATTTCGACTTGTGGTTTAACGCGAAGGTGAACTCGAGAATGACTCGGTGTGCTTGACGATTGAACTTGAGGATTGAGTAGGTCCAATCCGCGTATCGAGAATGAATTAGTCTAGACTCAAGCAAGAGTTACGCCCCGATGATAATTATTATTCTGCGGAAGCATTGCATGGTAATTCATGAACCACTGTGGATAATCGGACTCTCGTGAGATTGGGCCGCAACATATTATCGAGCTAGATAACCTTGTGATCGAATACATAAATTGGTTAGAATTGGTGATTTGGACAGAATCGAATATGCGCAATGAGTGCCTTGATGCGAATTAGGTGATCATGCTCGATGTTTAGAAATCCGAGTGATACGAGCTTGGGTAGGAAACCCTATATTATCGACTTTGGTTTGACCTTAGGATTGGGTTCAGTGTTGGCATTTTTGTTGGAGAACTATGATTCCAATCTTGACATGGACTTAGCCTTGAGAAATGGCCTAACGGTTAGGCGAGACATCCATGTTTCAAGAGCTAGCAATCGAAAGATTGATCTTGAGGATTCGTATGGATGGAACGAGTGAATCAAGAATATGGGAATACCCCTCACGAGATTTGACTGACATGCATATATTTCAGTGACGCCTGAGTATGTGTAGGATGCGACTCAAGTGAGAATGACGAATTCTCTATCAAGCGGCTTGGCTGAATGCATGTATTTTAGAGACACCTGGAATGCGTGCACGATCCAACCAAGTGATACGTTGAGGTCAAGGAAGACTTGAAGAATAAAAGAGTGTCGAGAATTTGAAATCGTGTTAAGAAAAAGATTGATAATAGTGTAAGCGTGGCTCGAAATCGAAGAAATGCGTAGGCGGAGTGTGTACGAGAGTCCTTGGATCAAAAGTGGTCCAATAGTAAGTACTCAGTTAGTTTCGAGGACGAAATTTTTTTTGAGTGGTGTATGATGTAGTGCCCCGTCCCGCTCAGTCAATCGGAGGAATCGAAATGCCAATGGCGTTCGGACTTAGCCTTACAACGGCTGCTCGAAGGCTCGCTCGGTCGAGGCGACTCCTCGCTCAAGTGGGGTAGTTTCGGTAAACTTGTCTCATCTTAGCCTTCACATAATAACTCGCATGTTTTTAACTTGCACAAGTTAGGCTTGATAATAAAAGAGACGCATCCACATATCTAAGGGAATAATTTCGACGGAACGGAATGTGTTAGAACATGGAAAATGGTCCCACGGTCTGCTTAGATGTCTGTTCAGCGTGTTTTTAAAATGACACTCGATCCTTCGTCCCGTGGCTTGGAAGAAGGAAGTTGGCCTAAGTTGCTAAGTTGCCATGACACTCGAATTAGCCTAAGTCATAGGCGTCGCCCGCGTGAATGCTTGATAAAGCATTCACGGTCCCGTCGTCCAAGGCTTGGCATAGCCTTCGTACGTCCCGTGGTTAAGTCGTCTTGTACGACTTTTGGCTTAAGTCTAGGCACCCGAGAACTTGGTTGTTCAAGTCAAACGCGGGCACGGTACGTTACTTCGATGCGAAGCTTGGCGTAGCCTTTGCTCGTCAAGTCGTTGCGCAAATAAGTTAGGCAAAGTTATGCCGGTCGGTCTAAGCCATTTCTAGCACCGTCCCGCTCTACCTGCGATTGTCAAGTCGCGTAGTCCCTCGAGAACAAGGCTCGTCATATAAAGTATATGACTTGAGCGATAGCGTCGCCTAGAGAACAAGGTCTATCTAAGGCACGAGCCACGGTCGGTTTAGTGAAAAGCATGCTACGAACAAAAGAAGTCCACATGACTGGTTGTCACCGAGATCGGTCCCGCTACTTGGGAGTCTCGATAAGTCTTGTACACGAGATCAGTCCCGCTACTTGGGAGACTCGCTAAGTCTCGATAAGTCTCGTATACGAGATCGGTCCCGCTACTTGGGAGTCTCGCTAAGTCTTGATAAGTCTCGCACACGAGATCGGTCCCGCTACTTGGGAGTCTCGCTAAGATAAGTCTCGTACACGAGATCGGTCCTGCTACTTGGGAGTCTCGCTAAGATAAGTCTCGTACACGAGATCGGTCCCGCTACTTGGGAGTCTCGCTAAGTCTTGATAAGTCTTGCATACGAGATCGGTCCCGCTTGTCACGCCCCAGTACCGAAATACGGAGACGGACTAGGCCAGCTACTCCATATGAGGTACGTAACATCATACGGCGATCGTGGCTGTCGAGAGACTAGGGGGTATATGCTACAATCAAGTCTCCTATGGTCCCACAGAGTTCTATGTCTCAATCACTCAAACCACATCAGCAATTAAATGAACATTAAAGATAAAGCAGTAAGGCGTCCCCGACGCTTCATCAAAATGATCATGAGAGACTAGCTTTATAATTTAGCTATCTCAGAGAGTCAGGAGTACAAAATTATACACAGCTGCAGTCTGTTTAGTTACAATTATGTACTGACACAAAATATCGAGTAATCCGGCTAACAGGTACCGGTGGCTAAACGCCGCAAATGTATAAGCAGGAGTGGTGGAGAAGAAACCCACTCGAGTCCCCGAACCGCCATGCTCCTAGTATTCACCATGGATGTCAGGGAGGAAGATCGTGTCCTCTGGCTCTGCTACGAGATCTGGCCAAACAAAACCAGCGGGGTCAGCCCCGAATAGCAAGTACCGCCAAAGGGGCACAAGAGGTAAGATTAAAAACCCAGTTAATAGAATGATTGATAATAGTAATACTTATGCTACTATTATAGGGTAGCGCAACATCTTCGAACCCATATGGCACCCTTACAACCAAACAAGGACAAAAGGTGCCGCATGGAGTCGGGACGTGTCGTACTCTATTACATTCACATAAGTTAAAAGGTATAAACAATAAAATCTCCTGATCGTGACTTCGGTCGATAGCCTATCGCAGCACAATAACCAACCCAACAATCAAACAAGAACATGGGTTGGATCATGTACCATGATAGACCATGTTCCTCAGTCATTCACAGAAGTAGCACTTCACAACCAGAATAAGTCTTCCGTTCATAACTTCGGTCCACAGCCTATCATAGTACGATAACCAACCCAACAATCAAACAAGAACATGGGTTGGATCACGTACCATGACAGTCCGCTTCCCTCAGTTATTCACGGAAGGTAATAGGATATAAGCAAGTTGTTTTCACGGCCAATCAAGTCTACGAGTTTCTAGTGGGACGAGGTTATCCTCGCGTCATGTTATTAGAAAATCCTCAGATCGTATCTTTCCAGCAAGGCTAGCCAACCCAGGGGTTCGCGTAGATAGGTATGATTGAGCACAGGTCCCTCGCAAAGCCACCTTGCCAAAACATATAATATATAGCAGGAATTAATCGGATACAGTCATCCACTCGTTGCAGATGACACAGTATCCGTGGAGACCAGCCGGCGCGTCGAGACAATATCTCAAGGCGGCTGGTGTAACACGATCTCGGGATTTTGCCCTCCCCATGCATCTAGTATATTTAGTTGCCTAATTTAACCCTAGGTAAAATCTTGGACTCACATGCTGTGGCCTGCATGATTATCCTCCTAAAGTCGTACTTTAGTACGAGTACCCCAAAGAGGATCTATGTCAATCAGTATGTCAACATGTGCTACCCTCCTTAGTGTAATGCATCATTGCAAATATGCCACGTGGAGTTACGAGTCATTTGTCGAGCATGAACAAGAACTGGGACATTCAGGTACATGTATCAGGTAGGAACTTTTTGTTCACCAGGGTCACATTAGTGCTCATATCATGCTCGGGACAAAAGGCGTAAGGATATAAAATGGTCATATAATATCTGATAAAATATCAAAAGCGTACGCACAAAAGCACGCACGCTCAAGGGGTGAAAAGTCACGCAGGCTCACTCAAGGCAGCGTGCGTGAAAAGTCACGCAGGCTCAAGGGGAGAGCTGCGTGAAAAGTCACGCAGGCTCAAGGAAAGAGCTGCGTAAAAAGTCACGCAGGCTCACTCAAGGCAGCGTGCGTGAAAAGTCACGCAGGCTCAAGGAGAGAGCTGCGTGAAAAGTTACGCAGGCTCACTCAAGGCAGCGTGCGTGAAAAGTCACGCAGGCTCAAGGGGAGAGCTGCTTGAAAAGTCACGCAGGCTCAAGGAGAGAGCTGCGTGAAAAGTCACGCAGGCTCAAGGAGAGAGCTGCGTGAAAAGTCACGCAGGCTCAAGGAGAGAGCTGTGTGAAAAGTCACGCAGGCTCAAGGAGAGAGACACGCTTCCAACAGGAAGCGTGCTCAAACAGAAGCACACTGCTCACTGTCTGCTCCAAACAGCAAGAACACCATGGCTGAACCCAAAGCTTCAAAGCATCATAACTTGGCCATCCGAACTCCAAATCCAAATTTCCAAGGTTCCAACTTGGGTGAAACTGAATGCTCTTCCACATGGAAGCATCAAAAACCCATAAAATCCAACTAAAGTAGATCAAACCATGCAAAATCCGAAAATGATTAAAACTTAGATCTACAAAAATCAAAGCTTCAAAATGGAAATTTCCAAGTTCTAAACTAGTATAGATTGAGGAGAAGAGCATGTTTTGATAAATAATTTTGTAAGAAATCATTAACAAAATATAAATCCATCTCTTGAGCAAGTTGGCACTTGCCTTGGTTGGTGGAGAAAATAAATGAAAGGAATAATGAGAGGAGAGAGAAGGAGATGAGTTATATATAAAGATCTTGGACCCATGGGTTCATGATGAACCAAAGGGTTCAAGATGAACTATTGGTGAACCAAGAATAGGTTACCCAAATGAGCCAAAACTGTAGGCCCAAATGCAGAAAATAAATTAGGAAATAATATTTTGTCGAATATTTTTGGAAAATGCATGAAGAAATACTGCATAATAAATATAGTATAAATACGAGGTAAATACAAATTATCGGTTTACGTATTAAAATACGTATTCCAGGATCGGGGAGTGACATCTCTACCCTTTTTAGAAAAATTCCGTCCTCGAAATTCCAGCCAAGACAGGATAGTGAAATCAGGACAAGCAAGGCACAATCATATACAAGTTAACTATCATAGCAGTTATTATCATACATCACAAAGTACAAAATAAGCAGGTGCGGATAAGCATGGAATCGTGTCAATAAGGTGCAAAAATATACCTTATTAGTCAAACAAATGCGGATACCAAGATCTGATCTCGTCCTCGCGCTCCCAGGTTGACTCTCCCGGAGAGTGATGGTTCCAAGAAACACGGACAAGGCTTATCGTCCGATTCTTGAGTACCTTCTCTCGCCGGTCCAAAATAGATACGGGTTGTTCCTCGTAAGTTAGGTCGGTACCAACGACTAACTCAGAATGATCGAGGACATGACTCGGATTCGGGACATACCCACGTAATTGGGACACATGAAACACATCATGTATGCCAGTCAACGAAGGCGGAAGGGCAAGTCGATAAGCCACATCACCTACCCGAACGAGAATCTTAAAAGGACCAACGTATCTTGGACTAAGCTTTCCTCGGATTCCAAATATGATGATACCCCGAGTAGGCAAAATCCGCAGAAATACTTGGTCGCCAACTCTGAACTCTAGAGGCCTACGATGCTGGTCTGCCCAATGACGATGTCAGTCCTGTGCAACTCGAAAGCGCTCTCTGACCAACTTAACTATCTCCACAGTCTGCGTGATCATCTCTGGTCCCAACAACTTCCGTTCTTCGACGTCGTCCCATGCCAAAGGGGACCTGCACTTCCTTTCATACAATGCTTCGAACGGGGCCATCTGAATGCTAGCCTGATAGCTGTTGTTATAGAAGAACTCCACTAAATGAAGGTGATCCTCCCAAGATCCGCCAAAATCCAAGGTACACGTCCGTAGCATATCTTCTAACGTCTGAATGGTTCTTTCTGATTGCCCGTCAGTTTGTGGATGATAAGCAGTACTGAATCTTAACTTGGTTCCCAAACTTTGGTGTAAGCTCCGCCAAAAATGGGAAGTAAACCGCGTATTCCGATCTGATACTATACTAACCGGAGTACCGTACTGTCTTACTATCTGCTTCATGTACATTTCTGCTAGCTGTTCAGTAGTCTGTCTAACTCGAAAGGAAAGGAAATGGGCGACCTTCGTGAGTCGATCTACTATTACCCAGACTGCATTCTTGCCAGCCGGGGATCTAGGTAAACCGGTCATAAAATCCATCGTGATGTGCTCCTATTTCTATTCTGGGATAGGAAGCGGCTGTAGTAATCCTGCTGGTCTCTGCTGCTCGGCTTTCACCTGCTGACATACCAGATACTTGGATACAAATCTCGCTATCTCTCTTTTCATGCCATTCTACCAAAAGTACTGCCTGATATCTTGATACATCTTCGTTCCTCCTGGATGAATGGAGTAAATAGAACTATGAGCTTCGGACATAACTTCTTGCCGAAGGTCTCCACTCGGTACACAGAGTCTGTTTTCAAACCTGAGCGTACCATCTTCATGAATCACTAACTCCTTCCTACGGCCTGATTCACACTCCGACCGCAACTTCTGAATCTGTGGATCTCCTGCTTGTGCTGCCCTTATCCTCTCTACTAAGGTTGACTGAATCTGCATACTGGTCATTCTTCCTATATCCCTTGGCAAAACTACTTCGATTCCCATACTCTGAAGGTCTTCTAAAATATGCTTCTGCGAGGTCAAGATAAAGGCACTGTCTCTCCTACTCAGTGCATCTGCAACTATATTCGCCTTGCTTGGATGATACTGAAGATCTAAGTCAAAATCCTTCAGTAGTTCTAACCATCTTCTTTGCCTCATGTTCAAATCTCGCTGCGTGAATACGTATTTCAAACTCTTATGATCAGTATAGATCTCTACCCGATCTCCGTATAAATAATACCTCCACAACTTGAGTGAAAACACCATAGCTACTAACTCCAAATCGTGAGTCGGGTAATTCTTCTCATGGTCTCGAAGCTGTCGAGACGCATATGCTATCACCTTTCCGTGCTGCATCAATACACATCCAAGACCCTTCCCAGATGCATCACAATATACTGTAAAGACTTCCGCTCCTACTGGAAGCGTCAAGATCGGGGCTGAGATCAATCTCTTCTTCAATTCTTCAAATGATGCCTGACAGCTAGCTGACCAAACAAACTCTATGTCCTTGTGCGTCAAACGCGTTAAGGGCGCAGAGATCTTGGCAAAGTTCGCCACGAACCTTCTGTAGTAACCAGCTAATCCTAAGAAACTTCGCACTTCAGCAACCGTTCTCGGGACTGGCCAATGCTCTACGGCCTCAATTTTCTTCGGATCTACTGACACTTCTGTCCCAGAAATTACATGCCCTAGGAACGAAATGTGATCTAACCAGAATTCACACTTGTCGAGCTTCGCATAAAGTTGATGCTCCCTCAATGTCTGTAAGACAGTCCTAAGATGTTTCTCATGCTCCTCTTCACTGCTGGAATAGACAAGAATGTCATCTATGAACACTACCACAAATTTATCCAAATACGGCAGAAAGATGCGGTTCATTAAATCCATGAATACTGTGGGGGCGTTGGTTAGTCCAAAGGGCATTACTAAAAACTCAAAATGCCCATATCTAGATCTGAATGCTGTCTTCGGTATGTCTTGCTCCCGGACTCTTACTTGATTGTGAAACCCATGTTTTTAGTTACAAAATTTTTTTTATTTAATATTTAATGACTAAATTAAATTTTGCTAGAATAATGTTAGAAATTAATCATTGGTATTATTTTTAATTAAGTGTAAAAATTTTCCAAAATAATTACTTGGATTTATTGTTTGTCAGCTCAGACCCAGAAAATATTTGAAGCACAAAAATATTTTTATATCAAATTAGTTATATTTCTAAAAAGAAATTATTTTGGTTAGGCCCATAACCATTAGTTAAATAATTCATTAGGCTCAAACCCATTTAAAGGTTAATGGGTTACAAATCATTTTTCTACAGTTTTTTTTCAAATTTAAGCCTATAGCCTTTGAGTCTAAAGCCCATTTGGCTCTTTAAACCCAATAGTTTTCTTGAAACCTTTAAGTCCACCATTTCCTTTAAAAACCAAACACATTATCACTATCACTTATTTTACTCTTTGGTGAGAGTTTTGTTCTGTTGGTTTCTTAACGTCTGAAACCGAAGGGTTTTCGGTTGTGGCCGATTTTTTTTTGGCTTCTCGTCTCCCTCAACGGCCGAACCCGCCGGCGCCATCAATGGCCGACCGCCCCTTCGCCTCCCCAAGTTCGGTAACCCTCATCCAGAACTTCTATTTAAACCCCTTTTCCTTTTCCAACTCCATTATCAGCATATTTCCTTCAAACCCACCATTTCCGGCGAAGTTCTCCGGCGAACCCGAGTTCCCAACCCGATCCGAGTTTCCTTCGGTCAGATCCGTATCCCGGCGCACCTCCCCGGCGTCCACCCGAGTCCCGCCACCGCTCCCTGGCCGGCGCCCGACCCTCCGGCGACCCGCTGACCGCCGGTGTTTGCCCGGTGGCCGCCCCTGTCCACCTCGAGCATTTCGGTTCGCTGCTGGACGATTCTCTTCGGGTTTCGTTTCCGAAACAGTGACGTTCCGTTTCGGGTTTCATTTCGGTTCCACGTTGACGTTTGGGTAACCTCTAATCCTATAATTTTCCTATATTATTTGTAGTCAATGATGAAATCTGGTCCTACCAGATTCCTTTTGGAATTTGGTTTCGGTAACGTAATGATTACGTTACCATTCGGCTTTTCCGAAATTTTCGAGGAATTGTTCTTTGTTGGAATTTTTGACAGGAATTATTCTAAAGGATTTTCGGGATTTTGAGAACTCTTTTTGGAAAAGTTCTGGGTTTTGGAATTCTCGGAATTTCCGAGAATTTGTAATAATGAATTGAAATTTTAGTTTCGATACTTAAGATTGGATTATGTCTTCTGTTAAGTTTGGTTCTTTGGTTGTGATGTTTCCTTTGGTGTTGGAGATGGTTCTGTTAGTATATTTTGGGATTTTGGCTAAATGTTGGCTCTTTAAGTTCTGTTGAAGTTTTGATTATAAAACAATGCTGGTTTGGGTTTTGGAAAATACAATTCTGTGATTTATATATAAATCGGAGTTTTCGGAGTTATTTTGCAGGTTTACGGCGCATTCCCAGTTTTTTGGGTTGACCACAAACAGAGGAGATGCTGCCGAAAATTTTGCAAAATAATAAAAATGATTTTAAAATGATTTTGGTAAAAATATTATTTTAATAATATTTTTGGGCGACGACCTTAATGGTCAATGGGCCCCAGCAAAATGCAAACGTACCGGTTTGTCCGGACGTTGAGGCAGAGTAGCTGATTGTGATGATTGGACCAGAGTCTGAGACTCATACTACTTTTACAATTTTATTTAGAATTTATTATTGATAATATTTAATTTTGTAGGCGATTTAAGGGACTAACCTTTTTCCTCTTATTTTAATTCGTGTATTAATTTGTAAGGGCATAAGCCCATTCAATTATTTTCTGTAAATTTTGTAATAAGTAGGAACGGTAAATTTGAGATTTTCTGGATGTTGTACGAGCGCGTAAAACTAGGAATATTAATTATTATTAATTATAATTTAGAATTCATGATATTTCTCGTTTAAATGAAAATGTATAGTTTTATACATTTATAAAAATACCAAGTTTTCCTAAATAAAATGATAAATACAATTTTTCCGAAAATAGACATAAATCGATGTTTCTAAATTGTAACGCACTAGTAAACGCATTTTTGGTTGTGTTGATTAAACAAGATTAAAATTTACTAAGAAAGAAAATAGAGATTGTAACTAGCACACTTAGTTGGTTTGATACAGTTTGATAAGTATAGATGCTCCATTTGTAGGATTTCGAAGGCGTAACTAGCAACTATTCGGAACCTCCATCAACGTCCAGTTTAAATCAAGGCAAGTACGGTTGTGGTTAATTGCAGTTTAATTAATTTTAGAAATTTTGCATGTTAAATACACAACTGTTACACGTACTCTCTCCTAGAGTAATATTGAATCATTGCATCGGAATAATGGGGAGTAGTGTAGTTATCTATGATCAAAGCCAAATAGTTAATGAATGTGCGAGCTTGTCCCTCTTCACACGGGGTTAGGCCGGACCGTATCAATAGGATACAAATGAATCATCCTAAACCGGTCATAGATACTGCTTACTCAAATCACAATTGTTTTATAGTTGGAAATCATTGTTTCAAAATTATTTAATATTGCAAGTTTCTATTCATTATGCAAATTGTTAATTTTTCATAATTGTACTTGCTCCTTTCCTGACTGGATCCCCCACATCCAATAGGTTCTATTGATGACTCAGAGCTACTGATTAGTAGTTACTATGACCCGGAGCTGTATCCTGCTGTGCTCCCAGACGAGGTTCATGGAGATGATGATGACACTTCTGCTTAGTTGAAGTTTTAATTTATCTTTTAAATAAAATAAATGTTATGTTAAAGTTGTGGACAAGCTTTGTAATGGACAAGTTTATATTATCGTTTAATTAAATGTTGTGGCAATTATAGTTTCAAATGTTGTTGATTGTACCTGCATATGGAACACAGCTTACTGCCGCCGTCTTAACAACGGTGCAGGCTGGGCATGATCCGAGTCGACCCAAGAAATTGGGATCGGGTCGTGACATGTTTTTAGTGGTGGCCCATGCAGGTCTCTGTATCAACAACTTAGGAAAACCTAGGAAACATTTAGAACATTAGAACATTAATTTGCCACAACCTAGGACCGATATATATTATAATTAAATATTTTTATTTTAGATAGGCTACCTTGCTTATGTTTATTTCCTAAACCTTCCAGAGAATGGCCACTGACAATACCAACCCTGCTGGCGATGGGATGTCAACACCTGATCAAACCCCACCGCCTCAACCAAGTCCGGGTTTTACACCATTGAATGCACCTCGTGGGTTATTTGCCGCTTCAACGGTGGATCCATCATCTTCCCAGACGGAGATGCAACCCCCTGTGGTTACGCCCACTCCAGCTGCCCCACCGGTGCCTGTGGACCCCACTGACCTCATAGGTCTGCTAAGAGGAGTGTTAAAAGCCCAGAGAACTCAAGCTGAAGCTCATCGTGAGCAGACGGCCATTATGAGAGAAGGCATGGAGAACGCCCATAGCGTGGCAATGGCTGTACTGGAAAGAGGAGAAGCAGCTCAACAGGAACCAAGGCCTGCCAAGGTAAACATAAATTTAAGAATTAATTTATGTAATAATAAGGCCATTTAATTAATAGAAATCATATTGCCAAGGTGGGCGATATTGAGAGCTTTAAGAAGCAGAACCCTCGACCCTTCAAGGGAACCGAAGGAATTGTCTATGCTGATGAATGGCTCGACAATATGGAACGTCTCCTGAGCGTTGCTCGGCTTCCAGAAGACCTCAAGGCCGAAGCAGTGGGACTCCAACTGCAGAATGTAGCAAGCACCTGGTATCGGAATGAACCCCGACTCCAGGATAGGCAAGTTGACTGGGACACCTTCAAGAGGTTGTTCCAGAGGAAGTTCTTCCCAACTTCAGAGTTGCGGGAGATGGAGCGACAATTCCAGAACCTGAAGCAGGGCAACATGACTGTGGGAGAATATGCTGCTGAATTTGGCCAGCTCAGCCGATTTGCCAAGAATCTGGTGGCTGATCCTGACAATCGTGCTGAAAGGTTCAGATATAGACTAAGAGAAGAGATCCGCACCCATGTGATCTCAGGCGGTGCCAAGACTTATGAGAAGATCCTGGAACGAGCACAAGACATAGAGAAGAGCCAACCTGCCCGTTCGAAGAGAGATTATCCTGGAACTAGCAACTTCCAGGGTAATCAGAAGAAGCCCAACAACAACAACAACAACAACAGGCCCCAGCATCACCAGCAAGCAAGGAATAATGATGTAGCACCCCAGAAGCAGATCCCTGTTTGTAGCTATTGCAAGAGGCCGGGTCATCAGGTGAACATCTGTCGGAAGAGGCTTGGACAATGTCTGATTTGTGGGTCTACCACCCACCAAGTGAAGGACTGCCCCTCAGCGGCCAACAGAGCTGGAGGAAATCAGCAGAAAGGACCTTTGTCCACTCAGCAGCAACAATTTGGGCAGCATCAACAGAAGATGGGGCGAGCTTTTGCCCTAACTGCAGAGGAACCAGAGCCGGAGCAGGAACCTAATACGGATGTCATATCAGGTTACATCTATGTACATTCTTATCCAGCATTAGCTTTATTCGACTCTGGTGCAACACACAGTTTCATAGCAACAAAGTTTATCTCTGCACACCATATAGTTACTGGCTTTAGCAAGAGAATTTGTAGGGTTATGACTGGAGGTGGACCCCTACCTATAACAGAGACCTGTAATTGCCCCATTTTAATATCTGGCCATAAGTTTGTAGCACCTTTACTGGTAATGCCCTTGCCCAACTATGACATAGTCCTTGGAATGGACTAGTTGAGCAAGCAGCATGCGCTAATAGATTGTCACAGAGGATGTGTAATCTTCAGCCCACCTGGAGGGCCAGAGTTTGAAGTCTCTAGAGCTCCGGAGGTTATGGAGAGTAATGTCTACTCTATTTCTGAAGAACCTGAACCTCCCCATCCCATCATAGCGGAATTTATGGATGTTTTCCCTGATAGTCTTCCTGGGCTACCCCCAGATCGGGACATAGAATTCACTATTGATTTAGTCCCATGCTCTCCCTCGATTTCTAAGGGATGTTATAGAGTCAACCCGAAGGAGGCCAAAGAGATGAAGGAGCAGATCAACGAACTGAAGTCTCTGGGATTCATTCGAGACGGAGCTTCACCCTGGGGAGCACCTGTCTTGTTTGTGCCCAAGAAGGACGGAACGGTGCGGATGTGCATCGACTACCGGACGCTGAACAATGTCACAATCAAGAACAAGTACTCTCTGCCCCGGATCGATGACTTATTTGACCAGTTGAGTGGAGCCAAGGTGTTTTCCAAGATTGATCTCAGGTCTGGCTATCATCATATCAAGGTCAGGAAGGAAGACATTCCCAAGACGGCATTCAATACCAAGTATGGGCAGTTCGAATTCTTGGTCATACCGTTTGGTCTGACGAATGCTCCTGCTGTGTTCATGAACCTTATGAACAAGGTTTTCCATGAATACTTAGACCAGTTTGTCGTCGTCTTCATTGATGACATACTGATCTATTCAAAGACGAAGGAGGAGCACGAAGAGCACCTCAGGAAAGTTCTGGAAACTTTGAGGAAGGAGAAGCTGTACGGTAAGCTTTCCAAGTGTGAATTCTTTCTAGACAAGGTGGATTTTCTTGGCCATGTTGTCACAGGAGAAGGAATTTCTGTGGACCCAAAGGAGATAGCTGCTGTGGAGAAGTGGCCTACCCCAAGCTCAGTTGCTGACATCAGAAGTTTCTTGGGCTTGGCGGGCTACTATTGGAAGTTCGTGAAGGACTTTGCTAGAATTGCTGAACCAATGACGAAGCTGACTCGGAAGAATGAGGAATTCATTTGGACGGAGGACTGCCAAGCAGCGTTCGAGGAGTTGAAGAAGAGGCTCACTACTGCACCAATCCTTGCGCTACCCGCAGGATCCGGTGGATTCACAATCTACAGTGACGCCTCGGGCAAAGGACTGGGTTGCGTTCTTCAACAACATGGGAAAGTGATTGCTTATGCATCTAGGCAATTACGGACTCATGAGAAGAACTATCCCACTCATGATCTGGAGCTTGCTGCAGTCATCTTTGCGTTGAAGCTTTGGAAGCATTATCTATATGGAGAGAGAGTGGAAATATACACAGATCATAAAAGTCTGAAGTATGTTTTTACTCAGAAAGAGTTGAACATGAGGCAAAGGCGATGGCTGGAGTTAATGAAGGACTTCGACATCGATTTGCAATACCACCCGGGTAAGGCTAATGTGGTCGCTGATGCACTTAGTCGTTACCCAGTAGCGATGTTCTTAACCAAGGAAAGGCACTTGCTGGAGGACATAGAGAAGCTTGGATTGGAGATATTACTGCCTGGACAGAAGAAGCGGGATTCAGATTCTATGTTGATGAAGTTGCAAGTGAGCTCGAACCTGATGGACAAGATCAAGGAGACGCAGTTTCAAGACGAGGCACTTTGCAAACTGAGAGATCAAGTATTAACAGGAACACTGGAGGGTTTCTCAATCGCCAGTGATGGAGCTCTGAAGAATGGTACGAGGCTTTGTGTACCGTCTGGCGAACTGAGGAACGAGTTGATGAAGGAAGCGCATCAGTCTCAATATTCCATACATCCTGGAGCCAATAAGATGTATCGGGATATGCGCACTATTGTCTGGTGGAGTGGAATGAAGAAAGATGTCACCAGGTATGTCGCTAGATGCTTGATCTGTCAACAAGTGAAGGCTAGTAGACAGAGACCTGCAGGACTTCTACGACCGCTGGACATCCCAGAATGGAAGTGGAAGCATATCATGATGGATTTCGTGTCAGGACTGCCTCGTTCCCAAGGAGGGAAGGATGCCATCTGGGTAATAGTGGACCGACTAACCAAGTCAGCTCACTTTATCCCCTTCAAAGTTGGTTTATCCACTGAGAAGTTGGCAGCATTGTACATGCGGCATATCTACCGGATTTATGGCGTACCGGTAAGCATTGTTTCTGACCGAGACACTCGTTTTACCTCACATTTTTGGAAGAGTTTGTATGACAGCTTGGGGACACAGTTGAAGTTCAGCACAGCTTATCATCCCCAGACAGATGGGCAATCGGAGAGGACAATTCAGACACTTGAAGATATGCTGCGAGCTTGTGTCTTAGAGTTTGGAGGATCGTAGGAAGACCATTTGTACTTGGTAGAGTTTTCTTACAATAACAGCTACCAAGCCAGTATTGGTATGACCCCATTTGAAGCTCTTTATGGACGTCGTTGCCGTACACCATTGGCATGGGACGACGTAGGAGAAAGAGTACTGCTGGGTCCAGAGATGGTGACCAACGCAGCAGAGAAGGTGAAGTTTATCAGAGACAAGCTCAGGATTGCTCAAGACAGACAGAAGCACTGGGCAGACAGCAGTCGTCGACCACTAGCATTTGAAGAAGGAGATAAGGTCTTCGTGAAGATTTCTCCTACCAGAGGTACAATCAGATTTGGCAGAGCTGGGAAACTGAGTCCCAGGTACATTGGCCCGTTCGAAGTTCTGAGCCGGATTGGAGAAGTGGCGTATAGGTTAGCTCTACCAGCTAATCTAGAAGGCATGCATAACGTCTTCCACGTTTCACAGCTCAGAGAGTATGTACCTGATGAGAACCACGTCTTGGACCATTCAGAGTTGGAGATCAGACCGAGCCTCACTATACCAGAGAAGCCAGTGGCGATCCTAGACAGAGGCGAGAAGAAGACCAGGACTTCAGTGACTCCCATAGTCAGAGTAATGTGGAGGCATGATTCCCCAGGCGAGTCTACCTGGGAGCGTGAGGATGAGATGCGGGAGAAGTACCCGTATTTATTTGAGACCTGAGGTAATTTTCTCAACCTAACTCTTTAAATTTCGAGGACGAAATTTTCTAAGGAGGGAAGGTTGTGAAACCCATGTTTTTAGTTACAAAATTTTTTTTTTATTTAATATTTAATGACTAAATTAAATTTTGCTAGAATAATGTTAGAAATTAATCATTGGTATTATTTTTAATTAAGTGTAAAAATTTTCCAAAATAATTACTTGGATTTATTGTTTGTCAGCTCAGACCCAGAAAATATTTGAAGCACAAAAATATTTTTATATCAAATTAGTTATATTTCTAAAAAGAAATTATTTTGGTTAGTCCCATAACCATTAGTTAAATAATTCATTAGGCTCAAACCCATTTAAAGGTTAATGGGTTACAAATCATTTTTCTACAGTTTTTTTTCAAATTTAAGCCTATAGCCTTTGAGTCTAAAGCCCATTTGGCTCTTTAAACCCAATAGTTTTCTTGAAACCTTTAAGTCCACCATTTCCTTTAAAAACCAAACACATTATCACTATCACTTATTTCACTCTTTGGTGAGAGTTTTGTTCTGTTGGTTTCTTAACGTCTGAAACCGAAGGGTTTTCGGTTGTGGCCGATTTTTTTTTGGCTTCTCGTCTCCCTCAACGGCCGAACCCGCCGGCGCCATCAATGGCCGACCGCCCCTTCGCCTCCCCAAGTTCGGTAACCCTCATCCAGAACTTCTATTTAAACCCCTTTTCCTTTCCCAACTCCATTATCAGCATATTTCCTTCAAACCCACCATTTCCGGCGAAGTTCTCCGGCGAACCCGAGTTTCCAACCCGATCTGAGTTTCCCTCGGTCAGATCCGTATCCCGGCGCACCTCCCCGGCGTCCACCCGAGTCCCGCCACCGCTCCCTGGCCGGCGCCCGACCCTCCGGCGACCCGCTGACCGCCGGTGTTTGCCCGGTGGCCGCCCCTGTCCACCTCGAGCGTTTCGGTTCGCTGCTGGACGATTCTCTTCGGGTTTCGTTTCCGAAACAGTGACGTTCCGTTTCGGGTTTCATTTCGGTTCCACGTTGACGTTTGGGTAACCTCTAATCCTATAATTTTCCTATATTATTCGTAGTCAATGATGAAATCTGGTCCTACCAGATTCCTTTTGGAATTTGGTTTCGGTAACGTAATGATTACGTTACCATTCGGCTTTTCTGAAATTTTTGAGAAATTGTTCTTTGTTGGGATTTTTGACAGGAATTATTCTAAAGGATTTTCGGGATTTTGAGAACTCTTTTTGGAAAAGTTCTGGGTTTTGGAATTCTCGAAATTTCCGAGAATTTGTAATAATGAATTGAAATTTTAGTTTCGATACTTAAGATTGGATTATGTCTTCTGTTAAGTTTGGTTCTTTGGTTGTGATGTTTCCTTTGGTGTTGGAGATGGTTCTGTTAGTATATTTTGGGATTTTGGCTAAATGTTGGCTCTTTAAGTTCTGTTGAAGTTTTGATTATAAAACAATGCTGGTTTGGGTTTTGGAAAATACAATTCTGTGATTTATATATAAATCGGAGTTTTCGGAGTTATTTTGCAGGTTTACGGCGCATTCCCAGTTTTTTGGGTTGACCACAAACAGAGGAGATGCTGCCGAAAATTTTGCAAAATAATAAAAATAATTTTAAAATGATTTTGGTAAAAATATTATTTTAATAATATTTTTGGGCGACGACCTTAATGGTCAATGGGCCCCAGCAAAATGCAAACGTACCGGTTTGTCCAGACGTTGAGGCAGAGTAGCTGATTGTGATGATTGGACCAGAGTCTGAGACTCATACTACTTTTACAATTTTATTTAGAATTTATTATTGATAATATTTAATTTTGTAGGCGATTTAAGGGACTAACCTTTTTCCTCTTATTTTAATTCGTGTATTAATTTGTAAGGGCATAAGCCCATTCAATTATTTTCTGTAAATTTTGTAATAAGTAGGAACGGTAAATTTGAGATTTTCTGGATGTTGTGCGAGCGCGTAAAACTAGGAATATTAATTATTATTAATTATAATTTAGAATTCATGATATTTCTCGTTTAAAGGAAAATGTATAGTTTTATATATTTATAAAAATACCAAGTTTTCCTAAATAAAATGATAAATACAATTTTTCCGAAAATAGACATAAATCGATGTTTCTAAATTGTAACGCACTAGTAAACGCATTTTTTGTTGTGTTGATTAAACAAGATTAAAATTTACTAAGAAAGAAAATAGAGATTGTAACTAGCACACTTAGTTGGTTTGATACAGTTTGATAAGTATAGATGCTCCATTTGTAGGATTTCGAAGGCGTAACTAGCAACTATTCGGAACCTCCATCAACGTCCAGTTTAAATCAAGGCAAGTACGGTTGTGGTTAATTGCAGTTTAATTAATTTTAGAAATTTTGCATGTTAAATACACAACTGTTACACGTACTCTCTCCTAGAGTAATATTGAATCATTGCATCGGGATAATGGGGAGTAGTGTAGTTATCTATGATCAAAGCCAAATAGTTAATGAATGTGCGAGCTTGCCCCTCTTCACATGGGGTTAGGCCGGACCGTATCAATAGGATACAAATGAATCATCCTAAACCGGTCATAGATACTGCTTACTCAAATCACAATTGTTTTATAGTTGGAAATCATTGTTTCAAAATTATTTAATATTGCAAGTTTCTATTCATTATGCAAATTGTTAATTTTTCATAATTGTACTTGCTCCTTTCCTGACTGGATCCCCCACACCCAATAGGTTCTATTGATGACTCAGAGCTACTGATTAGTAGTTACTACGACCCGGAGCTGTACCCTGCTGTGCTCCCAGACGAGGTTCATGGAGATGATGATGACACTTCTGCTTAGTTGAAGTTTTAATTTATCTTTTAAATAAAATAAATGTTATGTTAAAGTTGTGGACAAGCTTTGTAATGGACAAGTTTATATTATCGTTTAATTAAATGTTGTGGCAATTATAGTTTCAAATGTTGTTGATTGTACCTGCATATGGAACACAGCTTACTGCCGCCGTCTCAACAACGGTGCAGGCTGGGCATGATCCGAGTCGACCCAAGAAATTGGGATCGGGTCGTGACATTGATAGTATCCTGACCGAAGATAGATCTTGGAAAAGACGCTGGCCTTGCTCAACTGGTCAAACAGGTCATCAATCCTTGGTAGTGGGTACTTATTCTTCACTGTTACTGCATTCAGCTTGCGGTAGTCGATGCACATCCTCGTCGATCCATCCTTCTTGGGAACTAGAATCACTGGCGCGGCCCAGGGCGATTTACTGTCTCGGATAAATCCCTTAGACTTCAACTCTTCTTCATGCTGATACAACTTATCCTGTTCTGACGGCGACATTCTGTAAACTCTGTCTGCAATAGGCCTCGTTCCAGGGTTCAACTCAATGCTAAATTCTACCTCTCTGACTGGGGGTATCCCTGGGAGCTCATCAGGGAAGACGTCGAGAAAATCTTCGACCACTCTCGGAATCTGTCCTGGCTCTGACACTGCTGCTGAGATGACGCCTCCGGCCTGATTCTTCAAGGTTCGAGTAAAGATGAACTGCTCCATCCCAGGAACGCTGAATATGACCCTACCTCCTCTACAATCAATTATCGCATGACTGTCTCTCAACCAGTCCATGCCAAGAACGATATCAAAATTTCCCATAGGGAATTCAATCAATGATGCGGGCAGTAAATGCCCACACACCTCTACCGGACATGAAAAACGCACTCTGCTAACTTCTACGAGCCCATTGCCGGTGAGTATATCCATCCTCTCCGGCAATGCCTCAAACTCTAATCCAATTCGTGTAGCATATTGTGCAGAGATGAATGAATGAGTAGCGCATGAATCAAATAATGCTACAGTGGGAAATGAGGTGACGAGAATTTTACCTGCCACCATGTCGCTAGACGCTAGAGCCTCTCCCAAGGACAATGTGAGAGCCTGGCCCCGCGGAGCCCCTTGTTGCGGCCTTCCTCGACCATGCTGTTGCTGCCTCTGAGGGCCTTCGGCTTCCTGTGCCTGGCGGAACATCTGTGCCTGCGTTGGTAGACGCTGGGCTAGGGGCCTTACTGCTAATACTGGCCCTCCACTCGGGGTTGCCACCGGAGCTGGCAATACTGGAAACTGCTGAGCTGGCCCTCCTGGCCTCTGCATCACAGGACAAGTGGAGATACGGTGGTCTGAACTACCACACCTCAAGCATAAGCCATTCGCTGACCGGCACACCTCCCTCGTGTGCCCTGCCTTCCCACAGAATGTACAGCCCTGGGGTGCTCCCTGACGCTGTTGTTGGTTCCTCGGCTGCTGATGCCGAACTGGCGCTGTATTAGTTGACACGGCCGTCCTCCGCGGTGCTCCTGCATCATGAATACGTACACCGGGTGCTGGTGCCGATGTTCGCTGCATTGCTCCTCCTCCAACCTGGGAATGTGATCTCTTCTGACCTCCTGTCCTCGATGCCAACCTCTGCTGGGTAAGCTCGTGCCTCCGAGTGGCCGTCAAAACAGCGTCAAACGTCTGGTAGTCGTGTCCTTCCACAAGCTATAATAGTTCCAAATGAAGTTCCTGCTGGAACCTCATAGCTTTCTCTGGCTCCGTTGCCACCATTGCTGGTACGAAACGGCACAATCTGCAGAACTCTGCTGCGTACCCATCTACGGTCTTGTCTGCTTGCTTGAGACTGATAAACTTCTGCTGGAGCTCATATCGAGCTACTACGCCAAAATACTTGGCCTTGAATCTGTCACTGAAGGTGGTCCAACGAACAGGGCGTCTTGCACCAACTTCTTCTGATGCCCACCAGTCGCGGGCAAGATCCTGAAGTACCAATTTGACCTGATCAACCTTCTCATCATCTGGAACCTTGGCTGCCACAAGAATGGCTTCAATGTCTTGAATCCATGCATCCGCAGTGATGGCATCCTCCGTGCCATCAAAATACCTCGGGTTCAAGCGACGGAACCTTCCTGATGCTCCCGAGTCGACCCCGGTACTCCTCTCAAGAGATAACTGAATCCCTTGGTTCAGCAACACGTTCTGTTCCTGCTGCCGAGTCTGTTGCTGTTGGTTAGTGACAAGAAACCCCCGGATGATCTCCAGGAGTGCTACGGCATCTGGTACTGCCGTCGCTGCTGGTGCTGCAGGAGTTTCAAGAACCTGCGGCTGTACTGCCTCTGGTTCATTTCTGCTCGTGTCTGCCCTGGGGAAGGTTCTCTCCCCTGCTGGTGCCCAGTCGAGCCATGCTCTCGTTGCTCCTCCTCATGGGCCTCACCTGCTACTGAGAATGAAGCGCCCCTATAGAGAAAGATATAAGATTATCAAGTCCGGACGAAGAAGATTTCGAGGATGCAAGTCAGGTTAGAGATCAAGGCAAGGACAGAGAATTCGAAACAGAATTTCAAGGGGAATAAGTTTTGATTGAGACTCCTAATAATTCGCAATACCCCACAAGTCTGAAAATCAGACCTGCATGGGCCACCACTAAAACCTTGTCACGCCCCAGTACCGAAATACGGAGACGAACTAGGCCAGCTACTCCATATGAGGTACGTAACGTCATACGGCGATCGTGGCTGTCGAGAGACTAGGGGGTACATGCTACAATCAAGTCTCCTATGGTCCCACAGAGTTCTATGTCTCAATCACTCAAACCACATCAGCAATTAAATGAACATTAAAGATAAAGCAGTAAGGCGTCCCCGACGCTTCATCAAAATGATCATGAGAGACTAGCTTTATAATTTAGCTATCTCAGAGAGTCAGGAGTACAAAATTATACACAGCTGCAGTCTGTTTAGTTATAATTATGTACTGATACAAAATATCGAGTAATCCGGCTAACAGGTGCCGGTGGCTAAACGCCGCAAATGTATAAGCAGGAGTGGTGGAGAAGAAACCCACTCGAGTCCCCGAACCGCCATGCTCCTAGTATTCACCATGGATGTCAGGGAGGAAGATCGTGTCCTCTGGCTCTGCTACAAGATCTGGCCAAACAAAACCAGCGGGGTCAGCCCCGAATAGCAAGTACCGCCAAAGGGGCACAAGAGTTAAAATTAAAAACCCAGTTAATAGAATGATTGATAATAGTAATACTTATGCTACTATTATAGGGTAGCGCAACATCTTCGAACCCATATGGCACCCTTACAACCAAACAAGGACAAAAGGTGCCGCATGGAGTCGGGACGTGTCGTACTCTATAACATTCACATAAGTTAAAAGGTATAAACAATAAAATCTCCTGATCGTGACTTCAGTCGATAGCCTATCGCAGCACAATAACCAATCCAACAATCAAACAAGAACATGGGTTGGATCATGTACCATGATAGACCATGTTCCTCAGTCATTCACAGAAGTAGCACTTCACAACCAGAATAAGTCTTCCGTTCATAACTTCGGTCCACAGCCTATCATAGTACGATAACCAACCCAACAATCAAACAAGAACATGGGTTGGATCACGTACCATGACAGTCCGCTTCCCTCAGTTATTCACGGAAGGTAATAGGATATAAACAAGTCGTTTTCACGGCCAATCAAGTCTACGAGTTTCTAGTGGGACAAGGTTATCCTCGCGTCATGTTATTAGAAAATCCTCAGATCGTATCTTTCCAGCAAGGCTAGCCAACCCAGGGGTTCGCGTAGACAGGTATAATTGAGCACAGGTCCCTCGCAAGGCCACCTTGCCAAAACATATAATATATAGCAGGAATTAATCGGATACAGTCATCCACTCGTTGCAGATGACACAGTATCCGTGGAGACCAGCCGGCGCGTCGAGACAATATCTCAAGGCGGCTGGTGTAACACGATCTCGGGATTTGCCCTCCCCATGCATCTAGTATATTTAGTTGCCTAATTTAACCCTAGGTGAAATCTTGGACTCACATGCTGTGGCCTGCATGATTATCCTCCTAAAGTCGTACTTTAGTACGAGTACCCCAAAGAGGATCCATGTCAATCAGTATGTCAACATGTGCTACCCTCCTTATTGTAATGCATCATTGCAAATACGCCACGTGGAGTTACGAGTCATTTGTCGAGCATGAACAAGAACTGGGACATTCAGGTACATGTATCAGGTAGGAACTCTTTGTTCACCAGGGTCATATTAGTGCTCATATCATGCTCGAGACAAAAGGCGTAAGGATATAAAATGGTCATATAATATCTGATAAAATATCAAAAGCGTACGCACAAAAGCACGCACGCTCAAGGGGTAAAAAGTCACGCAGGCTCACTCAAGGCAGCGTGCGTGAAAAGTCACGCAGGCTCAAGGGGAGAGCTGCGTTAAAAGTCACGCAGGCTCAAGGAGAGAGCTGCGTGAAAAGTCACGCAGGCTCACTCAAGGCAGCGTGCGTGAAAAGTCACGCAGGCTCAAGGAGAGAGCTGCGTGAAAAGTCACGCAGGCTCACTCAAGGCAGCGTACATGAAAAGTCACGCAGGCTCAAGGGGAGAGCTGCGTGAAAAGTCACGCGGGCTCAAGGAGAGAGCTGCGTGAAAAGTCACGCAGGCTCAAGGAGAGAGACACGCTTCCAACAGGAAGCGTGCTCAAACAGAAGCACACTGCTCACTGTCTTCTCCAAACAGCAAGAACACCATGGCTGAACCCAAAGCTTCAAAGCATCATAACTTGGCCATCCGAACTCCAAATCCAGATTTCCAAGGTTCCAACTTGGGTGAAACTGAATGCTCTTCCACATGGAAGCATCAAAAACCCATAAAATCCAACTAAAGTAGATCAAACCATGCAAAATCCGAAAATGATTAAAACTTAGATCTACAAAAATCAAAGCTTCAAAATGGAAATTTCCAAGTTCTAAACTAGTATAGATTTAGGAGAAGAACATGTTTTGACAAATAATTTTGTAAGAAATCATTAACAAAATATAAATCCATCTCTTGAGCAAGTTGGCACTTGCCTTGGTTGGTGGAGAAAATAAATGAGAGGAATAATGAGAGGAGAGAGAAGGAGATGAGTTATATATAAAGATCTTGGACCCATGGGTTCATGATGAACCAAAGGGTTCAAGATGAACCATTGGTGAACCAAGAATAGGTTACCCAAATGAGCCAAAACTGTAGGTCCAAATGCAGAAAATAAATTAGAAAATAATATTTTGTCGAATATTTTTGGGAAATGCATGAAGAAATACTGCATAATAAATATAGTATAAATACGAGGTAAATACAAATTATCGATTTACGTATTAAAATACATATTCCAGGATCGGGGAGTGATACCGCTACTTGGGAGTCTCGCTAAGTCTTGATAAGTCTCGCACACGAGATCGGTCCCGCTACTTGGGAGTCTCGATAGAAAGAAGGAAAGCATGGTCATGATTAAGAAAGGACTTGGTAGATCGAGTTGAGTCTGCATGGTCATTGGACAACTTGTCGATAAGGTGAAGTCTTCTCGAATGATTGCCGGGGCGCCGGGATCATGTCGGCCAGGGGAAAGCGAGTGCGGCTCAAGGTAGGATGCTGGATAACCGCATGGGAGATACTTGGCACTTTCGGGGCTAGCTACCCACGGAGGGACGGGCCGATATCTCCGAGCCGTGTCCAAGATAGCTTGACATTGCTAGTGACCACTCATATAGATGGGTCGACAGAATAGCGGCAAACTGCGTGTATGCCTTTGGATGGAGTCTAGAACTTGAATGCATGTCCAGTCGGTAACACAATGTCTGGGCCTAAGATTGGGCTACAGCATAGGCACCGTGCTTGGCACGATACTTAGCGTCGAGATGTTCATGAAATCGACACTATGTTTCATAAGTCTTGTCTAAGTTGGTTTATGAGTCGGACATAAGGGCCGCAAGGCGATAGCATGGATAAGTCTTGATAAGTTTGCAAGACACGACCTCAATCTTGAAGCACGAACAAGTCTAAGCAAGGTCTAGAGGCACGACATGCACAAGTTATCTCCTTGACGTCATTGGAAACTAGAATAGACAAGTAGATGTCATGGCACGAACCTGCCGTCCCGAGTTGAAGTTCGGTCAAGTACATAAGCGATGAGGCACTGCCTCGATCGAAATACACGTTGGCATTATAGCACGACCACGTCGTGGCACATCGGTTTGGTCAGGCATCGTAGTCTTAAAATTGAGCCTAAGACAAGACTAGAAAGACAATCGTAAAGGGACTTATATTGCACAAAGTAAATAAACGTGTCGGTTTTGTATGGGTGGGCGAGGAGCTCACTCCACCAGTACAGTTGAGTACTGACACCCACACAGTTTTCATGTGCAGGCACAGGTAGAAGCTCGTGGCACGGAGCTCGCTTGGACGCGTCGAGGCACGGAGTTCCTTGGCGATTCGAAGCGTACGGCCGCGTGAAGTCAAGACTTATACGGGACATAATGTATAGACATTGCCTTTCGAAGCTTTCGCTGGCTCAAGCATTGTATCGAGAGATGAGAGAGAGCAGAGTGACTTGTATAATGAGAGAAAAATGAGCATGAGAGACTTGTAATCTTGGCATTGCGCCTATTGTAATATGATTGTTCAATATCAATAAAGAACACTTTTGAATAAATTGTGTGTTGCTTCTAAATTTCTGTTGCATATTCAATATTTCTGCTTGAGACTTCAATGTGACGACCCCGTCGCAGCCGCTGAAATCGGCCGTTATGGAACCCGCCTTGCACGAGCACAATCTAGGCTCGTGCGGCATCACGCCTTAGCGAGGACGATCGCTCCTACGGGAGCGAGGCGTGTCAATATGATATAATAATTGGGCTAACATACAACTACTTTTCTGCTAGGGGTTTTAACAATCCAAGATATTCTCGAGTTGGCTTGAACTCCAACCTAAGAATCGACTCGTAAGATAAGAGCTCAAACAATGGCTCATTTTTATTTATATACCCATAAAAGAAATATATTACACTGATAGACTTTTCCAATTTGGTATGAAGTTCATTTAAACACTTTGAGTGCTTTTGGTTTGGGACAAAGCTCATGAGTTCATAAAAGCTCGTCTACAACGTACAAGTTCATCAAGATATCTGACAGGGTCGGCCCTGGCCCAGGGCGGCCAGGGCGACCGCCCAGGGCCCCATAAAATTTGGGGGCCCAAAAAAATTAATTTAAATGTATATATATATTAGTAATCTTATATTGAAAATAGAACTAATATATAATATGATCCTTTTTTATTATAAAACATTTGTGGTGTAGTGGTAGTTTGTTATACTTGTACACAAGAGGTCCTAGGTTAGCCTTGGCTATATCATTTTTTAGTTCAATTTTTTTATATTATATATGGGCCCCATTTTAAAAATTTGTCTAGGGCCCCCATTAACTCAGGACCGGCCCTGATATCTGATACTAAAAGAGCGGCTGGCGACTCAAGCTCGTAAGTGTGAATATTTTAGAGAGCTGAGCTTGAGCTTGAGCTTACTTTTAGGTTTGTCCGAAAGCTCGAGCTCTATTTTAACTTAGAGGGCCGAGCTCGGGCTCGAGCGGAGGTGCTCGCGCAAAGCTTGGCTCCTTAACACCCCCTACTTTCTGCCATTTCTTAAAAGCGGTAAATAAATGCTACAAGTAAAAAAAGTGATAAGAGCATCTCCAACCCTATTGTCTTGTTAAGTGTTGTGAGTCTTAGGTGGCTCCTATGTGGCATGAGCCACAGGACAATGTCTTGTTTATGTGGCAAAATTATATTTCAAAAGACAATGAGATAGAAAAACTCTCTCCAATGCAAAAGTATTGAGAAGACAATAAAAATTATTTTTTCCAACTTCCAAGACAACTACTCATCTTCTTTCTTTTTTCTAATATTTTTTTATTCATAATTGATGACATGGAAGAGAAGACATTGTCAAGTGCATTGTCTAGAACAAGACAATCAACTTCACAATGTCTTCTTTAAATTTTGCCACATAAGCTTCACAATTGACTTGACAATTACATTGGAGAAGAACTTTTGAATAAAATTTTGTCATTCCTATGTGGCAACAACTTTTTTCCAAAGTCACAATAGGGTTGGAGATGCTCTAAGTGGCTCCTCCGCACATGTGCGTGATTTTATGTCAGATACCAAACTGATAGATGTCATATAGCTCACAGAAATCTGGTCTCGAACTCCTGAAAAAAAAAAAAAAAAAACAAAAAAAAAAAAACAAAACAAAACAAAACTCAAAGACATTACAAACTCTACATGGTTATATGGGATAGGGAACATCAACAGCTGCTTATATTGCTTATCGTCTCTCAACTACAAGAATCCTTCTTCCTAATGATATTAAGATCCTGCCTGCCTTTGGAGTTGTAGTACTTTTATTTTCAGCAAAAATATTTCGAACCAAAATGCTCCTCTTATAGTTCACGATGATTGACATGGAGGAAAACTTTGATACCGAAGGGGGTATCAAGAAGGGGGTATCAAAAATTTTGATACCCCCTATGTATGACATGTGGGCCCTCCTTCTTCGTAAAATGTGTAAAAATATATATATATACATAAATATTGAGGGGGACCCACTTGTCATACATAGGGGGTATCAAAACTTTGATACCCCCTTCGGTATCAAAGTTTTACTCGATTGACATGTGTAGGCAGTTGCATACAAGGAATGCTGGAAGCTGGTCGTTGAGCACGGCATGGCACGGATTCCAAAGAAGTTGTGAACGAGCAACTCTTGAACATATTGTTTTCTTACTCATTTGAGATAAATGGTGGTTTACTAGACACTTTTGGTGGTTGTATGTAAACTTTATAGTCCAAACTAGTTGCTGCAGTTTGTACATGATGCTTGTTACTCTGATTAAATCCAGGGTTCGTATAATCAATCCTTAGGCCTCGTTTGGTTCTCGGAATGGAAGGGAAAGAAAATCAATTCTTTGTCATTTTTTTTCCTTTGAAATTTTTTAATTTTTATTGATTTTTCTTTCTGATGTTTGGCAATGCCAAGAAATTTGGAAAGGAAAGTGAATACTTCAAAGTGGAAAATTGATTCCTTCTTTGAATGGATGGAATCACTTTTTTCCTAATTTTTCTTCCATTGGGAATCACTTTCCTTTCCTCTCCAATTCCTTGGACACCCAAACATAGAAAAGTAATCACTTTCCTTTTCCAACCGGGAGATTCCGCCAACCAAACGAGGCCTTAGTTCTTTAATAATGAGTTATTTTAGTTTGGAGCAACATATAATTGACCTGTGTTAGTTGTGTTCCTTGTTTAGAGCAACATATAATTACCTATATGATTCAAATAAAGAGCTATTTTAGTCCCACATCGGATACGAGATGACATTTTTTAAAAAGTGCTAAATCCACTTTATTGGATAAGTAGATTTTGTGGAGGATGAGCTCAATCCATCCAAACAACAAGCAGGTACGCAATTTGATGTTTGTTTTTGACGCATTATTAGTCATGCACTTAGCACGCCGTGGGTCGGACCAAAGGTAGAACGATAATTTTTTTTTTATCTTCCATTCTATTTTATTTTTTATGTTTGAGTTGAGGTGTCTTTCACAATTTCGTTATGGAAATAGTGACACACGTAAATCTTGGACGCGATCCAGATGATCTGTTTAAAAAAAAAAAACTTCATATGTTTTCACTTTCTTTTTTGTTAAGAAAAAAATTTCGTACATAAGAGGAAAAACGACCAGAACTAAAACTCACAAAATATTTCACCTTCGTCAATCTTCTCATCCGGACAAGGCTGTGATCGTTCGTTGGATACGTAACTGTGGTATAATTTAAAGGTTTTTTTTATTATTTCCCTACTGTGGTATAATTGGAGACATATTTTTAACTGGAAATTGCTGAGAAACCCAATTTCGGGATTGGGTTATATGAAAAATCCACCCGCAGGATGGGTTTTATGAAATGCCCATAATTATATAATTCCACGTCAAATATTCAAAGATTCCCTTTAGATGTTCTGTATTTACAAAATTAATACCATAACTACCCCTCCGCACAAACTCAGCTCTGGATTGCGATTCTCTTCTTCTTCTTCTTCTTCACGAGAGATCTGAATTCCATTGCTCTCATCTTCAGCAGAGATCGCAAAGATCGTTCGTAGTTCACCATGCTTTTTTTTTCAGTCGAACTCCGATCATCGCTCATCTTCTTCTTCTTCTTCTTCTCCAACAATTAGGTCAATTATGGAGAGAAGATCTTCTTCTTCTTTTCCATAAGAGTTAGCATCGTTTTGAAAGAAGAATGAAAACTCTTGAATCTTTATTCATGTCAAATTTTTTTCCACAAAACAAAAAAATGAAAAAATTAGGTTTTTGTCAACTGTTCTCCGTCGATATCACACGAAGAATAGTCATTCTCCTGCATTTTTAACAAAGAGAATGCCATTCTCCGTATTGAATGGCATTCTCCGTGTTTCTAACACGGAGAATGGCCATTCTCCTTTGTTTTAACATTTGAATAACCATTCTCCGTGTCATTTAACACGGAGAATGTCATTCTTCGTGTTATTTAGCACGGAGAATGGCCATTCTCCGTGTAATTTAGAAACGGAGAATGCCATTTTTCGTACTAAATTACACGGAGAATGGTCATTCTCCTACGTTTTAACACTGGAAATAACCATTCTCCGTGTAAATTAACACGGAGAATGTCATTCTCCGTTTTAATTAAAACGGAGAATGCCATTCTCCGTTTTATTTAACACGGAGAATGACATTCTCCGTGTTAATTTACACGGAGAATGGCATTCTCCGTGTTTCAACACGGAGAATGGCCATTCTCCGTGTAATTTAGAAACGGAGAATGTCATTCTCCGTACTAAATTACACGGAGAATGGTCATTCTCCTACGTTTTAACACTGGAAATAACCATTCTTCGTGTAAATTAACACGGAGAATGTCATTCTCCGTTTTAATTAAGACGGAGAATTCCATTCTCCGTTTTATTTAACACGGAGAATGACATTCTCCGTGTTAATTTACACGGAGAACGGAGAATGGCCATTCTCCTGCGTTTTAACACTGTAATGACCATTCTCCGTGCTAAATTACACGGAGAATTGCCATTCTCCGTTTTATTAAACACGGAGAATGGCATTCTCCGTGTTTCTAATACGGAGAATGGCCATTCTCCTGCGTTTTAACACTGTAATGACCATTCTCCGTGCTAAATTACACTAAGAATGACCATTCTCCGTTTTATTTAACACGGAGAATGTCATTCTCCGTGTTAATTTACACGGAGAATGGCATTCTCCATGTTTCTAACACAGAGAATGACTATTTTCCGTGTAAATTAAGACAGAGAATGGCCACCCTCATGCAAAATTAACATTTTTCGTGTTCTTCATTTTATGGTCAGTTGAAACTTTGAAGGACAATAACTTTTGACTGGGAGGTCGAAACGAGGTCCAGTTTGTCCCAAAATGAGCGTATCTTCGAGGAGCCTGAAAGTAACCATTTTTTCGTTAGACGGCCTTTCGAAATTTTAGAATCGCAAAAAAATGATGTTTGGACCTCCGTTTTAGCACTTTTGCCGTTTGTCTCGGTCTTTTCGAAATTTTTCGATGAGTTTTTGAAGATTTTTTAGGAGAAAACCTAGATTCGAAAGTGAACAGCGTATGGAAGAAGATGAAGTATCGAAACATTTTTTTTAAGAGTAGTTTCGTGGGTGTTTTCAATAAATTAGAAGGAAGGGCAAAAAGGTCATTCGGAACCCTCTTTATATATTTTTTGCTAATTCTGGGCACGCGATGAAATGTTATTGTGCGGTGGGTTTTTCATAAAACTTTTTCGTTTTTTGGGCATTTCATAATTTTTTTCTATTTTTAAAGTTGAAAAAGAATCAGCTAAATTACTCTAATGGCATCCCAACTATATCATTCGAACATTTTTGACATCTCAACTTTTCACTGCTCGATTTTGACACATCAACTTTATAAATTGCGCTTTTGAAGTATATTTTGTCAATTTTGAAGCACATTGGACTACAAAAAAAGGTGACAATACAAGTATTTAAATTGTATTTTTGTACTACAATATATGCTTTGAAGTGGTCTCGGTGTGCTTTAAAATTTATGAAAGATGTTTCAAAAGAACAATTTATAAAATTATGGTGCAAAAAACGAGCAATATAAAGTTACCTTACCAAAAAAAAATTCAAATATTATAGTTGGAGTACCATTAGTATAATTTAGCTAAAGAAATATTATAAAGTGGTGCCTTCTAATATATAGTTTCACAAACGGTCTTTATATCTCATTTTCATATATAATTCTTCTCGTCTACATTAGAATAGGTCAAGATCAAATCGTGAGAACGGAAAAACGCAAAAACCAAATTGAAGGATTTTCATAAACAACATAAATTTTAGATGAGTAGGAATCTCCATGTACCTTTGTGAGTTTCTTCATTTTGAGATTTTATTTCATATTACCCAAGGGAAAAAGAAAAAGAAAAAAAAAACTTTGATTAGGTTTTCAATGCAAAACATAGCATCCTAATATTGCAATTTCAAATTAGAACCAGTGGTTAATTACAAAACTCCCGTTGATGAAAATAAACACACAAGCCCAGACCAGACCTACGCGTCTCTCCCTTGAATCCATTTCCTCTCTCCTCATCTACAGGTCAGCGGTCCGATCACCGGCGGTGACACCATGAACTCCTTCACCGGAAGCAACTCCCAGAAGCCCCCCTCCCCTTCCACCTTCGGATCCTATCACTTCGACTTCGGAGTCGGATCCGCCACCCGCGGCTCCTCCGCCAGACCCCTACGCGAGAACCCAAAACCCGCTAACACCCCCGCCTACGGATCCGGGTCCTACAATCCCGCCCCCAGCAAGCCCTCCTGGACCCACCAGCCTGCCCCCGGATCCGCGCCCGGATCCATGGTCGGCGACATCTTCGGCCGGAGCTGGACCAGCTCCGCCACCTCCTCTCCCGACCTCGGGATCCCCAAAGCGAGCCCTAATTTGTTCGGCGACCTCGTCGGCTCCGCTCTGAACCAATCCAAACCCAATCCTAACGTCCCCCTCAAGGCCGCCGCCGCCGCTCCGCCGAGGAACCCGTACTCGACGGGGAGCTTGTCGGGCTCCCTGCCCAAACCAAACCCTAACCCGACCGGAACCGCCGGTTCCGGCTGGGGATCCGCCGAAAACCTGGGAAATTTCCCGTCTTTAGGCGGTCGGCCGATGAAACCGGAGGCGCCGATGTCGTCGTTGGCTGGAGCCGCCGCGGCGACGAGCGCGAAGCGGGATCCTTTCGGCTCGCTCGTCGACTTCGGGTCGAAGAGTTCGGGAAAGGCCCCGATCTCCTCCACCGCGAAGACCTCCGGCGGTGCCAATTCACCTTTCGGCGCGTTTCAGAACACCCAGGGCGCGGGTTTCGGAACCGCGGCTCGGAACCCGCCTTCGAAGCCTGCTGATTTCTCTTTCGTGGCGTTTCAGAACGCCCCGAGCACTGGTTCTGCAGCCCCTGCACAGAATCCGCCGTCCAAGCCTGCGGATTTCTCTTTCGGGGAGTTCGAGAACACGGAAAAGAGCAATTTTGGAATGCCGTCTCAAACTTCGAGTGCTGGCGGGGATCCATTGGATTCGTTGTTTTCTTCCTCCGGGAGCCACCAGACGCAGGTCTCGGAGACGAATGATTGGGACATGGGTGCGGAATTCGGAGGCCAGGATCACAGTGAGACCACCACGGAGCTGGAAGGGCTGCCTCCACCCCCGGTTGGGGTTACGGCTCCCATGGCCATGTCGAAGGGAATGGACAATTACAAGCAGGGGCAGTACGCCGATGCCATAAAGTGGCTGTCTTGGGCTGTGGCTCTTATAGAGAAGTCAGGGGATAGTGCGGCCTCTACCGAGGTCCTGACCTGCCGAGCTTCGTGCTATAAGGAAGTTGGCGAGTATAAGAAAGCTGTTGCCGATTGCTCAAAGGTTTTAAAAGCCTTCCGATTCTTGTTAGATTCTCTTGTTTGTGCATTCATAATGTAGGTCGAATTTTAAAAATCTTGTATTCTCGTTGTTGGTTCGTGCAGCTATTAGAACACGACAGCAAGAATGTCGCGGTGCTGCTGCAACGTGCCCTTCTGTACGAAAGCACAGAGAAGTACAGACTTGGGGCGGACGACTTGAGGACGGTTCTAAAGATCGATCCTGGTAATAGACTTGCAAAGAGTACCATTCATCGGCTGAACAAAATGGCAGACTAAAACGGGACCTTTTTGACGTATACTTCCCCCCAAAACCATTCTTTTTTTAGTAGTGTATACAAATGAATTTAGCACGTATCTTTCTGCCTTTGCTATATAGGTCACAAGTGTGTGGGGAAATAATCACACATATGGAAATGTGTGTTTGTGCACAAGATTCATGTTGAACTTTGAAATTTCTTTTTACATGTATGTTAAGTGTTGTATTAAACTTGATATATTGTTGCCATATCTGACTGCCTTTATAGTATTTTGTACAATGTTTCGGTATTGATTTACCAAAATTCATAGTTTTCTTCATTATAAACAATAAAATAAAATTCTCTACTCTGTATTGTATTTGTTACGTAATTTCGACATAGATTTTCAGCTTAAATAGCTTTTCTTTCGTCTGATAGACTTCTAAATTCTTAGTAATGTTGGTTTCCATCTTTAATGTCTGCAACCACAATTCTGTTTTAGTTAGTAAGATGTATGTTCTGATTTGGGATAATGTTTCGTCTCTTCTATTACATTCTGTCTTGGAAGTTTTCTGTATGTTTTTTGAAAGTTGTATAGAAAAATAGAGTTACTATTATTTGCCTTGTGTAGACTTGTTTGATCATGGCAATACTCTCATACTTATTTATTTCCTGTACTTGTTTCTTAGTATTGGCAAACATTAAGTCATTTAGTATAATTTCCTGGCACATTAACATGCACAATATTGACAACAAAGTTGCAGATTGAGGCAGTTTTTCTAATGTCTACGTTTGACAAATGAATCTTGAATCATGGCAGTAGAAGTAGTTGCTGAAAGCCAATTGTCAAACTGAGACTTGCTTTGCATTGTTACAATTGTAGAAGCAAGCTTGCTTTCTGACAATAGTCAACAATAGTAATCTGGTGAGAGAGTAAGATATATTTTATTTCCTGTGGAATCCCTGATTTTTGAACCAGATGAATTGACAACTAGAATGTTTGCCTCTTAGGACTCAAATGAGATTTGGAGTTCTGATGTCATATACTAGGACAAAAGTTGAATTGGATTCTATTCTAGGCCAAGCAAGAAATTTTACCATATTTGTGATAACTTTTTTTTTGTTGAATATCTTTTCTTTTGGTACTATATGAAAGGATGGGAGTAAGGCATGCATTTGATTTGAAGTTTTGAACCTCTAAGCGTGGTGGGAGAGAAATGGTCTTTGCCGGACAAGGAAAATCCCAATCTTGGAAGGGGTACTGGAAAATTGTGAAAGTTAGGGAAGATTAGCCTGAATTGACGAGTTACATAAGATGAGCATGATTATATCTTTTTTCTCTTTATGAAGAGCCTGAATTGACGAGTTACATAAGATGAGCATGATTATATCTTTTTTCTCTTTATGAAGAGCCTTTAGTTGTTTGACCAGATGAAATTGGCTTTCTTATTTATCAGTTGAGTTGAATTTTCCTATGTACGCTCACCCATCATTACCTATTGCTGTATAATTTCATGACTAAGGATGGGTAAACTACATCAGTTCAATTTTTTTCAATATATTTTCTTCCTTGTCTATGCTTTCTGGGATTTATAAGAATATCCTCCAAGGTATGATACTATATGACTGGTGTCCTCTCGACTTTTGGAAGAAGTTATGGTTTATTTAGTCCAAATGCTTACACTTAGAATTTTATTATATGGTTAATCTAGTTATAGTTTGAAACCTAGTTGCTTGAGTTGTATCTGAGACTCATGAAACCTAAAAAACTGGGAACAGGTGTGCATATAGAGGGAAATAATTGGAACTTCTCTGCATGCCCTCTTTCTTTGAGGCTTTGTTACTTAGAGATGGGCACATATATATATTCTTATACATGTTTGTAATATTTTGTCAAATAACTTAGTAAAATTTGTTCGTTGTGCAATTTTAATGTGAAAAAGTAAAGTGATTTGAAGCTGAAATAAAAAGGGTAATCTCATATTTAGGATGCCAATTATGCATATAATTCGGTCATTTGAGCCTATATCTAGAGACAGATGTAGAGAACTATCTGGACATATCAGAATACTTATAGTCGTTACAATTTCTACACTGACAAATATTTATATCGCAATATTTATTCTTCTGATTTAACTCGGAACTACAGAAGACCCAATCCTGCACATGAGCAACCCTTTTTCCATTATAAAGAATCTTATCAAATTTGATGAGTATTAACTCTACTTCATTTTCCAATTCTTCCTCTTTTAAAGAACTGGACTGTTTATGAGCAAAAAACTTGGAGGGAAGGTTTATGGTTCCTTTTTTTTTTTCCCCCTATTTGGTTACTTATTGTAACCAAACCCAATTGAGGAACAGTTGAGCAAATCTGAACCTCTTGTATTGTTTGGAAGCGTTATGCTAGTTGGAATTCAGTTTAGAATCATTGAAAAATCCGAACATTCACAAGTGGTCTTATTGGTTAGTATGATGGCAATCCAAGGTTTAAAAGATCAGCTAAAATATGAGTCGTATTAAATTCATCAGACCTGTATTAAGCTGCTGAAGAATTCCATTTACCTCAAGTATTTGTCTAACCTTAAATATAAGAAGAAGCTAATTTGAGTCTGATATAAGCAGACTGAAACATCTTGAAACTGGCAATTTTTTTAATTGTTAATGTTTTTAAAAACTACGGAGTATGTTCAATTTAATTTCGCGTCTATTCAATCTGAACAGGCTGAATCCTTAAACAGGCCAAAAAAATATATTTGTGCCACAAGGATGAACTTCCCAAAATTGGCCAGAATTTGAAGCTGACCTATATTTAAAAGTCTTTACAAGATCATGTAGTTTTGCAAATGATACCATGTCATAATTTCACTAAGTTCATGTAAATTATGCAATTACTGACTGAAGTGCAGAGATAACTGATTCATTACTTTGTGGGAACTAGGTTTAAATTTTAACATTTCATTTCTGATGTTCTCATAAAAAATTTAAGTTTATTTATGAAGGGCTGAAACCTGATACTCAGATAATGCAACCTAAAACTGTCAAAATTGTTGATTGTCGATGCCGGTTCTCATAGATATGAATGAAGGAAAGAAGAAGCACAAGAAGAAGCACGGATAATGATATGAATGACTCATAATTTGGATAGAAGCAAACATATGGAAAGTAGGTTATATTTGTAGTTAGGAGTAGTGTTTCTTCCGTCGTGGTTTACTTTCGTGTGCGGTATAGGTGTGGGCGTGTACTAGGCCATATTGTCACGTACAAAAGTTTGCGCCCCACCGAGACGGATTTGCATGACTTTGCACGGGCCAAGGTTATGCGGGAAGCTTCCAGAACATTCTAGAAGATGGCGGAAGGCTCTAGAAGATTGTGGATCTCTCCGGAAGGCCCAAGATCGTTCTAGGAGGCCCAAGAAGCTTCTGGAAGGCCCTTGAAGTTTCCTTTTATGTTGCTAGGGAATAAACCTGGAATATGTCATTCCAGTTATGGTAGAAAGTAATAATCCTTGGAATATTCCTTCCAGAACTTTCCTTGTATTGCTCTATGAGCACTTATAAAAGGGGGGAGGCTTTCATTTGTTCCTCACCACCCAAAGTTGTAGTCTTTTCTAGTATAGTGAAGTTTTAATCTTCCACTCTCTTTCTTTTGCTCCACATTGTTCTCAATATCGCCTTAGCGATCTAGCTAAGCGGGTTCGGGAAGGCTTGCACGACTCTTCGAGGAGGAAGATAGTGCGCCGCACGGGACGAAGTGCTAGCAAAACACTAAGTCCGTGACAAGTGGTATCAGAGCGAAGGTCGGTTGGTGCCATGTCGACATCCGAGAACGTCCAGGAGGGACCCGCGTCGCCTAAGGAGGGACACGCCAAGACGCACAAGAGGGACAAGAGCAAGGAGTCTACGGTGGAGCGTAGCCTTGCCAGTCTTGCCGAACGTGTCGAGGTCTTGGAGACGGGTTCGAGGGACATGGAGATGCGCATAGGCTCCGTGGAGCAAAATAACACGAGACTAGAAGAGTACTTCGATGGGATGGAGAATGACGTCGCTTCGTCCATGGCAATCTTTCGGGAGCAATTCCAAGAGGTCCGATCCGCCCTTGAGGAGGAGCTCAAGGGGCATCGCGCGGAGATTGAGGACTTGCGTAAGAAGGTCCAAGGCTACGAGGAGCTGAAGACCGTGGTCGAGAGTTGCGGAGAACTCAAGACCAAAGTTGCCATCTTGGAGAAGGCCGTTGCGAACGGTGGACCTTCGAGTAGGGAGGCACCAAGGCGAAGGAAGATCCCTGAGCCAAAATCCTTCAGCGGGGTGCGTGATGCCAAAGAAGTTGAGAACTTCTTGTGGAACGTGGAGCGATACTTCAAGGCGTTGCACATCAACGATGACGCCGAGAAGGTGGATATTGCTCCACTCTACTTCACAGACGATGCGATGCTGTGGTGGCGTCGAAGGTGCACGGAAGCCGAGAAGGGTTTGTGTTCGATAGAGACTTGGGAGGACCTCAAGAAGGAGATCAAGTCCCAGTTCTATCCAGAGAATGTAGAGTTTGCAGCGAGGCGGAGCTTGCGGCAACTCAAGCATACCGGGACGATCAAGGAGTACGTCGCGGAGTTTACACGCTTGATGCTCGCGATATCTAGCATGGGCGAGGAGGATCGTTTGTTCTACTTCCTCGATGGACTCAAACCTTGGGCGGCTCGAGAATTGCAACGACAGAGGGTGCAAGACTTGAACACCGTCGTGGCAGCAGCTGAGCGGCTCGTCGAGTACATGTGGGACGACAACGATGCCGAGGCCAAGCCAAAGTCCACCAAGGAGAATGGTGGGGGAGAACAGGAGAGCTCTCCTAAGGAGGGTCCGTCCGAGCGAAAGAAGCACGAGAAGGCCCAACCCGAGCGAGCTGTTTCGTGCTACATATGCGGAGAGAAGCACTTTGCTCGGGAATGTCCGAGTAGGAACATGCGTGTAAATGTCGTCCAAAGCGAGGAGGTGGAGGACGAAGAGTGCGAAGTGGAAGCGCACATGGGAGCGTTGCGCTTACTCAACGCCGTGAAGACCAAGTCTGCTGTGTCGAAGACTCCGAGCAGGGGGCTCATGTATGTTGATGCGAGGATCAATGGCATGAGCACACAGACGTTGGTTGACATGGGCGCCACTCATAACTTCATCACGGGCGCGGAGGTCCGTCGCTTGGGTCTAGCCTTGGAGGAAGATTCGGGCATGATGAAGGCCGTCAATACGGAGGCACGCCCCGTGCAGGGGGTAGCCAAGGGGGTCCGCATAGCGGTAGGAAATTGGTCGGGTGTTGCCAATTTCACCGTTACGGCGCTGGATGACTTCGAGATGATATTGGGCATGGATTTCCTTATCGCGGCTAAGGCGATTCCGTTGCCACATTTGGGAGTTGTCGGCTTCATGGAAGAAGGCTCATCGTGTATGGTGAAAAGTGCACGAGGTAAGTCTTCGAAGGGGAAAGCTATCTCCGCTATTCAACTCAAGAGAGGTGGCAAAAGGGAGACGGCATACCTAGCGGTGCTCGAGAAGAAGGAAGGCTTCGAGGAGAAAAGCCTTTTGTGCGAGGCCAAGGGTGTTGCAAAGGAGCGTCCCGAGGAACCACTTCCGCGGAGGGAGGTGGACCGTGCTACCAGGCTGGGCTCGAGGGCAGAGAAGCATGTCGCAAGCTGCGCGGAGGCAGAAGCGACGAGGCGGAGTAACTCGCGCAAGGAGTTGCTCAAGGCTCGTGAGGGACATTCGGGTCGACAGGCTTGCAAGGGAGATCGCATGCGCGGAGGTGTGCAAAACCATGTGCAGCCACGAGACAAAGGGAAGCACCGCACGAGACTTGCTGCACCCGTCGACGAGGGCGTCGACGAAACAAGTGGGGGAGAATGTCACGTACAAAAGTTTGCGCCCCACCGAGACGGATTTGCATGACTTTGCACGGGCCAAGGTTATGCGGGAAGCTTCCAGAACATTCTAGAAGATGGCGGAAGGCTCTAGAAGATTGTGGATCTCTCCGGAAGGCCCAAGATCGTTCTAGGAGGCCCAAGAAGCTTCTGGAAGGCCCTTGAAGTTTCCTTTTATGTTGCTAGGGAATAAACCTGGAATATGTCATTCCAGTTATGGTAGAAAGTAATAATCCTTGGAATATTCCTTCCAGAACTTTCCTTGTATTGCTCTATGAGCACTTATAAAAGGGGGGAGGCTTTCATTTGTTCCTCACCACCCAAAGTTGTAGTCTTTTCTAGTATAGTGAAGTTTTAATCTTCCACTCTCTTTCTTTTGCTCCACATTGTTCTCAATATCGCCTTAGCGATCTAGCTAAGCGGGTTCGGAAAGGCTTGCACGACTCTTCGAGGAGGAAGATAGTGCGCCGCACGGGACAAAGTGCTAGCAAAACACTAAGTCCGTGACAATATGCTACTTTCCCCAATATCCAGGGGCGGGCTTAGTTTATACACTACTTAGCTTCATGGTTTGCATATATAAATCCAATAATTTAAAAGAATCATAAAAAAAATGCCTTTTTATTTTCATTTTGATAGATCTTCTTCAAAGGAAATTGAACATAACCTTTTAAGTTGAGATCGCCACTTTTGGTGATTTGGGTTGCTAACTCACTATATTTGAGAGTTGTGGGATGTGAACACGCCACCATGAGAGCTTGAACAAATCTCGTAACACTTGAACAAATCTCGTAACACTTGTTTCAAAAGCGAACATGAAATATTTTGTGAAAGAAAAGTGGCAGAAAGGATAATAACAAGCATCGGCCTTTAGAAGAAAAACAGGTTAAACGAATTGTGTAGATTGCCAAGTTAAAAGATAATCACTGATATAGTTCATGGACAGAAGGAAAATACATAATTCCTATGAATGGAGAGAGCTGGATATAGTAAAGGATTCAGAAATCAATTCTCATTACTCAAACTATGGAGATGAGAGCTCTCAATGAGCTGTGCTTATTCTTCCTGCTACAGAAAAGGGCAATGAAACCAGTTATTTTAGGGTTAGGGGGTTGACATACTCTTCATGTCATATCAAAGTTTTTTTTTGGTTCATCTATTATATAACTTATGACCAACTTAAAAGTCAAAGACATTGGAAAACACCTCTATTCGGGTATGATCAGGGCTTTATCCATCTGGCAAACTTTGATATAGTTTGTTTCATCAAAGATGTCTGTCAAACTGTTCTTTGAACTTTAATCCATACTTTGTGTTCATATTTGCTTGAACAAAACAGTAATCAATGCAATTTGACCTATTTCTGGTCCACACCTCTGTTTGATTCATTCAGGCTGACAAGAAAACCAGATTATAGAAAGAGAAAAAGAAAAAAAGAAAAAGAAAATGAAATGAGGTGATATAATATGTTCTAGTCCTAGGTTTTTCTATCTCAAGAATTGGAAATATATTCTTCCAGAACTCCAGGTTGCATGTCTTTGGAGCAGTGAGATTCATCTGTTGTCGAGATTGCTTTTGTTCATTCATAATTTTGCAAATCATACTAGCTGCCTTATGATTTTCTTAGTGGAGGACACTCACTATGTCGGTTGTATAGAGTAACTAGCTCTTCAGTTGAGCTTTCATTAACCAGCAATTTGTCTTCTGAAATTTACATACAAGTTAGCAATACCTCAAATGTGTAAGCTGGTGGTGAGTTTCTCTTCAGATCTTTGTTTTTAATAGAATGATGGATTCATTGATCAATGGCCAAATAATCGTTGGCAGATAGTATCAAATGGTTAATTGCTCCGATTAGGGGTGAGCATTATTCGGTTTTGGACCGAAAACCGAACCGAACCAAATAAAATATTTGGTTTGGTTTAAAATTTTTTTGGTTTGGTTTCGGTTTTGCAAATACTAAATTTTCTCATTCGGTTTCAGTTTTGAGTTTCGGTCCAAAACCGAAAACCGAATAAGAAAATATATATATATATATATATATATATATATATATATATATATATATATATATATATATATATATATATATATATGAAAAAATGTAAATTTTATTCCAAATCAACCTGTAATTATACAATCGTACACTCAGAGTGGGGAGACCCACTCATCAGATATCCATCGCTTTTACATCAAACTCAATGTTATGGAGGATGCCAACAGGAGGGGCGATAAGCCCCTCGAAGATTCGGCGGTTTCGTTCCCTCCATACATGCCAGACAGCAGCAGCCAGCCAGACTCTTGCGATCTTGAACCAGCCCTGCCCTCTTCCTCTACTATCCCACAGCACAATGATAATATCACCGATCCCCCTGCCAGAGTGACATCCACCCAGCTTCCTGCACTGATCCATCCAGATATTCCAAGATACCTCACGCTCAAAGAATAAGTGCCCTGACGATTCATTCTCCAATCCACATAACACATACTTTGGGTCAGGAACCTGAATCCGAAAGGAGATAAGGCGATCCCTCGTCAGCAGGCGGCCCAGTAGGAGACGGTAAACACAGAGCTGCATCTTCCTGGCTAGGCCCTTGCACCATATGAAATCATAGTGAGTGCTAGGAGGGAATGTACGACGAACCAGATTATAGCAGCTGTAGAACCTGAACTTCCCAGAACCCGTAGTATCTTCCGGCGAATCCCAGATCCAACAATCAGCGGACAATGCTGGGTCAATAGCGACTGTGCTGATAACATCTCCAAGCTCCTCGGTAGGACTCAGGACTCCAACATCCATTTCGGATAATACGTTGGCAAGTCAGCCCCCTCCCAACCTCCTGGTGTGTCGTTACTCCCCTGATCTCTAACAGAGATTGTCGATCTATCCACGGATCTCGTCAGAGGTCCGTTCCAGTTCCATCCTTCATGATCCTCCGGGTGGCAGACTGAAGGACTCCCCCTATGCCTCAAGATGCTCTTGAAGGTGACGGAATAGTTGTTGTCAGACGTACAAGCCCAGAAGTTGTCCCGTTTCACATATCTGCTGTCCATCCAGACCGTCCAGAGTGACCCCCTATTGATGAATCTCCACGCCAGCTTCAACGCAGAGGCCTCCCTGATCTCCAGCAAATGAGCCAAAGCCGATATAATCGATCTAACCAACTCAATGCGGCCCCCAAATGAAAGGCCAGCGGCCTGCCAACCTTCGACCCTCCACTGGACGTACTCCACCAGACTATGGCAGTCCTGGTCCCGAGCATAACTGATAGTCAGAGGTACCCCTAGATATTTCACCGGGAGGACACTTCTCTCAACTCCCAAGGCATCAGCTCGCTCCTCCTTCTGGGGACAAAGGGAACTGAAGTAAATCCTGCTCTTCTCTATGTTCATTTGGAGTCCTGATAAGGTTTCCAGCTTACCCGTAATCTCCGAGATCGTGTGCAAGCCCTCCATAGACGGCTGAATGAATACCAGGAGGTCGTCTGCATATATGAGGTGGGTGATCGGTGGCTCGACTCTCCTGAACAACGGAACAAGCCTCCCACGATGTACCGCCATATCCATCAAGCAAGTGAAGTATTCCATGACAATCGTGAACAGGTAAGGCGACAGAGGATCACCTTGCCGGAGTCCACGGTTGCTGTGGAAGAACCCATACGGGGAGCCCTGGATAAGGACAGAGAAGGTGGGAGTCGTGATGCATTCCCGAATCCTCACTACCCAGCGATCATCGAACCCCATAGCAGTCAGCAGGTGACACAGGAAATTCCTATTGACCATGTCATAAGCCTTCCTCAGATCTAGTTTCACACACGCCTTCTCTCCTCCAGGTTTGTTGAAGTCCCTTACCATCTCATGTGCAAGAAGGCTATGCTCCGCAATCGACCCCCCTTAAGGAAAGCCGCCTGGTTAGGAGAGACTAAGTCCTGCATGATCTCCTCCATACGCCGGCACATGAGGTATGTAATTATCTTATAGAGATAATTACAGCACGCAATAGGCCTGAAATCCGCCAGCGATGTCGCACCATCCTTCTTTGGCACAAGTGTCAAGAAGGTGTAGTTCAGTTCCTTCATCAGCTTCCCTTTGGTGAAGAACTCATGTACCGTCTCAAGGACCGGAAACTTCAGAATATCCCAGTGACGTTTGTAGAACCCACTGCTAAAACCATCCGACCCTGGAGCTTTGTTGGGATCCGCCATCGAGATAATAGTCTCCACCTCCTCCATAGTAACATTGGCAAGTAGTAGGCTATTCCCATAAGGAGTCACCAACCTCTTCGTAACTACATCCGGGAACGTAGACAGATAATCAGTCTAAAAATATAACGCAGAGTAGTACCTGATAGCCTCCCCTTGGATCTTTGCCGGCTCCCCCACCAGATTACCCTCCGCATCAAGCAGCTGGAAAATGTTGTTCTGATGCTGTCTGGTCCGATTAACGTCATAGAAGAACTTGGAACAACGGTCACCATCCTTGAGTCGGGAACATTTAGCATGCTTGGCCGCACTAATCTCCTTCTGTAGACGGAGAATGTTAACTTCTCCGATCAGCTCCTTCTCTCTCGCCGCCAGGTCTCCGCACAACATGTCAGATTGCATGTCCTATTGGATGGTCCGTAGCTCCGCCTCCTTATCTTCTAGAGAAGTCTTGGACAAATCCTTCACCCAACTCCGTAAGGCCTTCTTCGTGGACTTGAGTCGATGCACCATACGATACTGAGCCGTACCCTCCTGGCAGCTAGTTAGGCCCTCCGTAATAGCTTCCAAGTAGCCCTCTGATAAATACCAGCTGTTGTTGTACCGGAAGGGGCGTGCCCTCACAGTAGGCCGGTCTGTGAAGCCAACCCTGATGGGAGAATGGTGCTCGTCCCAGCGGCCAGACCCTCAGCCGAAGAATTGGGAAAGTGACGAAACCACTCCCCGTTGCCCAGGACTCTATCCAACTGGCAAGCAACCATGTTACGGACTACTTTGTTATGCCAGGTCCAGATAAATTCCGAGCGCGACAGCCCCTGAAGCCTTGCTTGGAGCAGGCATCTCTGGAAGTCGTACAGAATCGGGTCTGGAACCGGTCTGTCGCCCACCTTCTCTCCTATGTGCAGCAGGGCGTTGAAGTCACCCTTCAGGAGAAGCGGCAGGTGCGAAGAGTCAGCAGCGGTAGCTACCCTGGAAATATCGCTCCATAGGATATCCTGACGCCGTCTGTCATTGTGGCCGTACACTGCTCCCAGTAAGAACTGAAAACCACCCTTATTCGTAAAAGAGATGGCAATCAGCTGCTCTGTCATCAAGATCAAGTCTCCATCCCAGCTCTTAGAATTCCATCTGACCCAGATCCTTGCCATGTCGCAAAGAGCCAAGTTGTGGAGTTGGACCCAATGGGATGGGGTCCGACGAGCAAGAGTCTTCTCCCCTTTAATCTTAGTCTCCAGCAGGACAGAGATGTCGTACTTCTCTCTGTGTAAGATTCCACAAATCTTCCTCCATCTCCCTAACGAACACGCACCCCTCACGTTCCAGGCGATTACCGCCATTAATTATTGAGAGATAGGTTCCCCTGAATATCACCTGGACTGGCACCTGGGGGTGGTACCACATCCGTCGCTGTCATATCCTCCTCTATCCCAGCAGTAGGGGCCTGCTGGGTCGCTGCCTGGGAGAGCACCAGAGCCCAGGCCGGATTGTCCATAGACTCCACACAGAGCGTCCCATCCCTATCAGGGGAATGTACCCCCACACTGGAGGGACCATCACGCAGTAGTCCAACACGTCTCTTCCTGCTATAGACTCTCTTCTCAGAAGATCTGCCATCGCCCCACTTCTCTCTCCCCGAGGCCACCATATCTCTGGTGACCATACTCCTCTGCGCCGAGAAGGTGATCATAGTCCCACTAAGAGGAGCCGGCTGGGGCGAGATAGTGAGGCACAGTCTCCCAGCCTCCTCCATCGGTCGGTCCCTCTCCTGCATGATATTCTTCGCTCTGTCGTCCCCGGATAGAGACTCCATCGTCCATAGTGGGCCAGGCACCTCAATAGGGGGAGGATTCGACGACAATTGTGCTCCTCCTGACGGGCATGTACTGTCCAGATGTCCGAAACACGCACACTGTGAACAGGTTGGGGGAACCCATTCATATTCCACCTCTGGGTTAGGACCTCTCCAGAAGGCACTTCATAGTCCAATAAACTCGGTAACTCCCCTCCATCTCGGATCTCAACAAATATTCGAGCATACATCAACCTCGACCGATAAGCTGTAGCATCATCAGCCTTGATCGGGGTGTCCAAGCTGGCAAGTCGCATCAGCAATGAGATGCTCCAAAACCGAACAGGGAACTTCGGGAAGCGTATCCAAACCGGGATGACATTCAAGACTTTCTTCTCACATCGTAAATCTGGGGTCCACTCCTTCAGAATGATCAACCTGCCATCAAATGTCCACGGACCACCTTGCAGGATCCTGGTGACATCTTTTGCTAGCCCAAACTTCACATAGTAGAAGCCATTTTTTCTAGCAAATATCTCCATGCTACCTTTTGACTGCCAGACACGCGCTGCATATCTCCGGATCTGTCCATAGAATCCAACGTGTTTTTCCAGAAGGCAGTCACCTTCTCAATCTCCTCTGCAGGGAACGAGGTCCGGAAGCCGCTCCCTACCTTCTTCGGCGGCACGTACTCCATAGAAGTGGGGCTTTTAGGCCCCACCGGTTTGTAGATATCAGCCCAGGACCTTCCTGCTGGGTGGGGAGCCGCCCCCTGTGCCCGGGGAGCGACCCCATGCATATATGGCCCTGGGCCTTGGCCTCCCAGGTCCACCAATTTATCCTTCCCTTTCTCCGTCGTGGTCGCCTTGGGACGCCAGCCCACCGATCTCCCAGTAGTCGTCACCGGGCCACGAGACGACGTCCGCAACCCCGATCCCTCGATCGTTCTCCTCTCCGCATAGAAGCGCGCCTTTTGGGAGGTCCGCACACCCCCACCTTCCCCCCGTCTTGGACCCCGCCGTCTCGTAACCGTCGTCCAGCTGCCTCCCTCCCCCGGCCCCCCTGAGAACTGTCCAGATCCAGTTGGAAATCCGGGTTTCCAGGAAAATTGGGAAGATCGGGAACCCACCGCTCCGTCAATCCCGACGAACCTCCCCCGGCACCCGCCATCGGCCTGCCCCGGCCCGCTGGGATCTTTTCGGCCACCCCCCACGCTGCCGCCTGCAGGGTCGTCCGCGCCGCCCGCCTGGGGGCCCGAGCCAGCAACAGCGATCGCCGCCTAGCCGCTCGCCTGGTTGCTGGCGCCCGCCTTGCCAGCACTACCTGGTCGCCCGCCTGGGCGCCCACGTTCTTCCAGCCGCCCGCGCCTGACCGGACGTCGCCGCCGCCTGCCTCGCCGCCGTCACTCGTCAGCCCGCTTCCACCCCCGGCGCCAGGGTCCCACGGAGGGGACCCCCTAGGGCTAGGCCTCGATTTCCCAGTGAGGGGGTCGCCCGCATCGCCCGAAACCCTAGCAGACTTTTTTTCTTTATATATATATATATATATATATATATATATATATATATATATATATATAGCTATATTTAGTTACTATATATATTTACAAAAAGAAGCATAAATAAACCGAAAAATCGAATAAACCGAAACTGAACCGATTTAATTCGGTTCGGTTTGATTCGGTTATGTGCCATTTCGGTTCGGTTTCGATTTTGCTTATTCGATTTTTGGTTCAATTCGGTTTTATGTTACTCGGTTCGGTTTGAACCGTATTAACGAATGCTCACCCCTAGCCCCGATGGTTGAAATGATCTTGATATAGACTTCTTATCTTAACCTAATCTCAGCATTCCGAGAAAGAAATGCTATTATGCTGGACCAGATTTATAGAGCTGTGGAGTTTATTAGGAGTTGATCTCTAAAAATTCTAAGATTTAACAAATAGGGAGGTAACCTTGGTAGTTCTCAAGCCTTATTGTCATGCTAATCTTAGTGTTTTGGATCATGTTTAGGTTCCACAATGTTCAATGATTTGAATCGTTCTCTTGCTATTAATGAAAGTACCAAGAAGATTGTAACATATTCTGGTAGGTTTCTTTTGTTTACATTGAAATAGATTTATAGTATAGGCATGCTTTATTAACACAACGACGAGGCCTTTATCTCAAATTTTTTGTGTCGGCTATTTAAATTATTTTCTTCATTCAGCCGTTTTAATGGCCATGCCTGATGTGACATCTAAAACACACGTATCCTTTTCAATTGCAAACCAAGTTGTTTAGAATGACTACTTATTCTAGCAGCTCCTTTAAAACCAAATATTGAATAGAACAACAAGAAAGTATGGGCATGTTTGATTGTTATCGTATTCGCTACTTGCTTTTGATTTGTTCTTTTGGAAAAAAATACTATTTGGTGACCTATTGATGTTTTCAACCTCAATTTAGTAAGTATAAGCTTCTGCTTCATTTCAAGTGTCATTTTTTTTTTTTTTCAAAATGTCTAATAACATTACTGATATTTAATTTGGTCTCTTGGACTTCTTTCGTGGACGAAGAAGTAAAATTCAATGCTACCATTTCCAAATTTGTAAAAATTTCCACATCCTTCTACTTTACTAAGACCAAGTAATTGAAAACACGCCAATTAGCTAGATTTTAACCGAGTTTTTCTTAACATCTTCTCATAAGGCGGTCTCAGTACTTAATATACAGCTTGCTATTTTTGTCCCCTAGACTCTTCCTCTGTCCTATATGTCTCGTCTTCAAGTAAGTTGCCAGATGAGGGATTGGATCTCATCTGTTGGACTTTTGATGCGATGAATGCGGGACTATCATGATAAGATCAAGGAAGGTTTGGACATTTTTAAGGAGGGGAGGTACTAGGTGCCATGTTATATAACGTTTGTGTGGAAAATATCTCAGATGTTCTTTAGATGTTTTCTTTCTGTGTATGGATCAGTCTTCATTGTTCTCTTCGTATATTTTGTTCTTTTTATTGCTAACTACAGACTTTACGCGATTAATTCGTATATTTCAGCCCAGAGACATGTTTTGGTGGGAGAATGTATCAGAAGTTTTGGCATGTTTCTGGGGATGGGGTATTTGTTTCCAGTTTTTAATAGTTCAGCATGGAAGATTGTATTTTTCAGTTGCCTTGTGATATTTTTCTTCACTCTGCGTCAGTCTGTTTGCTCGACTTAGATCACAGTGGTTGTATTTGCATGTACAGGTCAAGGATTATGCTCTTAAGACTTTTATTATGCTTAATTGGCAGGTCTAAGAGGTTGTGTGTGATAGTGATACTGTACTTAATTTCTTAATATTACTGCAGCTATCAAAGATTTAGGTTTTAATATTTTCGCATGGATGATAGTATTTTCAGTTGCCTTCTGATATTTTTCTTCACTCTGCGTCGGTCTGTTTGCTCGACTTAGATCACAATGGTTGTATTTGCATGTACAGGTCAAGGATTATGCTCTTAAGACTTTTATTATGCTTAATTGACGGGTCGAAGAGGTTGCGTGTGATAGTGATATTGTACTTAAATTTTCGTAATGTTACTGCAGCTATCAGGGAAGGGGAACAGAGCATATGAGAGAGATCTTTGGCCTGGTCAGTTATGCAGGCTTGCAAGATTTGCAGTGAAAGATCAGCTGTCATCTAGCCTCAAGTTTCTTTAGGGCATCCAAAGAAATCTGCATTTGGCATATTGAGCATTTCTGTGTGAACAAAGAATGTGGATTTGGTACACCAGTTCCTTGAACACTACGTAACCCATTATTGTAGGACTATTTATATGTGTTTGTTTATATCAGCTTCAGCTTAGAAGAGTTTAAGTCCTGACATGTCCAATTGGAAAGTTTGGACCATTAATTTTTATTTTTCTTTCCTTTTTCCCACTGTATCCTCCTGAGACTATTTAAGGAAGTTTTATTGTCTGACATGGGAGATAGGTTCGGGAGGGTATAATGGAAAAAATAAAGGCCTAATTAGCGTTTAGATTCTGGATCTTATACCAGTTTAGAGTTCAAGTCTTGACATGTCCAATTGGAAATATTATACCCTTAAATTTTATTTTTGGTTTTCTTTCTTTTCGTTATACCCTCCTTTCCCGCGTGCGTTGGTTGTTTGCCATTGTACTCATATTCATGGTATAATGAGAAAAATGTAAACCAAAAATAAAAATTTAGAGTTCAAACTTTTCAATTGGATTATAAAATCAAGCGTCTAAACGCTAATTAGCCCCAAAAGGAAAGCAAATATAAAGTTCCATGGTCCAAAAAATTTTAATTTGACATGTCAGGACTTAAACTCTAAGCTGATAAATACAAGATCTAGATGCTAATTTAATTAGCCTTTGTTTTTAATAAGATTTAAGTATGCCCCCTGCTACATCATTACTTGCTTGATTGTGAATGTAGTAAGTCTACAATATTTTCTGTAGAAGCAACTCTACATAAATATCTCAAAATGTGAAGCGTCATCATTTCTGAAACTTGTTTAAAGTTTGGACATGTACGAAGTTGGTGATGTATTATGTTAATAAATTGTTATCTACATTGTGCTTGTACTCCTGAAGCTGTATGGAATTTTTGTTCATAATTTATGGAGGATTGTGTGGCTGCCGAGATCACGATATAAGCAAGCAAGTGTTACAAGTCTGATTCTCAATTGGTCATAATAAAGCTAAATAATCTAAATCACACAACCCTCACACATCTCCTTTTAGTTTTAGAGTCTCGTATAATATTTAAAATTTACGTTCATGTCTTCATTTTGGACGGTCAGCCCAAGTTAACAATTAAGATTCAAACCTTATTCTGAAGAATATGGGGACTAAAATTAAGATTACAAAATACTTGACAGCTCGCAGAAGGGCTGAACCGATCTGCCACGTGGCACCTTCAAATATAAAGCAGCCACGTGGCAGCTCGTCATTGGTTTCTTCCGCGGTCGGAATTCTTAAGATTATTGATTTATACATAACCGTAGATGACCGGATAACCCTATCGTCATTTTAGTTGTGTTTGTTATGCATTTACTTTTTCCGTTTGGCCACCGCCCATGTCGCTTGTTTAGTCTTGTTTGTTGTATATTTGCTTTTGCTCTCGACGACCTAGCGGGCGCATCCGTTCATTTCTCCTCCGATAAAAATTGGTTTTTTTTTAGGGGCACCTCCACTTCTACTAGGGGACAACCCAAAATTTTTTTAAAAAAATTACAAGTTTGCCATTGATTTTTTTTACTAGAGGGGCAGCCCAAAAATCACTATAAAAGCCAATTTGATTTTATTTCATCTCTCTCTTTCTTCCTCTACTACTTCTCTTCCTCCACTCTTTTTTTCTCCTCCTCATATAAACCTATAATTAACCTAACCTAGCTGAAATTGTCCCCCAACCTAAAATTGTTGAAGATTTTTGGTAGAATACAGTGTCAATCACTTCTCCCATTTATTTGTAAGTCGTCGAATTTATTTTTGTGTAATATTTTAAGTTTTAACCTAAATTTTACATATAAAAGTTGAATTTTGTGTTTAATGTAGAAAGAAATAGAAAATGGAACAACCCGGACCATCAAATGCTGGATACTCTCCTCCCACAACGTCCGAAGAACACTTTGACGCATCGGAAACCCTCATGGTAACTACACTTGAACTTTACTTCGGGTGAAAAATTGGACTTTGACAAAGAGGACTGCCACAAATGTGGCAGTCCCTCACATATATAGGACTGCCAGAGATGTGGCAGTCCTATATATGTGAGGGACTGCCACATTTGTGGCAGTCCTCTGTATGTGAGGGACTGCCACATCTGTGGCAGTCCTCTGTGTCCAAGTCATTTCTTCTTTTAAGCAGCCTGCCTTACCAACTTATCACCAATATTTTTAACATGATCCTCTAGCTAACTCTATAAATAATAATATGAGTATCATTTTCCATTCACTTAAGTGGAGAAATGAAGACATATCACATAAAGAGTAAATACAGAACCATATTTTAACAGTAAAAAAATATATAGGGGTCAATCGTATCACGTCTTGTCCAGATATATATATATATAACCCAAATATGAACACTGATCCAAATACTGATATTACTTTCAAGTAGCAACTATATTACATTTATAACTAAATTTTAGAGAACTAAGGATTATATGTTGCAGACAGATACGCTTGAAGTGTCTCAACTTGTGACCAAGTACAGACTCCTCTATAAATAATAATACGCATTATGTAGTTGTTTAGTTTTGACTTTTAACTTCTATTGTAGGACTTGCGATCTTCCGAGGTTGCGGTACATGCTCCAATTTCAATCGATGTAGGGCATTTATTTTGGACCGATCTTTCGTTTCAATCAAGCGACGATGCGGTACAATGGTGTCGAGAAGTTGGACGGAAAAACAAGTTGGTTCTAGTGATATCCAGATCGGCCCGAAATCGCCCGAGACGACACAGTGTGATGGTTGGCTGTGAAAGAGGTGGTGTATTCAGATCGCACAAGAAAGACACAGTTATCCAAAATAAAGTTCCAAGAAAGAAAGCTGGCACGAGGAAATGTGGTTGTCCATTCACGATCCAGATTAGAAAAGAAGAAGAAGGGAAGTGGTCAGTACAAGTAAAGAATGGAACCCACAATCATGAGATTGCCGAGACACTATTGGGTCATCCGTATGTCGGACAGTTGAACCCTACGGAGAAGAAGATAGCCGAAGACTTGTCCATTTTCGGTGTTGCACCGAGACAAATATATTCAGTCATACGGCATGAAGATGAGAAGAACATGTCTACGATGAGGTCAATATACAACGCCCTATCTTCTTCGAACGCTGTCCGGACCAAATCAAGAATGGCGATGCAAGAAGTGCTGAAGTTGCTTGCCGATAATCATTACGTTGAGTTCCATAGAACACATCCCCAGAGTAAGAAAGTGATTTCAATCTTTTGGGCTCATCCAGATTGCACAAGTCTGGCCAGATTTTTTGCCGACGTGTTAGTCCTTGATTGCACGTACAAGACCTTTCGCTCATCAAATCGACCATTGTAAGAAGTTGTTGAAGTTTGAGGAGCCAAGAGACTTACCTGCTGACCACTGTGACGTCGAAATCGACTGAGTATCAATGTGTTATATGGAGGACCACTTTTGCATACATTTTGGCATTTTGGTTATAGAGGACCACTTTTGTATACATTAAACTATGAAATATGAAGTCCAATATATGTTTCTTACTTTTATCCATGTGTTATATGTCTTTTATCTGGGTGTTATACATGTGTTTTATTTGGGTGTTATACATGTGTGTCATACATGTGTGTTACTTTTATCCAGGTGTTGTCTTTTCTAGGACTGCCACACCCAGGACAGTCCTTCACATGTGCTGGACTGCCCTGTGTGTGGCAGTCCTTGCTAAAATGTTCTGTGATCTGATCACAGAACAATTCATCTAGGACTGCCACACTGTAACACCCATATTCTGAATACGTATTTTTGATCAAGCCTGCATGTATCTTGGACCTGTATTTTATTTTCTCAGATTCTGGCCTGTAATTGTATTTTGGCTCGACTTGCAAATTTTCGGTTTTAACAAATAAAATGGGTTTTGGCCTGGCTTGGTTTATTTTGTGGAGGAGAATTGGTTTGGTTTGGTTTAACATGCATTGGAACACCTTAGCCTATGCTCCACCCTCAACACAACCCACCCTCATTAAAACTCCACCTACTTTTCTCTCTCCTCCATAATTCTCTCATTTATTTCTCCATCTTCTTCTTCTTCCTTCCTCTACACAACACCAACACCCATAGGCAAGTGCACCTTGCCACCACATGAGAACCACATTTTATTTGTTCATTAGCTAGATTAGGCCATGGTGATCAACATTAGAACTTGACATTTTGTGATTTGGAGTCTCCATTGTTCTAGATCTAGGTTTTAACTATTTTCGGATTTACATGGTTTTGATCTATTTTGGTTGGATTTTTGTGGTTTTTGATGCTTCCATGTGGAAGAGAATTCAATTTTACTCGAGTTAGAACTTTGAAAATCTAGATTTGGCTTTGATTTGACAAAGATATAAAAATTTGAATTCTTGGTGTTCTTGGTGTTCTTCTCGGCCTGGAGTAGCAGCCTGCAGCCTGCGCTCTTTAGCGCAGTGCTGGGCTGCGCAGCCCCTCTCGGCCTGCGCTCTTTAGCGCAATACCGACCGCGCAGCTTGCCCTATGGTGAACTGCGCTCAGCCCCATGCGCCAACCATTCCTGCGCACTTCACCCTGCGCAGTCTGCCCCTGCGCAATCCACTCCTGCACAGTCTGCTCATGCGCAATCCACCCCTGCGCAGTTCACTCCTGCGCAGTCTGTTCATGCACAATCTGACCCATGTGCCATCTGCCCCTGCGCCCTGTGCCCCTGCGCACTTGGCACCCTGCGCAGCTGATACCTGCGCAATCCAACCCCCTGACCCCTTGCGCAATCCATTGGCTCTTGGAGTTTTGGTTTTATTTCTCTAAGCTTGGCTCTTCTATAGCCCTGTATATTGATATTTTATTAGATATTTTATGCCCATTTTATATCCTTACGCCTTTTGTCATGAACTTGATTTTACTTAACATGTTTGGAATGACTATTGTACATGGCATGGTATGACAAAGAACTAGCATAACACGATAGTGATCCGTAGTGGTGCACTCCTGACATGACCAACCTGACATGATAGTGGCCCGTCGTGGCACACTCCTGACAAGTACCCTGACATGATTTACCTTGATAACTTGATAGTGGCCCGTGGCGGCGCACTCCTGACTTGACTTGACTTGTAACTTGTAACTTGACTTGACTTGATGCTGTTGCGACAGCTAACTTGACTCGTATAATCAACTTGACACCGTGGGTGTTCCTGCTTGCTTGCTTGTGCAATCCACTTATCTTGTCTTGCATCATGTCTAGGACGTGACTCCCTGGTTCCCACGGTCAGGGATTCATATTGAATATGGATTAGACTAATGACTAAATCAAACTATAGTTCATGGAGAATTTCTAGTCACAGGCAATCTCGTTATCTGGGCGCTCTTAATTGGACTTGTAGCTTGCCGACGAGTAGAGCACATTTCTAGCGCACTGTCATGTGTTGTACCCTCTAAGTCACCTAAGGGTATATCGTCTCCAGGACGATGTACCCAACCATACTCTCAACCCGCGGAAGGATAACTGGATGGTCTGCAGGGCTTGGGACTGGAAAATTCTCACTTGCATCTTGTTAGTAATTAGGCTGTGATAACCCTAGTTAGATAAAGTAGTAAGCCGTAGTAATTGCTTGGCCGCTTGTGAATGGATGATGTCTAGTCCTGTCTAAGTCTTGTCTAGTCCCTGTACCCTGGTACTCCTGAACATGATTGTTTTACTTGCTTTAACAATAAATGGATAGAGACAAGTGCTATTCAGGCGAAGGGTTACAACTCCGGTCCTTATTTGGTTTACGGGTTGTAACCTGGCTCCCAGAATGGTTCCACGTCCCTAGTCGTTTATTGTCCTGACTTGCTCTTTATTACTTGTACTTTTCTTTCTTTTCTTATGTTCTGATATGCTGGCTTTTGTTCTTATTTCGTGGCCTCCTTTGTGGCACTTGCTCTTTCTGGGGTTTAACCCAGCTGGTTTTGTGTGGCCAGATTTCGGAGCAGCTCCCGAGGATCTACCAAGCTTCCAGCCCAATGGTGGCGACTAGAAGGAACCCGGGCTACGAGTGGGTTTTCTATTTTGTTTCGCTCACTCTATTGTAAAATTATTCTTTTGAGGCGTTTAGCCGACGAGCACCTGTTAGCTCGATGCACTTTACTTACTGTCTGCCTACGGGCTGTAAACATGATTAACAAATCCTAGGGTTGATCATGTATGACTTAACTCTTGCTAGTCCTAACATTTTGTAATGACTAGCTTCATGATCAGCTGAATATGTGATATTTGAGACGCCTTATTATTGTATATTTAATGATCATACATCTTGCGACCTGACTTACTTGCTTGTGATTGAGACATTAGGCTTGTTCATGACCATAAGAGACTGTTGGCTTGTAGTAAACCCTCATATTTCTAGACAGCCATGACCGTATATCGAGGTGGTTTCCATTTCAATATACATAGCTGGCTATGTCTGCCCCCGTTCTCCAGTATTCTGGTTCTGGGGCGTGACACACACACATGACAGTCCTTCACATGTGTTGGACTGTCCTGTGTGTGGCAGTCCTTGCTAAAATATTCTGTGATTTGATCACAGCACAATTCATCTAGGACTGCCACACACAGGGCAGTCCAACACATGTGAAGGACTGTCCTGTGTGTGGCAGTCCTAGATGAAATGTTCTGTGAATTAGGACTGCCACCCCCCTGGCAGTCCTACATTGAATTAGGACTGCCAGGGTGCTGGCAGTCCTAATTGAAACTTGTTGTTATATAAATGGCCATTCTCCTGTGTTTTAACACGGATAATGGACATTCTCCGTCTTAATTTACACGAAGAATGGTCATTCCAGTGTTAAAATGCAGGAGAATGACCATTTTCCGTGCTAAATTACACGGAGAATGGCCATTCTCCGTGTAAATTAAGACGGAGAATGGTCATTCTCCTGCATTTTAACACTGGAATGACCATTCTCCGTGTAAATTAAGACGGAGAATGGAATGTCCATTCTCCGTGTTAAAAACACGGAGAATGCCATTCTCCGTGTTAATTTACACGGAGAATGGTCATTCTCCTGCATTTTATGGTCAGTTGAAACTTTGGAGGGCCATAACTTTTGACTGGAAGGTCGAAACGAGGTCCCGTTTGTCCCAAAACGAGCGTATCTTCGAGGAGGTTGAAAGTAACAGTATCACCGTTAGACGGCCTTCCGGAATTTTAGAATCGCAAAAAAATGATGTTTGGACCTCCGTTTTAGCAGTTTTGTCGAAATTTTAGAATCGCAAACAAATATTAATTCAATGACTCACAAATAGGACTGCCACCCCCCTGGCAGTCCTACGCTTATGAAGGACTGCCAGAGTGCTGGCAGTCCTAATTAAAACTTGTTGTAACAGCAAGTTTCAATTAGGACTGTCAGCACCCTGGCAGTCCTCCTTTTGTATAGGACTGTCAGGGGGGTGGCAGTCCTAATTGAAACTCTCTGTGCCAGGGGGGTGGCATATTCAACAGAAGTATTTCAACACAAGTATCCAACACATAACCAACACAAGTATTTCAATACAAGTATCCAACAACATGTTCGACACCCAAAAATATCAACATCCAAAATACCCAACTTCAGACAATCAGACAATCATACTACATATCATGGCGGACCTTCGAAAATGTTATTGTTTATAATTTTCGGCCAACAGACAATCCGATTTCTTCGACTTGCGTGTCATCTCGTCGAATGTGAGAGTGTTCTTGAAAGAAATTTGGTGGAGGAATTAGGATTAGAGTAGTGGAGGAGAATTTTCTACGATTTAGGGAGAGGGAGAGAGAGCTCTTCTTCTTTTTCTCTTTTGGAGGAGAGAGAGAGGAAATGATGAAATGAATAGGAAATTTGAGTTTGGGGGGTTGGGCTGCCCCCTAGTAAAATTTGGGCTGCCCCCTAGTAGAATCTCCACCAAATGGGCTGCCCCCTAAGTAAGGGCTGCCCCTTAGTAAATGTGGAGGTGCCCCTAAAAAAAACCATATCTAATTGCATTTTATTCTCAAAAAATGTTTTACAAAGATATCCTTGTTATATTTATCAAAATGTTGAGATCATTTAATTTATCTATAATCCAACTACTTACTTTTTATGAACATAACAAACTAAACAAGTATCTCAATTATTATTCAACTGTGATCTCAAATCTGGTAGTAGTATTAACTAAAAAATAGTAAATTTGTATGGTATTATGTGTAATATTAGTTATTGGTCTATGTAGTAGGAAAATAAATAAATAGACAACTATAAACATGTTTTAATAGAATACTAGCCATATGAATCTTCTTTACATGACGGTTTTGGAATAACCATTATACGTGTAAGAGATGGACATATGTAGATGCATATATGTTTGAAACTCATCTTGAGACTAGTTTAGTACCATTTATAATGGGACATTTTTTATTTTCTTCATCAATTTATGTCAAAATAATAAACAAAACATATTTGGTTGTTGGTAATTTTTTGCTTATGCCATAAAAAATGGCAAATGGAGAAAGTATAAGAGACATTGATTAGCATTTATAGGTTCGAAATGAGAGTCATCGATTTTTAAAAGTGCACTCACTTGATAAAGACCAATGTAAGTAAATGATGAGAGTTGAGAACAGTAGATCCGGTAGATATGCAATACAACATGTACAGATTCTCGAGCATTACGCGACATTGAAAAATAAAATAAAATCAAGACCAATGTAGAGATGGGCAATTAAAGTTGGCAATTTATAGGGGCACCTCCACATTTACTAAGGGGCAGCCCTTACTTAGGGGACAGCCCATTTGGTGGAGATTCTACTAGGGGGCAGCCCAAATTTTACTAGGGGCAGCCCAACCCCCCAAACTCAAATTTTCTATTCATTTCATCATTTCCTCTCTCTCTCCTCCAAAAGAAAAAGAAGAAGAGCTCTTTCTCCCTCTCCCTAAACCCTAGAAAATTCTCCTCCACCACTCTAATCCTAATTCCTCCACCAAATTTCTTTCAAGAACACTCCCACATTCGACGAGATGACACGCAAGTCGAAGAAATCGGATTCTCGGTATATTTTTCCCTAATTTCTTCAACAATTTTCTACATTTTATTCGAAACCCTAGAATAGTTTTAATTGTCTAAAAACTTTTGATAATTTAGGTTTAGAATGTCTTTAGGGTTTATGAATGCCATTTTTGAACACGACAAACCCACAATTTCTCTTAAAACCCTAACCCTAGAAAACGACAAACTAGCGAGTCGTTTGTCTGTTGGCCGAGTACAGTAGGACTGCCAAGCTTGTGGCAGTCCACATGTAAACAAGGACTGCCAAGTCCTACTGTACTCAGTTCTGGGGGTATAGGATAGGGGGTAAGAGTTCTATTTTAGTTTGCATTAGTTATTAATTGTACGATCGCACAATCCAATGTTCTATAGGGGTAACAGTCCTCCGGACGCACCAAAAAGAATACGCCCCACCGCGTCAAAGCGGAAGGAACGCGCAGAACGTCCTCTTGAGCGTCCGATTACAATTTCCGAACCGGAGCGCCAAGGTCGGGCTGGGACACGGAGACCCCCACCGGTTGCAGAAGCTCGGTCGAAGCAACGAGCTCGTACTCCTTCTCCTTCTTCCAGTGATGACGACGACGTGCCAATTAGCCAACTCCTGCCACCCCGTCAAGTTGGTTCTGCTCCATCTGAGGAGGCCGATCCTTCTGAGCCGCCTGTCCGCCCGCCAGGTTGCTCAATGTTGGCTTCTTTTGAGAACCATATTGCATATGCAATATGGAAGGACCCGGTATGTACATTACTTTTGTAAGCTAGCAGTTTAGTATATGATATCTATATGTATTTCATATGTTTTATGTTTTTATATGTTGTTTGATATACAGAGGACATATCGTATACTTAGGGCTGTGAGTCACGGAAAGAAAACCGTGTCTTGGCCGTTTAGAAGCTTATCGGAGGCCGTCCAGAAGAAAATCGTACCGAGCGGTTTGCATAATTTGGCTGATTATGCCTATAGGACAATGGATAGTGCCATGATATCCGCCTTTGTGGAGAGATGGCACCCGGAGACCAACAATTAGTAGTTAGTGCCCTGATATCCGCCTTCATTGGTGAAGATGGTGAGTTCCGCATTAGTAGTTAGTTCGAGATTTTCATGTTTGTATACTAAATTCAATTATACTTTCATTTACAGTCTAGAAGGGCGAAGGAACTGGCCAAGACACTTCGGAGCGCTTGCCAAAGTGACACTAGTGTCTTGGTCGACACTAGTACCTTGGTCGCCAACGAGCTTGAGCGCATCGACGACGAGGTTGAGTTCCCATTCATGCGTAATGCGGAGTCTCGTTCGAAGGTCCGCCATGATATGTAGTATGATTGTCTGATTGTCTGAAGTTGGGTATTTTGGATGTTGATATTTTTGGGTGTCGAACATGTTGTTGGATACTTGTGTTGAAATATTTTTGGATGTTGATATTTTTGGATGTCGAACATGTTGTTGGATACTTGTGTTGAAATACTTGTGTTGGTTATGTGTTGGATACTTGTGTTGAAATACTTCTGTTGAATATGCCACCCCCCTGGCACAGAGAGTTTCAATTAGGACTGCCACCCCCCTGACAGTCCTATACAAAAGGAGGACTGCCAGGGTGCTGACAGTCCTAATTGAAACTTGCTGTTATAACAAGTTTTAATTAGGACTGCCAGCACTCTGGCAGTCCTTCATAAGCGTAGGACTGCCAGGGGGGTGGCAGTCCTATTTATGAGTCATTGAATTAATATTTGTTTGCGATTCTAAAATTTTGACAAAACTGCTAAAACGGGGGTCCAAACATCATTTTTTTGCGATTCTAAAATTTCGGAAGGCCGTCTAACGATGAAGCTGTTACTTTCAGCCTCCTCGAAGATACGCTCCTTTTGCGACAAACGGGACCTCGTTTCGACCTCCCAGTCAAAAGTTATGGCCCTCCAAAGTTTCAACTGACCATAAAATGCAGGAGAATGACCATTCTCCGTGTAAATTAACACGGAGAATGGCATAACACGGAGAATGGACATTCTCCGTCTTAATTTACACGGAGAATGGTCATTCCAGTGTTAAAATGCAAGAGAATGACCATTCTCCGTCTTAATTTACACGGAGAATGGACATTCTTCGTGTAATTTAGCACGGAGAATGGCCATTCTCCGTGTAATTTAGCACGGAGAATGGCCATTCTCCGTGTAAATTAAGACGGAGAATGGCCATTCTCCGTGTAAATTAAGACGGAGAATGGTCATTCTCCTGCATTTTAACACTGGAATGACCATTCTCCGTGTAAATTAAGACGGAGAATGTCCATTCTCCGTGTTAAAACACAGGAGAATGGCCATTTATATAACAACAAGTTTCAATTAGGACTGCCAGCACCCTGGCAGTCCTAATTCAATGTAGGACTGCCAGGGGGGTGGCAGTCCTAATTCACAGAACATTTCATCTAGGACTGCCACACACAGGGCAGTCCTTCATATGTGTTGGACTGCCCTGTGTGTGGCAGTCCTAGATGAATTGTTCTGTGATCAAATCACAGAACATTTTAGCAAGGACTGCCACACACAGGACAGTCCAACACATGTGAAGGACTGTCCTGTGTGTGGCAGTCCTAGATAAATTGTTCTGTGATCAGATCATAGAACATTTTAGCAAGGACTGCCACACACAGGGCAGTCCAGCACATGTGAAGGACTGTCCTGGGTGTGGCAGTCCTAGAAAAGACAACACCTGGATAAAAGTAACACACATGTATGACACACATGTATAACACCCAAATAAAACACATGTATAACACCCAGATAAAAGACATATAACACATGGATAAAAGTAAGAAACATATATTGGACTTCATATTTCATAGTTTAATGTATACAAAAGTGGTCCTCTATAAACAAAATGCCAAAATGTATACAAAAGTGGTCCTCCATATAACACATTGATACTCAGTCGATTTCGACGTCACAGTGGTCAGCAGGTAAGTCTCTTGGCTCCTCAAACTTCAACAACTTCTTACAATTGGAGCATGTACCGCAACCTCGGAAGATCGCAAGTCCTACAATAGAAGTTAAAAGTCAAAACTAAACAACTACATAAAGCGTATTATTATTTATAGAGGAGTCTGTACTTGGTCACAAGTTGAGACACTTCAAGCGTATCTGTCTGCAACATATAATCCTTAGTTCTCTAAAATTTAGTTATAAATGTAATATAGTTATCCTTAGTTCTCTAAAATTAGTTATAAATGTAATATAGTTGCTACTTGAAAGTAACATCATAATGCCCAGACACAAACGGTGGTGAACCCATAAATAGTAAAATTCTTGCTTAATTTTGCTTTAACATATATCTGACATAATGAAATTCTTGCTTAATTTTACATTAAGCTTACAAGTTCTCAGTTTCAATTTTAGATATAAAGAAATGTTAACGTGGTATTATATGTTTGGTTCTGTTGCTATGTTTTCACTTTTCAACCTAGTGAGTGCAAAATGAGAATTTAACTTTGAAAGGTTTTCATATTTCCTTGTCATATTTCCTTGGACACAGAGGACTGCCACAAATGTGGCAGTCCCTCACATATATAGGACTGCCACAAATATGGCAGTCCTTCACATATATAGGACTGCCACATCTGTGGCAGTCCTATATATGTGAGGGACTGCCACATTTGTGGCAGTCCTCTGTGTCAAAGTCCAATTTTTGACCCGAAGTAAATGTTAAGTGTAGTTACCACGAGGGTTTTCGATGCGTCGAAGTGTTCTTCGGAAGTTGTGGGAGGAGAGTATCCAGCATTTGATGGTCCCGGTTGTTCCATTTTCTATTTTTTTCTACATTAAACACAAAATTCAACTTTTATATGTAAAATTTAGGTTAAAACTAAAAATATTACACAAAAATAAATTCGACGACTTACAAATTAATGGGAGAAGTGATTGACACTGTATTCTACCATAAATTTTAGGTTGGGGGACAATTTCACCTAGCTAGGGTTAATTATAGGTTTATATGAGGAGGAGAAAAAAGGAGTGGAGGAAGAGAAGTAGTAGAGGGAGGAAGAAAGAGAGAGATGAAATCTAAAATGAAATTGGCTTATATAGTGTTTTTTGGGCTGCACCCTAGTAAAAAAACACAATGGCAAACTTGTAATTTTTTGGAAAAAATTTTGGGTTGCCCCTTAGTAAATGTGGAGGTGCCCCTATAAATTGCCTTAAAGTTTGGCAGGGCTACACATGAAATATGCATATTTTAAAGGGCATATATGCAAAATAAAATAGAGAGAGAACAAAGCGATGCTACATACATACACATATAAAACCAAAAATCTCCAGAGCTTCGGCTCCTTTGTGTGGCCTCTCTCTCTCGTCCCTCGTTATCTATTCTTTTTCTTCTTCCTGTTCCTCTCTCCAAATTCCTCGAAGCCCTAATTTTGGGATCCATTCTTCCATAGAAACAGCCGCTCGCCGGAGCCTCCTCGCCTGAACTCTCTCTCTCTCTCTCTCCGAGCTTTCTCGCGGAGTCGATGAGATTTCTCGATCCGAGCGTCAGAGCGAGCGATGGCGTCAGCGCCGTCCATGTCCGGTATGGACATCTCCAACTTTCTTTTCCTCTTCTTCAGGAGAGACTAGGGTTTCTTGATTTGATTTGGAATGAGGAACTTTTGCAGTAAACCTACGTCGGCTGCTGTCTAGAGGGGAGGGCAGCGGCGGCGGCGGCAAAGGCGGTAGGTTCGAGTGCAGCGCCGTTTCTTGCGCTTGGAAGGCGCCGAGGGCCTTGACGGGATCTCTGGCGAGCACTTCCTTGCCGCACTGTTCTCCGGGCCGGTGCCTATGGCGGCCGACGACGACGACAACGACGACTGGGTCTGGCTGTGGGAGAAATATTGTGCGTTGTTGTTCAGTTCTTAATTATTATTACTATTTTTCATTAAAAAATGCACCCTGACACCTGTTGACTTGATTGTTCTCAAACGTGTCTTGTTTGACTGGCAAGACTGCTTTAGAGTGTTGATTTCTAGTGATTAACTATTTGTTTAGTGCTTCTCGAGCTTAATTTTCAAATAAAAAAAGTTGCCTTTGTCCATTTAGAACCTATGTGCCGCACACGATGTGCGTTGCTGATTTTGGTGTGTCCTAGTGTATTTTGGAGTTTGCCATGCCTGTTACGTGTCAGAGATGCTACACGGACACCACAGCGATCTTGGAGTGCCTGTGCTTCCTAGTTTGGGATATTCTCTTAATCTAACTACAAAGAGTAGCTTTTTACACGATGAAAGTTGGTTTTTGATATATTGTTCAACCCTACCTAGTTGGCAGGGGCTGAAGTAAGAATCTTTTGAGGAGGGCGAAATACCTTAACTTAGAAGTTAAAGCGGGCATGATATAGAAATATGACGAGAAAGTTAAAAATAACTATAAAATAGACATAGAGTAGAATGTAGATAGAGCAATTTGAACTGAAGACCTCAAAATTAAAATCACATCAACTTATCAACTGGAGCACCATTTAATTGTTGAATTTTTAAGGAAAACAAAGTAGAAAATAGGACTAAAAACTAGTAGGAAGGTCCGTCCTTGCTAGCTTGTGTATTTCAATTAGTTGATTGGGAACAAACAAGGACTGAAGGAAGTCTTTTTACAGGTTGGAAAGGAACATACAAGTAAGAGTGAAGTAAATGAAAACATGATGCAATCTAATACTGTGTATATGTTGATAAGATTGTTTAAACTAGTGTTGCTTTATAACTGTAGGAACCGACGACTTATCTTGTTGTTCTTACTTCTTTTGTGAAGCTTTGTAAAGCTAAGAAAGCTTCACTGATCAACTGCCTGAAATGGTAGTTTATAGTACAAGCTCCTCAAAATCCCAAGTGACATGGCTAGAAACATAGATTGCTATCCACTTATTTACAAATTAAAGGAAAATTGGGAAATGCTAAATCCTAAATCCAGGACAAGAAGGGAAAGTAAAAGGAGTAAGGAAGAGAAGTGGGAGTTAGAGAAGAAAGATGGACTAGGTTACTTTGACTTGTGGAGTCTAACACTCTTAAGCCTCTACTAATCTGAATACAAGCCTTGTCACCGTTGCGGGTTGCCAACATTGTGAGCTTTAACACATTTTCATCTCTCATACAGGGTTTGATAGGTAAAAGGAATGACTTACATGGTGGAGTGGGTCTAGGCTGGGGTTAGAATGACCAGGACAAAAGATGGCCTAGACCTAATCAGAAACATAAGTAAAGAGTAGGATCAATAAAGATGAGCATAAGTTGAGTAGGATCAAGAAATATAAACATAAGGTTTGGAGTTTTTCAAATTATTTCTCAACAGTTTATAAATTCATGGATCCAAAACATTTCTTTTAATTTATGTTTAACATGTAAATGAGCTGTTAAATATGGTATCTGGTTAATATCAGATTGAGGATTGCGATATTGAATAGCGGATATGAGACAATATGTTGGTGGTATGTGAAAGTGTTGGTATCTTTATAAGACACCCTAGACATGCCGTGATATATAAACATTGGAAAAATATATTATTATTTGTTATCTTAAATGGCCAAAATCATTTAAGTGTTAACTAATGAACTAAGTATCGGGAATCAATTTTATCAAATGACACGACCTAATTGTGCAAACCTAGTGTAATAAGAACCTACTTATCTCTACACTAAGATATCTATTAAGAGAAAACGAGATCTACTTATCTCGACGCTACTTGTAGTGCTAGAAGGAAGAAAAGAAGAAGATTAAGGAGAAAAAAACTGCATTACTAAAAGACTTGTTTTGTAGTCGCCACTGCCAAAGTCTTTAGAAGCAGCAAAGCCTTCGGTGGCCACCGGTGGGAGAGAGAGGACGAGAGATTACGAGAGAGAAACTAGGATTCGGGCTTACTAGTAGTAATATTTATTCATTTTGACATGTTAATCGTATAACTTTATTGTACAAATATCGCCCATATCAAGTTCACCAGACTGTAGCTAATTTATCAGTTTCAATTTGATATATTGGCTGATATTTTACCAAACAACATAATTGATCTTTTATGCATATATGTACACCATTTTGGAGCTGAATTTGGCATGTCAGGAGCTATTTGAGCAATGCATATAACGCCAACACAATTTCCAGTCTCTACCATTTCATAAAAAATGACAAAATCCTGTCTTTTATTCAGATCGCGAGAACTTTTACTTATACTACTACGATATTAGACTATAATGTCATAGTTAATATAACTATTTTTTAAAAGAATATTTGTGATAAAGTTGTTATTGGCACATAAATCATATAGAAGCTCCAGTTCAAAATGCCAAAACTGGCAGCTGCTGAGATTTAACTATTAAAAACAGAGTAATAGAGATCGAAGAGCATCATGATGGTTTACTTCATTCTAACGATCACCTCACTGCCACGTTGCTGGCTTCATCCTCTCTCCCTCTTTTCACATGCATACACACATGGACAAACACATGAATTCACAGGAAGTGGTGGTGAAAGGCAAGCAAAGTATGGACTTCTACGACTTTAGAAAAAGGAGATCCTTTTCTTAAGGTTTTAGTTCACTATTGGCACATAAATAATGTAAAAACTCCAGTTCAAAAATGCCAAAACTGGCGGCTGCTGAAATTGAACTATTGGAAACAGACTAACAGAGATCAAAGAGCATCATGATGGTTATTTCATGCTAATGATCACCTCACTGCCACATTGCTGGCTTCATCCTCTGCCCCTCTTTTCACATGCATACTCAAATGGACTACCACATGAACTCACAGGAGGTGGTGGTGAAAGGCAAACATATGGACACGGATATGATACAGGATACTGGCATTTTCAGAAAGGTACAATATGTAGTCAACTACGTTGCACGTTATGGACACCGATATGCGTACGGACACAATACGAGTAGGGACACCTTTTTGTTGTGTGTGCAATATAATTTATTACCTACCACTCTATTTGAGGAATAAAACAGTTCTGAAACTTGATATTAGATTTTGCAATTGCAAGTAACAGGTTTACATACAGCTAAAATTGCACCTGCTATAAGGTCAAGACATCAGAAGAACAAACTGCCACCATATGTGACCTAGTGAAGTTGATTGTAGCTGTAATACTGTATAAATAAGTTTCACAAGTTTAAGCATCTTTATAGATACTAGAATTAAAAATCTTATGTGAATTTGCTGTCAAGTGACAGACGAAGCTAAAACCAAAGAATTGGCCATATTGTTATATCCCTGCCTTTACATCCATATCCATGCTTTACAGGCCACAACCAGAATATAAAGATTGGAATATGGTCAATCATGTAATGTCATCTGTCAATATAAAGTGTTGCTCATTAGTATATTTGTAGTCCTTTTGTTATACATTTCTTGCAATCAACATTGAACTGTTATTGTCTAGAGCAATATCCTAAGCAAACTCAAATCTAATTCTGGATTTTTCTCTTAGGCTCCTCGGAGATATGAAGGTCTTAATCATGGGAAGCTGAACTATAGGGAAACGGCTGATTTTGCAGTATCTGGAAGAAATAATTTGCCATGTATCTATCTTGTTTCTGATAGAATGAGCAAGCTCTGTTGTTCTTCATCCTCAGAACCTTCTAGTGCAATCTCGCCTGAATCACTCTGGGAGGTATATAGGAAATCATATCGAATTCCATGAGTTTATTCATATGGTGTTTGTAATAGTTTGGTCTGGTGTGGTTTCAGATAACATCCATTGGATATAAAGTTAAAAAAATAATAAGCTATAAAACAGTACAAAAATCTCATCTACCGCTTGTTTGGTAATACCAGCTCACTTGAATAAGTTATGTGATGAATGCTGTGACTTTTAGGCCATGTGTTGTTAGTTTTGGAGTTAAAATCTCATTTGTGTTGCTTTTTCCACCAGGATCTGAAACCGACAATTTCATATCTTGCACCAGAGGAGTTGAAGTTAGTTAATGATGCTCTGAAGGTAGTCATGAGTCAGAAACAGATAATAGTTAGAAATCTTAATATATTTGATTTTCTACTAGTCTTGGTTTGAGTTTTATTAACCTGTGATGCTCCTTCATTCAAAAATTTGTCTAAAGCAAGTGATTACATGTAGATGTGCTCCTTTGGTCAGTGCAGCTAGCCTTTGAAGCACATGATGGTCAGAAGAGGCGAAGTGGAGAGCCTTATATTATTCATCCGGTTCAAGTCGCTCGCATTCTTGGAGAACTTGTGAGTGGTGATAAATTGTGATAAATAAATGATTTCCTGCAGCACATCCGTAGTTCATAAAATATTCTCGTTAGTTCAACTAAAAATCCAGTTATTCATTTCTTGAATCTATTCAGGAACTTGACTGGGAATCAGTTGCTGCTGGATTGTTGCATGACACAGTTGAGGATACTAATGTTACATTTGAACAAATAGAAAAGGAGTTTGGTGTCACTGTACGTCAGATTGTCGAGGGAGAAACAAAGGTAATTTCTTGCTTGATTCATACATTAATAGGTTATATTAGAGAAGGCTTTTATGTTATTCTCTCTTTTCTTTTTTCTTTTTTCTTTGTAAATTAGGTTTCCAAGCTGGGAAAGCTCCAGTGCAAAGATTGTGACATTTCGGTACAAGATGTGAAAGCTGATGATTTGAGGCAAATGTTCCTTGCCATGACAGAAGAGGTATCATGATCTGAATTCTCATCATGTTTTATTTCATTTTTGTAAAAAATTGAGAAGGAAATTCCTCCCCTTCCCGTTTAGGTCCGAGTCATCATTGTCAAATTGGCTGACCGGTTACATAACATGCGTACCCTTTCTCACATGCCTCAGCACAAGCAGGTTTTTTCTTCTCCGTTACTAAGCTTATGACTTGGCAGTCACTTTCTGTATCTAAATCTGCTGTATATGCAGTGCAGCATTGCATTGGAGACCTTGCAAGTCTTTGCTCCTTTAGCAAAGCTTCTTGGAATGTACCAAATTAAGGTAAGTAGTGTTATTACGAGCTTTGTTGTTCTTTTAGTGTTATTCTGCGCTTCACCTTTATGTTTATTTAAACATTATATTTGTTGTTATCTAATGCTTTCAGTTGGGCAGTATTGGTCTGAGATTCATGTTTCTTATGTTTCGGGTTGTTACTACCATAGTTTGTTGTATCGGCCGTTACCGATCCGATTCGGCCGATGTCGATACGGTTTGTCATGTCATGTTCCGATACTGACCGATAACGATACTTACCGATGCCGACATTGTGGGTCTCTTTTCCAGTTAATATGACAAATAAGATTGAATGAAAAAGACAATCAACAAGGGTGTAAAAACTTAATAGGTTGTAAAAGCATGTAAAAGAAGAAAATTTATGTATCACAAGTAAACCAATCAACATCGGTGAGTACTATTTCATTCAATTTCAAGCCTATTAAGAAACAAAACAGAAAATACTTAAAGTTATGCCTCTCTCTCTCTCTCTCTCTATATATATATATATATATATATATATATATATATATATAATTTTAATAATCATTTTTTTCCGATACCAAAAGTCTGATATTCCGATCCGAAACTGCAGATACTACCGATTTCGCTGACCCGATACTACGAACCTTGGTTACTACTAGGTTGAGGTCTGGTTACTCGAGTTTGTAGTCCTATCCTTTGTGGGAAAATAGTTGCTAGATATATTGCTTTCGCTTGAGCTCTTTTAATCCCACATCTAATAACGTACAATGAGGTACAACTTTTCTCATCATGTATATATGTTCACATACTAACTAAATAAAATATTCCAGTTAACTGAGTCTCTCTGTTAACAACAATATTATTTATAAATGGGTCATGTCGTGTTAACACATTGATAAATGTGCATTTTTTATGGATACTTCCACCATCACATTTATCAATGCACATTTCACATTCAATATACATTTTAAGTGAAAAGTGCATAGATAAATGTGCTGGTGGAAGTACCTATGTAAAATACATATTTATCAATGTATTAACATGTACCCTTAGGGGCCACATGTTAACATAATCCTTTGTAGAAAACTTGGATTATATGCCCTCTTTTTGAGCCAAAAGTCCCCTTCTAGTAATGATATTTGGTTCTGTACTTCCTACTTCGTTTTTAGCTAAGGGTGGTTCACTAAGGCCTTTCCTCACCACGTTAATGATAAGTTGGAACACTAGGGATAGACTCTTTCTTCTTGAAAGTTCTTGCTTTGAAGGATTTCAACATCTAGAGGGAAAACTGTAGGCTCCTTCGTTTCAAGTTCTTTTGACTTCAGTCTCTAGCGGTTGCTTATGAAGTTTTCTTTATGAAAATTTCTATTGATTTTTTGTCTTGGCCTTTTATGTGATACGTTATTCAAAGGGAGGAAGGGTCCAAGCCCCTGGTAGTTGGCCATGGCCTAATACCCTATCAAATGAAACTAGGAGCGTTTGACTTGTCTTTCTCAATTTGGATTTTGAATGAGAAAGGCCTGGTGAAGAGATTCTTGTATATAGTAATTACCTGGCTTCACCTCATACCTTTACTAGAGGTAGCCTTCATTCTCCACGATTCGGATCGAGTAGGAGCCCAACCTTGAGATTTGAGTCTATTTTCGAGATTTTTCTGAGACAACATGGTCGTTCCATCGAGGGTTGTAATTTCAACCATTACATGGGCTCCTATTTCAATTTGTTTTTGGAGACGAATATTGAGATGAGGGGAGAAACCTGATCAAAGAGAACTATACATTCTTCGAACCGTGATATCTAAATTTCAGAATTGCTGAACATGGACAAGGTCAGCTGGGGAATAGGTGTTCTTGGTCAGCCTTCCTAACGGGACTTGCATCGATGTTAGAGTAAGACTAACGGGACTTGCATCGATGTTAGATTGGGATGCTGCTTTTGATTGAAATGAAAAACTCTGCCGGGATGTAGAGTAAGACCAAAAGAATGTGAAATAAGAAATGACAACTTATGGTGATTGAAACTGTCTCTTGATAAGGTGGTTTATTTTTTCGTCCTTTTGATTCTCTTCCTTCATAGTGCTGCTTTTTGGTCTTTCTTATGTGGTCAATCTGTCTCCAAAATGCTGCCACTATTTAATTCGACCTCAAAATTTCTGTCCAAGTATTTATTTGCTTTGACATCAAAATTTGTCCAAGGATTCTTGACCTTAAAATGTAAGAAATTAACCAATAAAGCTCTTATCCTTAGATGTCAACATGAATGGATCTTGAAAGACTACTATCGTCTTTCATCCTTTTTTTCCCCGGAGTCGTGGGTGTTGTATACTTATAGGAGGACTGAATACTTACGTAAGTGTCTGTAGCCCTCCTATATTATCTTTAATCAGACCTTTTGCTTAGAGTCTGTGATGCTTATAGTATTTGCTTTACTTTATAGTCTTTCATTCATGGTACTTACCTGGTGAATGCCAGCTATGTGTTTAACAAGTCTTGGAACTTCTTCTAAAAAAATGGATTCTTCTACCTTGTGAATATGGTTGTTGTCCGCAGTCAGAACTGGAATATTTATCTTTCATGTATACGAATGCACATGATTTTGGTGAGCTCAAGATGAGAGTTGAAGACCTCTATAAAGAGCATGAAAAAGAACTTTTGGAGGTATTCTTTTTATAACTTATGCTGTAAAATATTCAGTATGATGTTAGTGTTTCTAGTGCAAGGATCCATTTTCTATTATAACATTTGTTTTCCATACTCTTGTCTCCCTCAGGCTACGAAAATCTTGAGGCAAAGAATTTTGGAGGATCAGTTTTTAGAGCTTTTGACAGTGAAAACAGAAGTGCACTCTGTGTGTAAGGATCTCTTCAGGTAAATAGAAGAAGTGGATTCAAGTCCTTTTTGCTGAGTTCAACAGACTGGCATTTGTATAATCTACTGTACCATTTAGTACTCAGAAGTGTGTATGTAACACGTGATAAACGTACCCCATAAACTTCGTTGAGTTGTGTTCATCAGATATATATACGCCAAATGTGCTATACAGTATTGTCATTTAGGACAGTTCTTTTTGACATGTGTAAAGTTTTATGAGACACTTTATTCATATTGCACTCTGTGAGTATATTTTCCTTTCCAAATTCGAAACTAAATTTAATAAGAAAGGCACTGTAATGAAGATTTATTTGAAATGATAGAATCTTAATGTGGGCGAAAAGTTCTATGGTTACTATGCTTATACTTGTAGACAGAGTTATGGCATTCTGTGTGCATTATATATGCACTTTCAAACTAGTGGTAGTATATAGAGAAACCTGAGATATATTAGCATAGCAAAGTGTAATATACAGCGAAAAAGTTTTAATAATTAAATAAAATTCTCTCTCTTTACGGGGTTCACTACTTGTCGAAGTGCTTCTTTGGCCCTCGAGATAGTCAAAAATGGCTAAATACGTCTTGATAAGGATTGAAACGTCATGGATGGACAAAGGGATCATTGCTATTCTCCCTTGGGAGATTGAGATGATGGGGATGTTTGAAGATGGCTGAGGTTGCTCGAGGATGGTAGGTGTAGAATGATAGATGAAGGGATACTAATATGATGCTTTGTTGAGGGGGTATGGACACCCCTATTCATATGATGAGGATTGAGGTCCCATTTTACACTAGTTGTTATGGGACTAAAATAGACCGCCTATACCACCAAGGGGGTTGTCACATCCCAGTCCCAAAATATTCATAACTAACCACGTGACAATAGCCAGCTAATACAGTCTAGGATAGATTTTTCAATTTAATGGATTCGTCTAGACGTACTACGCTGTAAAAGTAATATAGACAACACGTAGACTACACATGTGATAAGTAGTAACTAATCTCATGTACATCATAGTAAAGGAGATAAAATGAATACAAGACAATCATAGATAATCTGATCACAAGTACAACTGAACAGAGTCTGGTGGGAACAAGCCCACACATATAGCATAAAAAGAAATACAAAAAGGGAAACACTATGAAACAGAAAGATAACCAGACTCAAGCATATGCTAGTTAGATAAGATACTCCAGTCCAAGGCAGTAGGCCTACCACAAGTCAAGGAAACTCCTCTGGAAATACCTCGAGATCCTCAGTAACAACAAATCCAGTCCCTAGTCCCAACCCGTGCACCGTCGAATAGAGATGCTCGTCAGGATCTGGAAAGAAACCAGGTTTTTAGAGGGACGTAACAAGGTACAAAAAGTACATGTCATAATGTAAATACTGTAAAAACATAAGGGAGAGCTAACCAACTAAGTGAATGCACTTTGAAGATCACTTTAGAACGTATGGGTAGGTCAACCTAAATAGGGAACCTGGCATAGCATAGAGATAGGGGCCAAGTATAAATATATATGCTGGCCTATATCATCGATCAACATAGCGCGCAGCTAGTGAACACTGCCTGATATACCGACAAGCATATATGTCCATAACCGGGTAGCAAGAAGCCCATAACCGGGTAACACGGAGGCTCATAATCCCGTGGCTCCTCCGGAGACTACACTAACTAATCTGTCCCATATGTTCACTAGTTGTTTTCCCCGTCCAATGTCAATGTACAAGTCATGTCAACGATGTCGACAGCTCGTATCTACAATGCAAGTCACAATATGAACTAAAACTAAACCCACTACGCTATATACCGACACACGTGCTACTTGCACCGGTAGCTAATCGAGTACGTAAGCTTGTGTCCTAACATGAACTCACTCTGTGTTGTGAAATGATTCGTGTCAAGGCCTTGGGAGATATAATGATAACTCCACAACTTCGGGTACGTCCACTAGAAACTAGGGTCAATATACAAGACTAAACATCGACGCCTTTGTCGACTACACCATAGTCATTCTCAGACGCGTACATATATATCACAAAGCAAAGGCATATGAAGCATAGTTCGCAGTATCGGTCGATACCGATACGATATGGCTGATACCGATACGGTTTGGCATGTTCCGATCCGATACCGACCGATACCCGTTACAGGCCAATACCGACCGATACATACATTGGGGGTCTCTTCTCCGATCAATTCGGTAAAGAAAATAGAACAAAAAAGACCAATCAACAGATGTGTAAAAGCATAGAAATGTTATAAAAGCATGTAAGAAGAAAAGTAATCTATCGTATGTAAATTAATTAGTAAGGGTGACTATTATCTCATTCAATTTCAAAACTACTAAGAAACAACACTGAAAATATTAAAATTATGCCCAAGTGTATAAAATATGTTTTCTAAAATTATAATAATTTATTAATAATATTTGCTTTCTGGTACCAAAAAATCCAATACCCCGATCTGAAACCTCTGATACTACTGATACCGCCGATCTCGATACTCATAGGAATGGTCCGATACTGATTCCGATACCGATACTTCGATGAAGAATACTAAACAAATTGAAACAATACAACAAGGTAAGGTATATTTGCCTGGATCTCCGAGATGAGAATACAACGATCCTGTCCCCCTCAACCAAGATCGAACAGTCCCGAGAGCATATATATATATATATATATATATATATATATATATATATATATAATATCAAAAAAAAATAAAAAAAAAATATATATATAATATCAGTCGCTATTCTAGAATTTGCTACAGATACACAAGATCATTAATTACATAAACATATGGTCGGTTATGAAACTAAGGTTTTATCCCTATCAAGAGAAAATTTAGCTTAGAGTATAGTTTTGGTCTTCCGGTCACCTAACAACTGGTTAACCTAAATGTTAATAATTAACCCTAGGATAACCTGGTTCCCATTTTACTACTCAATATATGATACCTGTATTCATCCTACTAGGTAGTCCTAAACAATGTGACTTAGTGGTTATACCAAAACCTCATACACAAGTGTCGATTTACTTGTAACACTTTCTAGTTAAGTCTCTAGTTACCAACTAATCAATTTATCCCATAAAATCATATTTGCACGATTCCCTATCCTTTCTAACACATGAAATTGTGTCACAAATTGGTAGGGTTAACTATGTTTATTCCTACAACTTGCCAAGGTTTGGCTACATGTGCAACTAGTGAATGACAACATCAACAACTTTGTCAACTTGGCAATTACCAACCCTATATGTATCATTCCTATAGTTTCCTAACATCTCGTACTACATGTTAACATATAACATGTAATCTATATGCCCAAATCAGAATGTAAACTACACATGGTGGTAAGTATGTTATAACAACGTAATTTGGACATGTTCTAGCACAAACTAGGTGCTGAAATCTCCGTCACGAACACCTAATGTTGAGCATGGCAAAGCATGTTTTGGGAATGTTCTCTAGCATGGATTTGAGGATTAATATCATGGCAAAGGTTTGGTATATATTCATTTACAATTCGAACATAAAATGATAGGTTTAACACATGATATGGTGTACAAGATTGACATGTCTCAATTCTGAAATTCATAATAGAACGGGGTAAAAACATGGTTTAAGCATGATTAAACATGATTCTAACATGGTTCCTACATATGATAATGAAGGGGTAAACATAGGTACATGTTCATGTAGATTTAAAGCATAACAAGAAAGGTTAATAAGTGAAGTTGTGTCCATGAACATAAAGAGTTCAGTTCTGGAATTGTGTGTTCGTGGGTGCGTTTAACATGTTGAAACATGGTTTTTCATGTTTTAATTATGGTTTCTACCTATGTCCTCGAAGTATCTACTTGGTCCTTAAGTTTCGTGACATAAAACGAAGGTGGAAGTATGTTACATACCCATTTTAGAGGCGTGGACAGCGGTACTTCCCACAGAATTCAGCAGCGACGCAACGGTGTTGAGCAGCGTCTACTGGTGAAAAATGGAGGAAAAACATAGAAGAATATGTAAGGAACTAAGGGGAAGGGGTGTAGGTATAAGGTGAAAGGAGTTTGGAAGAGTTTTACCTATTGAGTGTGTTTTCAGCTGTGGAAGGGTCTCTTGTCCAGCAGAATTCAGCATACACCAAGGCTATGTTCGGCCAAGTATGTGGGTGTAGGAGAGAAATGAAGAAAACATGAAAATAATAGGAAGGTGTGGCTGTAGGTAAGGGAAAAGAGGAGGTAGTGGCTTAACAATAGGGGAGTAGGGAGAGTGGGGAGGTAGTTTGCAAACTACCAAGTGATGGGCACCCCCCAAAACCGTGGGCAGCCTAGTCTGGACTTGCTGCTGTCCGCAGCAGCTTGGGTGCACTAGAAGAGGTCCAACATGGCTTGGTTTGGGTCTACATGCACCCAAGTACATAAGGTTCAAGTTTGGGTCTAATTTGGGTTGGTTTGGAATGGTTTTTCTAGCCTAATCTCACCAACTAGCTCAACCATACTAGATTAAATTTAAACCAACATGGCTTGCACCGATTCTAGTCCTAACAATAGGGAAAAGAGGAGGTAGTGGCTTAACAATAGGGGAGTAGGGAGAGTGGGGAGGTAGTTTGCAAACTACCAAGTGATGGGCACCCCCACAAAACCGTGGGCAGCCTAGTCTGGACTTGCTGCTGCCCGCAGCAGCTTGGGTGCACTAGAAGAGGTCCAACATGGCTTGGTTTGGGTCTACATGCACCAAGTACATAAGGTTCAAGTTTGGGTCTAATTTGGAATGGTTTTTCTAGCCTAATCTCACCAACTAGCTCAACCATACTAGATTAAATTTAAACCAACATGGCTTGCACCAATTCTAGTCCTAACATAGGTCACACTATACAATGTCTATGAGAAATAACTACCAATAACACACACACACACACACACATATATATATGTAATTTACAATCATAATTTAACTATGTTATTATTAGCTAGATGAATATAATATGAAAATTTGGGGTGGGGTTTACATGGGTGGTCTAGTGATAACACTAGTAAGGGAGGGAGAAGCGGACGTGGGTTCGAATCCCAGGTGCAAAATAAAAATGGGAATGGTAGGGGTCCTGAACGATCATTAATCACTAGCCTTATTTAAAAAAGAAGAGACCACCTATTAACAAATAGGATTAGGAAGGCAATGAGTAAGGATTGAGGGGGATAGTGGCCTCTTGGTAGAGGATGGGTTGCAGGTGGAGGGTCAGGTGGAGTGTGGGAATAAAGAGGAGGCAAGATGCACGAGTGGGTCTGGGGACGGAAGGAAATATGGATAGGGTTTTGAGAGTGACAAAGAGATTGGTATGGGAGAATTTGTTTTTTAGTGGAAGGTAGGAGAGTTGGGATCTAGGAATCCATGCTTTAAATCAATGTAGAGGAATAAAGGAAGAGAGAGTAATAGGATGCTTTATTTGGGGGAGGGGTACGTACCCCATTATATGATGACGATGATTGTCCCCATATTACCTTGATGTGGGAGTAAAAAAGCCCGACTAATAAAGAAACAAAAAGAGAGGATAGTCTCTTGCAATAGCTATTCTTGCAATAGGAGAGTCCACATAGATATCAGACAAGGAAGAGAGAAACAATATGAGTTGGATTAACTCTATTTCTTTTATATTTCTTTTTTTTGTTTTATAACATGTTGTATTGTCTAGGTTTTCCAGCTATTTTGGACGATAAAGTCGTTGCAAATATATATAGTGTTTTTAGTTATTGTTGCAGTCTCTGCCACTACATCCAAAAGTCTAGAGTTTCAGTCAGGGTTGGAGATTGAGGGTTATATATTTATATTCTAACACGCCACAGTAGGTTGTAGACCTATTTGGTAGAGTCATTCACACAACGGTATATATATATATATATATATATATATATAATTTGTTTAAATGCGAACCAGAGGAGATTCAAACCTGGGTAGCTTTACTACCATGTAAAGTCCTTTCCACTGGACCAAAACTCTAAAGTTTTAGTGAGAGTTGATGGTTATACATTTATATTCTAACAATTATTAAGCAAACTTGGACCGCTACCTAGGAAACATTTCAAAACGGGCTTCGTAGCTAAGCTATTTCGAACATTTTTTTAATCCATGTTTGTGGCTCACAATGGTGTATCATAATTTCTGAGTATATATAAGTCATTTGTGTCCATTTTTGATGTTTCACGGTTGGTGATGAAACTAAATGATTTCCTTTAATGAATATGAAATTGAATACTAGCATACTAGGATCTTGTGATGCACATGTGACATTGCTCTAACAAGCTTTCACCTATTACAAAGAGCCTGATTTTCCATTAAATAGACTAGGTAATTAATTTTTTTAAATAGAAAATTCCAAGTCAAATTATGTTCATTTACTTTTAATTATTTATAGAGGATCTCTAGAGTCTATTCCTTGGACTGACAATAAGTTCTTTGCAGCTAAATAATAGCATAAACCAGTATATATACAGAAACATATTCCTTTTTACTCTGTCTTGATACATAGAGATGAATGCAACTCTAGCAAATTCAATGTTATAAAGGTGTATGTCTTACCGCCTTGGGCTTCCATCTAGGTGTTTGCCTAGGTATTCAGATGCTTTGCCATATCGCCACCTTAGGTGGCTACCTTGACCTGCTTTGACTTATAAGTATGATCCAACCCATGCGGACAGTTTTTTAAAATAAATTTAGAACATAGCTCGTACCCAATAATTTAAAGATATAGATATTATGTGTCCTTCCTTTTCACTTTGGCTCAATGTGACTTGGAGACGAATGCAATTCCTTATATCAAGTCGTACCATATTACATGTTCGTCTAGACTCTTTATACTCCAGGGGAATTGGGAGTTTGCTCCTTGGTTGCATGAGCTTAAACCGTATATATGAAAGGTAGGTCTACCTACCTGCCGACCGGGCGTCTAGGTATGGCATGGACTCTCTTGTCCATGCCTACTTTGGCTAGGAATTTGGCATCGACGTACAGGGTTGACATCAGCTGATCATAAATTCTGTCAATTTTCTTATGGTTTTTCTTATGCTCAATAGCCAACATCAGATGATGGGAGAAGGCTTTGGATGACGAGGATTAATGAAGGGGAAAGGAATAATATTTGTCAATTCTCTTTGTCCTGTCTCTTCGCTTTCCTTTTGGGTTTTTCTGACCTGAATTTCATTAGATTTTTACATCCACCACCAGGCGCTATCAAATAGATCTCTTTCAGTCTCTCTCTCTCTATATATATCTTGTTCTTTTACATTCTCTTTTTTCCCCTCCTCTCTACATCAAGTAGTGACACTTTGACACTTCAATTAGTTGATGTTGAAGTCTCAAACTAGTGTATTCACATAATATGCACAACAGGATTTGCATTCAATATTCACAGTTATTTAATTATACAATTATCATACAGATTAGGAGGAAGTTGCAACACAGTTCTATTCATAAAGCACAAGCTTCTTTGAACTTACCTTCAATGGACTCTAATTTGGTCTCGAGGCCTCTTTGGTACTTGCTGCCTCGTCGCCTCACACTGCCTTAATAAGCTTGAGCAAATTCTATAATCTTATGATTCCCTCTGTCTAGAGTTTTTGCAGTCTACGGGAATTTGAAGGTTGCTCCCTGCTTGCATGTGGGTAACCTGCATAACCAAAATGTAGGTATGACTACCCACCAACCGACCTTCTAGGTTTTGTGGCATGGTCGTCTCATGCACACAACTAGCTTGGCTATGAACTTGGCACCGTGAAGAGTTGGCTTCAGGTTGACAACCGGCCATAAAGATTGTCAGTTACTTTTTTGAGCTTTCCTAAACGCCATAGCTGACCCCATTCTGTTGGGAGTAGACTTGGATGGTGATGATGATAAACCAGTAGATATAATGAGATGCTGGTTTATAATAGGGATAAGAATGAAAGAGGGAATATATAGATGTAACTGATTGAACAGAAAGAGGGGTGGTTGAGCCACCAACAAGCTATTTGTGAAATGTATGAAAATGAGGAGAATTATGTATTACAATTTACAAGCTATTTTGGAAGTATTAAAGTAACAAATTAAGTCTAAATTTTCTAGACTTGACTCATTTAAATATTAAACTTTCAGGGAAGGTCAAATTGAAGAGGAGCTCAAAAGGAATATACCAAAGCTAATACTTTAAATAAGTAATATATTTGTGTCCGTGCTTGTGTATATTGTGTCACTATATCATACTTGATAAGCATTTAATGTATTCTGTGTCTGCATGTGTTTGATGTCTATGCCGTGCTTCATAGTATGAGATATACAGAAAAGAATTGCCGAGCAGAATAGGAATTATATAATGAGTACTTTGGGAGTGTTAATGGCAATATTGATGGATTTTTTAACCATTTATGTGTAGAGGCTGCTGGAGTTAATGCATATCCTTTTAGTATTCAATGTTTAAAATTTGTCCCATGCATCTAGCATATTGATGTTAAACAAGCTAATGTTTAACCACCTAGGCCTGTGCGTCATAGTATGAGATATATACAAAAAAGAAATGCAGAGCACAATAAGAATTATGTAATAGCTTTGCTAAAGAAAAAGGAATTATGTAATAGTACTTTGGGAGTGTTGATGGCAGTATTGGTGGATCTTTACCAATTCATTCAAGTTATGTGTAGATAGTCCAGGACTTAATACATATTCTTTTCCTATTCAACGTGTAATATTTTGCTCATGCATTTAACATGATTAATGTTAAAAAACCTAACATTTAACCGCGTTATATTTACAGGTTTACAGCTACTGTCTAATCCTTATGTGCATGACTTACATAGAAAATGTCTAATTCATCTGATGCATTGTGTTAGCTACTTTCCATTCCATTTACGCATATCAGTTAACAAAATTTGGATGGAAGTTTTAGGGCAAGCTCTTTCGTTATAGAAATTCCTTGTAGTTGGTAAGAGTTTAGTTTACTCAACGTCCCTGCTGATCTTCTCTCCCTTTGGAATGGACTGCAAACCTACTTCAAGGTAGGAGTTCAACTACTAAGAACACTTATTACACCCAAATAAAAATGGCAAGTCAAGGAAAATCGCATCTTCTGTTATTGACACAGTGTGAAACTTTGGATATAATAATAGCACCATATATATATTGCTAGTGATTCTGACCTTTTGTTATTTATTCACTTTCTGATCGCTGTGGCAGTATATACAAAGGTATGCGGAAATCTAAAAGTTCCATAAAGGAGGTCAACCAAATTGCACAGGTTTTGTCTCTTCAGATGTTGAATCCTTGGTCATTGCAGAAAATATTTCATGATTCTCATTAGTGTTAAATTGTTATTTTTCAGCTCCGAATCATTATAAAACCAAAGACATGCATTGGTGTCGGGCCTTTGTGCAATGCCCAGCAGGTGATGCTTTGTCAAAGTTATTGGTGTTATTTTCTTCTTTTCTATCAGTTCCTAATGTTTATTCGCTGTTGTTCTATAGATCTGCTACCATGTTCTTGGCATTGTACACGGGATTTGGACCCCCATACCTCGAGCTGTAAGTTACATTTAAAATATTTCGTCTAGTTTACTATCTAGCTTTAGGAATTTGACAAAGTCATGATTACACAGATGAAAGATTACATAGCAACCCCAAAACCTAATGGCTATCAAAGTCTTCAAACCACAGTGATACCATTTCTGTATGAAAGCATGTTTCGTTTAGAAGTTCAGGTAATTCATCTACTTTTTATTGATATGTTTTATGGTTTTCATTCCTTTTCGCAGTTCTTATTGTGTAACACTGAGTACCCACTTTTTGGCAGATCAGGACAGAAGACATGGATCTTATAGCTGAGAGAGGTATTGCTGCCCTGTACAGTGGTAGAGGAATAGTGTCTGGTATGGTTGAACATGGAAAGCCCACTGGGAGAAGCCATAAAGGGAAGGCGATCTGCTTGAACAATACAGATATTGCTCTCAGGGTAATCTGATATTCTTATGTTAGGTCCATATTTCGTTTGTAAAGTATGTTTTCTTGGAGACTAGTGTAAATTGTGTAATCTTTTCAAGTTTAGAATTGTTATACTTATACCTTAACCGTAAATTTCTTCTCTTTTTCCCCATATAGATTGGTTGGCTAAATGCTATCAGAGAATGGCAAGAGGAGTTTGTTGGTAATATGAGTTCTAGGGAATTTGTAGATATTGTCATGAGGGATCTGTTGGGAAGCCGTGTTTTCGTTTATACTCCCAAAGGAGAGGTAGGGGTAAACGTCAGCAGCTACACATGTAGCACTAACAATTAACATGGATTTTCTTTTAGGGAAGTTACAACTTGATCACTATCAATTGATGTCATACTCTGCAGATAAAGAACCTACCCATGGGAGCCACTGTGATTGATTATTCTTATCTTATACACACTGAAATTGGAAACAAAATGGTGGCAGCAAAGGTATGTTTCTTTAGTTTGTAATCAATAGCTTATGCATATTAGATGAGAATCTTAGCTTATACATATGAGATAAGAATCTTAGCATGTTAGTAAGTGGAATTCAGAGAGAACTTTTAATTTATTGATGTGAATAAAACATGAGAAGCCTTGATACATTTATAGGAGTAAGTCATGACATCCTTCTTTAGCCCATGCGATATGGGACTAAAGTAAGGTATACAGTAATAGTTGGGTGACATTCCACCATAAGCTGGAGCATAGATATCAATTATTGCCAGCTTGGATAACAATCGAGCAAATAAAGGTCGAGTAGTGGTTCAGTGAGGATATCTGCCAGCTGAGGTGAAGAATGCACGTAATGAAGAACAACTTTCTTTTCTGTCACTTTCTCTCAAATAAAGTGAGTCTATCTCGATGTGCTTAGTCCTTTAATTAAAGACTGTATTCTCAGCTTGAGAAGTGGGTGTAACTCTAAGATCTGTAAGAAGTGAATTGAGCCAAATCAACTCAGAGACATGTAACATGGCTCTATATTCGGCCTCAACAGAAGAACGAGCAACTACATTTTACTTCTTACTCTTCTATGTAACCAAATTGTCTCCCGAAGATAAGTTAGCCGCTGGTAGACAATCATTAACTAATCTAGCAAAGTCATCATCTGCAAAGGCTGTGAAAAATAATGTAGAAGGTCTGTGGAGAATGTCATGACTAGGGGCTCCTTTCAACAACCTGAAGATGAGAGGTCAAATGATTCTGCATATACTGGCTCACCGTACTCACAACATAGACAATGTCTGGACGAGTGACATTAAGATAAATTAGTTTCCAACCAGTCGTCTATAACACCAATTAGCTTCCCAACTACTCATCTATAACGCCATTGGTCAGATAGAGGAGGATATGCTGAAAAGCAAAGCTCAGGATAGTTTGACTGTGGAATCTATATGTTCGTATGTTGGTCTGCAACATGTTCTAGATAGAAGATCCAATACATATTTGTGCTGAGAAAGCTGTAATTGTTGGGAACTTTGCAATACCTCAATACCAAGAAAGTATTTCAACGGTCCAATGTTATTTTGTATGAAAATGAGAGGCTAAGTGTTATTTCTCCTTGGAATGCCAGCAGAACCATCTCCGATGATGATTATGTCATCCAAATAAACAAGATGACTATGTCCTGAGATCTCTGATGTGTAAATAAGGACGTATCTGAGCTGCTGCGAATAAACTCACTGTTGCAAGACCATGCTGAATTTATTAAACCACACATATGGTGACTACTTCAGACTATACATGGACTTCTCTAGGAGACAAACCATAGACTCCCCTGGTAACTCGAAGTATGTAGGATGCTACATAAAAATAGTCTCTGAAAGATCGTTATTGAGGAAGACATTCTTCACGTCTAACTGATGAAGATACCAATTCCTGAAAACTGCCAAAGATAGAAGAGTTCGTACAAAAGTCAACGTAACATGTGAAAAATTATCAACATAAATCAACCTATGTTGTTGGGTAAAATCCTTAGCCACTAAATGGACTTTGAGTTGATCAATCAAGCCATCTGAATTTTGATTAACAACACATATCACGTACATATGATCACCTTTTTTCCTGAGGGGAAGGGTACTAAAGTCCAAGTCCGATTATAGTACAATACATCAAGTTCCTCAACCATAGCGACGTGCTAACGTGAATGCTAAAGTACTGCTTGAATAGAGGAAAGAAGAGTGATGACATCCAAAGAAGACACAAATATACGACAATATAGAGACAAAAGGTGATAAGAAACAAAGCTAGAAATATGATAAACAATAGTATAATAGCGTTTACCCTTACAAAGAGCAATATGAAGAGATATACCTTCATCTAAAGTCAATGGAGGTGGACTATGGGAAAAGAATCAGAAGTGGATCGTCTAGACTGAAAATGACCACCAGGTATAGATAATAAGGGTAGTCGACATGGACTCAACAAAATTCGAAGATGACGTAGGCACACTATAAACCGTCGACATAACGATCATAAGAGAAGGAGAGTTGTGCTGATAGAGAACCAATAAGTGGACACTCTCAATAGTAGATGGTAGCTAAGCCAAGAGAAGGACTCCAACAATGATCTCTCGTTGTTGGTGAGTAACAATGTGATCAAAGGAGCCTTCTGATTAGGGCACCAAAGTCCTGCAAATTTTCTTCTGGTGTGACCATATTGAAAGTGTGAAAGATGTAAAATTTCTGAAGATTGTCTTCAAATGAGTATAGGGACCGAAGATGCGTCCAAATTTTCTTGACATACTTCATAGACATAATGGAGTTATAGCAACGAGCATCAATAGAATTAAATAACCAAACAATTATCTTGTTGTCGTTCTGAAACCAAGAGGCAGATTGGGGGTCCTCTAAGTTCAGTAGTGACTCCGCCAAGTGACAATTGAGACTTTTGTTATTTAGAACATTTTCAAATGCAAGTAATTCTTTGCGCCGAAGAGAGAGAGATCGCGGTGAGTCGTAAATCTATATTGAAGTCGATCGAAGAGGAAGAAGTATTAAGATAAATATCTTTGTCGTCGTCGGGGGCTATAATCAAGGGCGCACAAAATCAATACAACAACGACTGTTGTCCAACTCTCCAAGAGGCAAGAGGTCAAAGACGTCAGAGCACCATGTCAAAGTATAACAACTTCAAAGACAAAAGAACCAAGCAAGAGACCTCAAGCAAGTACAAAACCAAGGCAAGACAGTAATGTGGATGACGTCAAGGAGCCATAGAGATCAAATAGGCTGGAGGGAAGGGTATATATATATATATATATATATATATATATATATATATATGGCAAAATCAAGGCAAGGCAGTAATGTTCAAGGAACCATAGAGATCAGATAGGGCTGGAGGGAAGGGAGGATATATATATATATATATATATATATATATATATATATATATATATATATATATGGCAAAACCAAGACAAGGTAGTAATGTGGATGGCGTCGAGGAACTTATATATATATATATATATATATATATATATATATATATATATGACAAAACCAAGACAAGGCAGTAATGTGGATGGCGTCGAGGACAAGGCAGTAATGTGGATGGCGTCGAGGAACATATATATATATATATATATATATATATATATATGACAAAACCAAGACAAGGCAGTAATGTGGATGGCGTCGAGGAACTTTTATATATATATATATATATATATATGACAAAACCAAGACAAGGCAGTAATGTGGATGGCGTCGAGGAGCCATAGAGATCATATAAGGCTGGAGGGAAGGGAGGAAATATATATATATATATATATATATATATATATATATATATATGCAGATGACCTCTAGCCTAGTGGTTAAGAGAGATGCATGCGGCCCGAGTGGTCAGGAGTTCGAATCCCAGTGGGAGCGATTCCAGAAACAATTTACCTGGTTTCAAAAAAAAAAAAAAAAAAAAAAAAAAAAAAAAAAAAAAAAAATATATATATATATATATATATATATATATATATATATATATATATATATATATATATATGACAAAACCAAGACAAGGCAGTAATGTAGATGGCGTCGATGAGCCATAGAGATCAGATAGGGCTGGAGGGTAGGGAGTATATATATATATATATATATATATATATATATATATAGGATCCACATCTCATCACTTTTGCATCCCCAAGCATCTCCATGATAACACCCGTTGGATCTTGTTTAAGTCATCTAATTTTAACCATAGAAAAATCAACGGTTAAGATTAGATGACTTAAACAAGATCCAATGGATGTGAAAGAGGAGATGCTTGGGGGATATAAAAGTGAGGGGATGTGGATCCCTCCTCTCTCTCTCTCTCTCTATATATATATATATATATATATATATATATATATATATATTTGAGTTAGGGTTCTTTCCAAAATTTCATAGCTCAGATACAGACACCACGAAATTAAAAAAGAACTTTTAATTTATTGATGTGAATAACATGAGAAGCCTTGGTACATTTATTGGAGCAAGTCATGACATCCTCCTTTAGTTCAGGCTATGTGAGACTAAAGTGCGGTATACAATAATAGTTAACTAACAGTAACATCTTTTCCTTTGCAGGTCAATGGTAACCTTGTTTCTCCAATGCATGTACTTGCAAATGCTGAAGTTGTTGAGATAATTACATATGATGTACGTATTTTCACAAGTGCTCTTTTTACCCCTTTTACAAAAGCAAGATTAAAAGGTGCTCTTTTGTTTCTGAATCCATGCCTATTCCAGTTAAAATCCATTGATGGGGTTTTGCCATACAAATACATTTGATTTGATGGTTTTACATATACCCTTACGGTATGAGTTTTATGACACATGCTAATGTTTCTAAGTTTAATTGCACATATATCCTAATAGCTAGTTAATATGATTTGTTTTTTGTCAAACATTAACCAACTATGGCGCAAGGAACTGATAGACATAAATACTCTCCTAAGAGTGTAACCTCCTATAGTTACACCTCCTATAGTCCATATTCCATAATAAAAGCCACGTCAATTTTGATTTCCAGGTCTATTTCTTAAAAACGTGATATTATGTTGCTATACCATAGCTTCACAAGGCTATAATTCTAGTAAACTTTCAATGTTCATTTTCGTAGTATTTATGAAAAACTGGCTTTAGAAGGAATAATATATTTGGAAGAAAGTTCCAAAAGCAAGGATGTGAAGAAATAACCTACAAGGAAGGAGACATGTTGGGTCACTAAAATATATAGATCATATGCTATAATTCCGTATTTAGTCATTCTAATAATGTGGGTTAAGTTTTGTGACCTCTGTATTTATAATTTACTGTATCTGAAGATACATTCAATATGGGCCTTTATAATCCTGATTCAATAGAGAGTAATGTACATTTTCCGACCGCTGCCCTGCTCTTTTCAAACAAAGTTAAATAGTGATAGATTTTTAATTTCCGGATGATTAATTTATACGAGCCGCTAATCTTAAGTGAAAATGGAGGCTTGGAGTTCCCAGCTAACAATATGATATAAGCTAAAAAATAAAGTAATAATAATGTAATACTTTGAAGTATGCCACCTCACAAACAAGTCACTGAATCCAAAATCTAGGGTACTCACAAGTACTATAACTGATATTGATGATGCATGGATTTTTGTTGTTGAAAGAAGTATGTGGTAATATATAGTATATACTTGTAGTATAGTTAACACAGTCAGTTGCTTGACTTACTTACAGTACATTGTTCTATTTAAGGGTTTATGAATGTGTTTCTTAACGCGGTTCGTTTATGGTGTAGTCCTTGGCAATTTTGCAGTAGTTGATTCTAAGCCTGCTGACAATGAATATCCATGGAAGTTCAAAACTTAGCTTGGTTTAAAGATAATTTCAGATGTTTATGAACAGTTTTATTTGTTGGATAATTGAAAAAGAGGATTAAGGTGGATAGTAATCAATGATTTCCCAACTCTTTATTTTATATTTCACCAAGTACATTTAACTAAACAAGAAAGTAGTGATAAAGCCGTAATTATCAAAAAAAAGTGATGATAATCTAATATATTTGGCATAGTTTTTCTGAACTAATTGAGAGCTGGGGGAGATTGGATGATAATCATTAGGTAAATAGAGAAGAATTTGGAATAATACAAAATAACGTCCTTATTATAGAAATATTTTCTTTACAATACTTCGAGAATAAGGCCTGTCATCGACTGGCCTCGGCCTAGGATTCAAACCTAAGACCTCTCCTCCCTTGTACCAAAGGCCGCAACATTTGGTTGCCCAACCTTTTCCTTATTATAATTTTTGGGTTGGGCTATTTGTAGGGCAATATTTCCATTTTATTTTTCGGGCAATCTCCTCCAGCATTAGCAGTTAACATATCCTAATTCTTAGCCTTGGTCCAAGTTTAGTAAGGTCTAACTTGCTCCTTAGTCAAGTCCTCTACCCTATGCATCTAGCAACTTCCGTGCATGCAAGAAGTACGAATTACCAACTTCTATGCATGTACAAACCATCTCAAGTAATTGTTCCTATATCTAATCCTCAATTGACACCACCTCCAGCTTCCGAAAATTTTCTTAATTATCTATCCCGTCTTTAGTGTATTATCACCTATACATCTCAGCTTTTATTTTTTAGCTAGCCTCATTTTCTGTGCTTAGTTGTCTAGAAAACTTGCATCGTGTCATCGCCTTGTGGTATTTTAAAGCATAGGTTTCAATTGCTGAATCTTTGGATGTCAATGCAAAGTTAGCAGGGATTGATTGTGTATATGATATACTAGGATTGAGTAAGAAAACTTGAATTTGATAAAGGAAAATTGTCGTGCTGAGAATATGGCGTAGCCGGCAATCAAAATATGCAATGTTCTTCTGGATCTTGATCTTGCTTAAGTATCCAGAAATATATTTATGTTGCTTCATGAAAATAAACACGTTGTTCTAATACAGCATACCACCATCATTCTGTCAAAATTTAAGATATAGTAGTTGGTCCAATAAAAGTCAACATGGATGTGTGACATTAAATCCACTTCCATATTCCAAAAGAGGAACTGAAGTTAACTCATTTGCTGAGTTAATTCAAATTTCCAAGAATTTGAAATTATTAGTGATTACCTTCTGAAGATAGTAACTCTTCCTTTCAAAATAACGAAGGTGGTTGTATCCAACAAAATTTTCTTTAATCGTTAATTTTGAGGTAGTTTGACCTGTCAAAATAATAAGCTACTTGCATTCACAATTCAAGCCAGCCAAACATGTAGAAGGAATTGATGAACTGCAGTGCGCCAACCCAATAAATGGAACAGGACTTGCAATTCCATGAATTCTCTCAATTTAATGAATTCCAATCCGTGCAACCAAATATGCCCTAAATGAAAATTTGGAGTCCTTACATAAGTTAAGCTGGTTATTCTTCTTGAAAGAAAAACCATAAGCTTGAAAACTCAGAGTTTTGGAAGTCACTAAAAGAGAATAAGGTCAAGCAGAGAACATCTCAGTGCATGTATTCTATATCATAGTTTGATTTTTAGATTATTCTTTAACAATTCCCAATTGGTGTTGATAGGACTAATTTACAATGTCTAGAAAGGAGGTGAGCATTAATCCTTCTCCTGTGCCATTATGGGTTTTTATATTTATATTTTTGGTAAGGTAATATTATTTTGGCAGAATGCAGCTTGTCCAAGAAATGCTTGTTTGACCTTCATTCTTGGATCTAGCATTCTTATGCAGCTGCTTTCGTCGACCTCTCTGTGATGTTGTTTGGCTCATTCTAACCAAGTTCCATCTCTCTGTTTGAATTTTCTTCCTTGATCAATATTTGCATGGACTATTTATTTGCTTGATACTGTTCTTTTTCTATTGTGCTCTGGGAATAAGTGAGTTTGATTTTATTTATATCCAGGCTTTATCAAGCAAATCTGCTTTTCAAAGGCATCAGCAGTGGTTGCATCATGCAAAGACTCGTAGTGCCAGACATAAGATCATGAAAGTATGATCTTATAATTATATTGTTAATTGTAGTATATTGGTCCCTTGCATATATATGAATACCGCACTGACCATATCTTTAATTGATTTAGTTCCTGAGAGAGCAAGCTGTGCTTTCTGCCACTGAAATAACTGCAGATACAGTAAATAACTTTGTTGCTGATCTCAAGGAGGAGAACGAATATGAACGGACACATTCTAGCTTCTCCAAAGAAAGAAAATCAATATGGGATAAAACACTAACAAGCTTTGAAGAACTGTCTTCAACAAGTTGGAGCCATGGAGATCTCATGCATGTTCAGAATACTGTTGGAATCCCTAAGCTTAATGGGAAGCACAACAAAAGTGTGCAGAAAATGAGTCTCAAGATCAATGGGAACTCAACTATTCGAGGTGACAATCTTACCGAAATTTTACATACCGGTATTTCTATGTATATGGAGGATTCACCTGGTTTGGAGAGCTGGAAAGCTGGCAAGGTTTCCTCTTGGCACAGCTTGGAAGGGCATCCAGTTCAGTGGTTCTGTGTTTTGTGTATCGATCGAAGAGGTAACTTCCCCTTGCTTTCAGGTTTAAATTCTTAGGTACGATTGCGAGTCTTTCATTAATGTTCCATTGAGGTCTCCTGTCGAAGACTGACATGGTTGCTTTTACTGCTCTACTAGTTTAAGGCACTCAACTTGACTTGGTTTTAAAAAGTAACAGTTTTTGAGCTATCAGCATTTGGATCATTTACTTGGCAATGGCCTAAAACTCTATATTGGCTATTTCTTTTCTGCTGAACTGCATGCCACCTATTATCCCAACATTAGTGGGCCTTCCATGAGGTGTTCCACAGTACACTCGATTAATCATATACACAAAAGCAGGTATAAAACTGAGTTGAAGACTTTTTATTTCAGAAAAAAAGGTTAAAGATCGAGATTTGTATCCTGACGCTTATCATAAATTTATATCTGTACTCGTATATCCCACGGATATGGATTTGGATCAGATTCTCCATTTACATGAGCAAGTGCTCAATCCTCATACCAGATATCAGAGGCTAGTGAAGGAACAAAACATCTGGTTTTCATATATTTCAGAATATAATCATCTGGTTTTGAATTAATATTATAGCTAAAAGCTTTGCTCCCTGGTTGCATGAGCTTAAACTGCAAATTAACAGGTAGATTTTGCTTTAAACTTTTTGTTTGTCTAGGTTCTTATTAAGGATGCATGTTTTTGATAGCAGAGCTGTATTACATAGCTGACCCGGTCTTGTTTTCATGGTTAAAGTCTGCTCAGGACAATGACAATTGTGTCCGACTATAATAGTGACATTGTATATCATTCCATTGGCTGTTACAAAAATTAGCAACCCAGTTCTGTGAAAATAAACACTTCTGCTAGAATGATTAAAGGCTTCCAATGTCATCTTATGTACCTGGGTGACTAGTAAAAGGTTTGGACATAGTTCGAGAAAAAACAACAATATATAGGTTCGTTAGGTTGGTTGGGAAATAAGTTGATGAAGAATTAGCAATATACATTTTTACTTAAGAAACCTTTCATATTCTTCGTATTTGTGTATCCTCCCTCCCTCACCTTTTCCCCTTCCCCTTCTCTGATAGTTTCCTCATTTTGCCTTGTCCGTTTTAACATTACAGGTATAATGGCTGAAGTCTCATCGGCCCTGACAGCAGTTGGAATAATGATATGCTCTTGCGTGGTGGGCAATATTTCAAATTTCAGTATTAAATATTTTTGCACATATTTCCTCATGGACCTTTCCCTTCAACTCCTTTTTTTTTTTGGTTGAGCAGGCAGACGTTGATAGAAGAAAGGGCATGGGTGTTATGTTGTTTCATATAGAAGGATCCGACGAGAATCTGGTAGCTCTTTGTTGTTTTTTCTTCTTTGATCGAATTCACATTTGCTGCTGTTGTCTCATTCAACAAGGGATACTGGCAGGTTAGTGCATGTGAAAATGTGGATGTTGTTCTTGGTGTTCTAGGCTGGTCTGCTGGATGTAGCTGGTCCTCCCCTTCCAATGATCTCAATTTCCTTGAATGTTAATTTCCAAAGTTAAAATTTGCTTCATTCAAGGCGAGGTATCCTTATGGGTGTGGCCTAGCAACAACCGCAGTGAAGGAATTACATAAACATCAAATTTTGAAAGTGAGAATGAATAGTAAGCATCTGGTGAGGGTTGTCAATTGTTTTGTTAAATCTTAAAAGAATAAATCAGCAGCAGCTAATTGAGCTTAGTCTGTGAAGGAAATGTACATAGAAAAAAGAGAGTAGATAGGAACTCTTAAAGGTATACAAGCTTCTGGGCATGATTGTACAAAGTTTGCTTCTTATTTTTCAAATATAGTGAAATCAGGTTTATACTTGTGATGTTTGGACTCTGTTCCTGGTGGTTAAACTATCTGGCATCCCAGGTAGGGGTGAGCATTATTCGGTTTTGAACCGAAAACCGAACCGAATAAGAGATTCGGTTCGGATTTAAAAAAAAATCGGTTCGGTTTCGGTCCAAAACCGAAAACCGAATAAGAAAATTTAGTTCATATATATATATATATATATATATATATATATATATATATATATATGGAGCGGATCAAAAGCCTCCCTTAGAAAACCTCTTAAAAATTTTCCTCACTCTAATTCGTAATATTAATGTTAATATTAATGTTAAAATTAATGTTAATGTTAATATTAATGTTAATATTAATGTTAATGTTAATATTAATTTTTATTTTTATTTTTATTATATTAATGTTAATGTTAATATTAATGTTAATATTAATGTTAATATTAATTTTAATGTTAAGTTTAATGTTAATTTTAGTATTTAATGTTAATATTAACATTAATATTAACATTAATATTAAAATTAAATTACGGATTAGAGTGAGGGGGGTTTTTAGGGGGTTTTCTAAGGGGGGCTTTTGATCCGCTTCCATATATATATATATATATATATATATATATATATATATATATATATATATATATATAGGTATATAATAAATATATCTAGGTATATTTAGTTATTATATATATTAACAAAAAAAATACAAATAAATCCAAAAATCGAATAAACCGAAAACCGAACCGATTTAATTCGGTTCGGTTATTGACCAATTCGGTTTCGGTTTTGCTTATTCGGTTTCGGTCCAATTCGGTTTTCGGTTATTCGGTTCGGTTGGAACCGAATAAACCGAATACTCACCCCCTAATGCCAGGTCAAATTTTGTCAGTTTTGTGTTCATCTTCTGATTCAAATTGGGGTTATCTATAGATAATAGTTACATTAATTAAGTTAAAACTTGCGTCTTTTGGGGTCTACATTGTAATTCTAAAGGAGGGTCTTTCATTTTATTTTTATCTGCTGGCGGAGATTTCCTTTTTGCCAGCATACATTTTTTTAACATACATGTTCCTCTCTCTCTCTCTCTCTCTCTCTCTCTCTCTCTATATATATATATATATATATATATACTCTGGATTTTATATTATCTTAGAGTTTAAGTTTTATTTTGTTTTATGATATCTAAAAGTCATATACAAGAATACTAAAAGACAAAATAATTAGTCAGCCTAAAAAAATTGGTGCAATTATTGTCAGAATTTACTCTCCTTTTGTCGTTCTAATAGTCTGACGCTCTCAATTTCATCTACCCTTCTGTCGTTGTCAATCTTCTATGTCAATTTTTCTCTGTGTGATTTTCTTGAAGATAATTGAACAACATAATAATTTACAACTTTATTTTTTAGTTAGGATCATCTTCAATTTTATTATGACATATACTATTTTGGATATTGTTTTTCTTTTTTGAATTTTGTATTGATAATACTATTGTATCTTTTGGTTGATTGAAAAAAAATAAAATTATATGAAGATTAAACCTTGAGAACATCACTTTTTAGAGTTTGTTTGCGGTCTCAAAATCTAAAGTCCCGTACTTTAATGATGCCAATTTGTATCTTTATATAAGCTGTCAGAGTCAGCTGCAATACATGTATTATTAGTAGAGGAATAAATAGCTATGTATCGTCCCCAGAACTCAATTTTATAAGAAGGATTGCATAGTGCATACTCATCGTGGTACATGCTCATCTCCAACCCTATTGTCTTGTTAAGAGCATCTCCAACCCTATTGTCTTGTTTTGTGTTGTGAATCCTATGTGGCATGAGGGACAAGACAATGTCTTGTATAGGTGGCAAGGTTATATTCACAAATGACAATGGGTTTAAAAAGTCATCTCCAATGCAAAAGTATTGAGAAGACAATACAAATAATTTTTTACAACTTCCAAGACAACTTTTACTCTTCTACTTCTTTTTTATAAATATTTTTATTCACAAATGATGATGTGGACATAAAGACATTGTGAAGTGCATTGTCTAGATCTAGACAACCAACTTCACATTGTCTTTGCCATGTCATTGCCATGTCAACTCCACACTTTATTTCACATTTGCATTGGAGAAGTACTTTTGGAAAAAATGGTTGTCATTCCTATGTGGCAACCATTTTTTTCAAACTCACAATAGGGTTGGAGATGCTCTAAGTGTTGTGAGTCTTAGGTGGCTCCTATGTGGCATGAGCCACAAGACAATGTCTTGTTTATGTGGCAAAATTATATCTCAAAAGACAATGAGATAGAAAAGCTCTCTCCAATGCAAAAGTATTGAGGAGACAATAAAAAGTATTTTTTCCAACTTCCAAGACAACTCCTCCACTTCTTCAACTTTTTTATAAATTTTTCTATTCATAATTGATGATGTGGAGACAAAGTCATTGTGAAGTGCATTGTCTAGATCTAGACAACCAACTTCACATTCTCCTTGCCATGTCATTGCCATGTCAACTTCATGTTTTATTCTACATTTGTATTGGAGAAGAATTTTTGGAATGAAAGTTTGTCATTCCTATGTGGCAACCATTTTTTCTAAACTCACAATAGGGTTGGAGATGCTCTCAGTTCAATTACTAGTAGTTAGTTAACATAGTGAGAATCCCAATACCACAGTATTTTGCCATTTTCTACATGCCAAGTGTCATGTATTTTGGTTCGCCAAAACTTCAATTTATTTGTCATGTTCATTTTGAGATTCAACTGCACACCATAGATACTTCAGCCATTTCTATTTTCTAGCGTTTTTAGCTTAGAGTTGTAACATTCGAATTGTTATTTCAGAAAATTTCTTACAACGCATTGAAGTTTGCTTAATATTTAGTGTCAGAACACATAATTTTTTAAAATTATTATACGAGCATTAAAATGTCCTTCGTGGATACATGTTCTTGTTTGCTAAATCGGAACAGCCCTTAGATGGTGTTTGATTCAAATTTTAGAGCTTTGAAAATATATTTTGGGTTACTTATCCATATTTGGTAAGCCTGAAATTAAGAGAGAGTATTAGATCCATTTATATATATTGTTATTTGATCATTTTGTTTTAATTTCACATTTAGGATCGAATTAATTTATATTTGGTATCAGAGCTTATCTTATACTTCTGTCTTGATGCTTTCAATCATGAAAATTGTTCACTATTTTTTGACATATTTCATGTTTCTATCATGAAAAATTGTTCCCTGTTTTGACATTTTTTGTAATTGAAAAATGCATTCAATATGGAGATAGATAGCATGTTACCATAAGTGAAAAATTGAAGCTGCAGTTCTAGACATAAAAATGTTCTGTGTTCAGCTATAAGCTATAAAGTCATCAATTGTACTAAAAAGTCACAATTCTTTTGTAGCTTACAGATTGCTAATCTGCATATTCATTAATCTTTTATCCACTTTTTGAGTTAAGCTATATTCATTAACATGAGAGGCAGCTCAATTCTGAGCTCATTTTTTAGCATGGAGCATAGCCAAGCCTAAAGAATATTTGGTCCTGGACACTCAACCTCATATTATCCCATTCAGAACCTCGGTTGAGGATGGTCCTGGACATATGGTATAATGTGTGTATTTTATGAGGTTGATTATTAATTATATGGATTTATTGCAATTTCAGATATTTAATTATATACATGCAAGTGTGATTAAATGGTGCTAATATGTACAGCTATATTTTATTTTTTATGCAAATATTACGTTGATACAATTTATTTAAGCTATTGTACATGGAAATTTTATAGCTTTATTTGCATGCTATATTGCCTAAATTGTGGTAAATAAATCTCAATTATAATTTTAACATATAGTTTTAGTTAAAATTATTTGGCACATTAAGATAGCATAATATGTAGTGATTGTCTATTATTTTAATGATAATTGTCTTAGGAATTAAGTAAAGCCTAAAATAAAGTAAAATGAATGTCTAGTGAACAATATAATTTTTAAATAATTAGAGAGTAGCCACAACATCTTTGATTATTTGATGTTATATATGAAGTGGACTAGGCTCACATAATGGACATTAATTGTAATTAATTATATGAATATAATGATCTTACCCCACAAGAATTTTATTATTTTTATATAATTAATTAGGGTAAAATATTAAATTAAGTTATTATTGATTTACCCACATGAGTTAGGAAGAATTAATTTAATAGTTTTATTATAAAGTAAACATAATTTGATAAAATCTATTACAAAGATAATGAATCTGATTGAATTGAAAATTTAGCCCACATGCAATTTTTAATGAAAATTAGATTCAGTTTTAATGCATGTTTATAATATTGGTAAAGCATAAATTTTTTTAAAGTCTCAAATATTAATAAACTTGTAATCTTTTGTGCAGTTTTACCTAGTATCTCTGATACTCATTGTGAGGTTCCTGAACTTAGGGAAGATAACTTTAAGATTTGGAAGGAGAGAGCTCTCCTTCAATTATGGTGAATAGACATAGACTATGCTAAAGATGAACCACCTAGCATCACTAATACCAGCACACATGCTCAAATATTGTTGTACGAACTCTAGGAGAAATCCAATCGCCTCAGCGTGATGTACATTAAGACTAAAGTTAGTGCTGGTATACGTGGTTAAATCGAACAGTACGATAATGTCCGTGAACTGCTAAAGGCTATTGACAAGCAATTTTTCACTTCGGACAAGGTCCTAGCAAGCATCCTAATTATGAAATTCACAACCTTAAAGCTCACCGGTATTAAAGGTGTACGCGAACACATTATGCAAATGAGGTAGCGGCTCAACTCAAAAAGCTCGAGGTAGAAATGTCAGATTCCTTCTTGGTGCACTTTATCCTAAATACTCTTACGCCCCAATATGGACCTTTCAAAGCCTCTTACAATACACATAAGGATAAATGGAGTACTATCAACGAATTGATGACCATGTGTGTTCAAGAGGAAGGAATTAAGGTTGGCGATGGAGCAAGGAGAAAGTGCCATGTTGATTACGCAAAAGAAAAGAAAATCTCAAGCCAGTCAGAAAGGGAACATCAAATTCCTCCTAAAGCTGACATTAAGAAAGACAATAAGTGTTTCTTCTGTAAAAATAAGGGACACGTGAAGAAGAAATGTCTGAAATTTCAAAATTGGCTTGAGAAGAAAGGTAATCCTACCTCATTTGTATGTTATGAATCTAATATGGTTAATGTAAATATGAACACATGGTGGATTGATTCTGGATCTACAATCCACATTTCAAATTCCATGCAGGGTATGCAAAACCTCAGGAAGCCAGTGGGAAGTGAGCAAACCATCTTTAGGCTCAGAAGTGGAAGCCATAGGAATATGTTTTTTAACTTGAGCTAGTTGTTTCTTTTTAGAATGCAAAAGACTTTTTATGTACCAAGTTTCTCGCGAAATGTAATTTCAATTTCTAGACTTGTGCCATTTGGATATTCCTTTCAATTTTCAGAATCATTTTTCAGTTTAAATTATGAATATGATTGTGTTGGATGGTGTCTTGTCTGATGGTCTTTATCGCATATTCTTAAAACATGATACTACTTATAATTTATTACATGTACAAACTGACATTAAGAGATGTGTTATAAATGAGGATTCCTCTACATTATGGCACCGAAGATTAGGTCATATCTCCATAGATAGAATTAAAAGTTTAGTAAATGATGGGGTAACTTACTACTCTAGATTTTACTGATTTTGAGACTTGTATAGGCTGCATTAAAGGAAAGCAGACCAACAAGTCAAAGAAAGGTGCCAATAGGAGTTCTTCTATATTAGAAATCATACACACTGATATATGTAGTCCCGATATGGACTCACATGGTCAGAAATATTTCATCTCTTTCATAAATGATTACTCACGATATATGTATCTCCACATGCTTCACAACAAAAATGAAGCATTAGATGCCTTTAAGATTTTCAAGGCAGAAGTAGAGAAACAATGCGGTAAACAAATTAAGATTGTGAGATCAGATAGAGGTGGAGAATATTATGGTAGATACACGGAAGCACCTAGACCATTTGCGAAGTTTCTTCAAGAGCATAGGATTGTTGTCCAATACACCATGCCTGCTTCTCTGGACCAAAATCGTGTAGCAGAGAGAAGAAACCGAACATTACTGGACATGGTGAGAAGTATGTTTAGCAGCTCAAAACTTCCTAGATATTTGTGGACTGAAGCACTTACGACGGCAGTGTATATATTAAATCGAGTTCCAACCAAGGCTGTCCCAAAGACGCCATTTGAGTTATGGAAAGATTGAAAATCGAGTTTATGACATATGCGCGGTTGGGGATGCCCGTCTGAAGTGAGAATTTATAACCCACAAAAAAAGAAGTTGGACCCAAGGACCATTAGTGAACATTTTATTGGATATGCTGAAGGGTCTAAGGGGTACAAATTTTATTGTTCATCTCACAGCACTAGAATTGTGGAATCAAGAAATGCAAATTTTCTTGAATATGACTTGATCAGTGGGAGCGATCAAATTAAGAACATAGTTCCTTATATTGATCATACATAGTCTCAACTTACACTTCAAGCGATAGGTTGATTGTTGTTAACAATAGCCCTCAAATACAAACGGGTGAAGGACAACTAATCGCTGAAATTCAAGAAATCACTGAAGTCCAACCAGTCATTGAAGTTCCACAAAATGCTGACAATATTCCAGTAGATCAAGTTGACCAGGAGTTTCCTGACACTTCTGAACAACGAGTTGAACCTCATACTACCCAGGTAGACGATGGTGCAACATTAAGAAAATCTACTCGAACTAAGATGTCAACAATTCCTGGTGATTATGTAGTGTATCTGCAAGAATCTCATTATAATATAGGAGCTGAAAATGATCTTGTATCTTTTTCACAAGCCATGAATTATAAAAAATCAAAATTTTGGTACAATGCCATGAAGGATGAGATGAATTTCATGAGGTGCAATGATGTCTGGGACCTTGTTGAGTTGTCCAATGGAGCAAAAGACATTGGTTGTAAATGGGTCTTTAAGATAAAGAAAGACTCACTGGGCAACATTGAGAGATATAAGGCCAGACTTGTTGCAAAGGGATTCACTAAAAAAGAGGGAATCGATTGCACATAGTCTTTTTCTACTGTATCTACGAAAGATTTCTTACACATTATTTTGACATTTGTAGCCAATTTTGTTGCAACAAATGGATGTGAAAACTACATTTTTTAATGGAGATCTAGAGAAGGAAGTTTACATGAAACAACCTGAAGGATTTTTCTCTAGTGATGGTGAGAAATTGGTTTGCAAGCTTAGGAAATCCATATATGGTTTAAAACAAGCTTTCCGCTAATGGTATTTGAAATTCCATAACATAATTTCTTCATTTGGTTTTGTAGAAAATATTATGGATCAATGTATATACCTTAAGGTCAATGGGAGTAAAGTTTGTTTTCTTGTTTTATACGTGGATGATATCTTGCTTACAATAATGATAAGGGTTTACCTCATGAGGTGAAACAATTTCTCTCTAAATTTTTTGACATGAAGGATAAGGGTGAGACATCTTATGTCATAGGTATTAAGATCCATAAAGATAGATTTCGAGGCATCTTGAGTCTATCTCAGGAAACCTATATTAATAAAATTTTAGAGGTTTCAGATGAAAGATTGTTCACCTAGTGTTTCTCCCAGAGTGAAGGACGATAGTTTCAACCTGGACCAATGTCCGAAGAACAATCTTGAGAGAGAACAAATGAAGAACATTCCATATGCTTCTGTTGTAGGAAGCTTGATGTATGCTCAGGTCTGCACAAAACCTGACATTGCATTTGTTGCTGAAATGTTAGGTCGATATCAAAGTAATCCAAGTATGGACCACTAGAGAGTTGCAAAGAAAGTGTTGACAAACCTTCAAGAAACTAAAGACTACAAGATTATGTACAGATGGACGAGCGATTTAGAAGTTGTTGGCTACTCAGATTCTGACTTTACTGGTTGCGTTGATTCACGAAAATCAACATCGAAATACATTTTTATGTTGGCCGGTGGAACTGTATCTTGGAGGAGCATTAAGACGACCTTGACTGCTACTTCTACTATGGAGGCTGAGTTCGTATCCTATTTTGAGGCGACTTTGCATGGTGTATGACTTAAGAGTTTCATTTTCAGGTTTAGAATTATGGATTCTATCTCTAGGCCATTGACTATATACTGTGACAATTCAGCTGTTGTCTTTTTGGCGAAGAACAACAAAAGTGGAAGTCAAAGCAAACACATCGACATTAAGTATCTAGCCATAAGAGAATGTGTTAAGAAAAAAAATAAGTTGTTAGTCAGCACATTAGCACTGAATTAATGATTGCTGATCCTTTGACTAAGGGCATGCTATCGTTAAAATTTAAGGATCATGTAGCAACATGAGACTTGGTTCCCTTATGTAGTTTCTATTGTACAAATAAAGTTATTAATGAAACTCTTTTTATGATGTTTTCTCATATTTATGTGCACTTTATTAATTTTGAGAAAATTTATCTTCATTGGACCAAGAATGAACGTATAATTTATTTATTAAGTTACGTATCCACATAAGGTATAATATTAAGAAATAAATGCATTGTAATACATGAAAGATAATACTCATCATATAAAGAACTTATCGTCATGATTCATGTGTTTATTACTTAATATGAATAATAGTTGGTTTTAAGATAAAAGTATGGGCCAAGTGGGAGAATGTTAGTAACCATGGGTCAATCCCACTATTCCTTAAGTTATGGCCCATTTTTGCTCCACTCTTCCTATTCCTAAGGGAAGTGGCCAACTATCACCATTTTTGGTGGAGTGATAACATCGTGGATAGAGCATGATGGAAAGCTCTATTGTGTATAAATAGGGTATTGGTTCCCATACTAGATACTCATTCCAATTCAGACTTTTACCATCAAAATTGAGTGTTCATAGTTTGGAAGATCAAACCAAAGAGAGAAGCAAAGAGAGTTCATCTTGTTGAAGCAACAATGGTGGAAGGTTAGATCCATTTATATATATATTGTTATTTGATCATTTTGTTTTAATTCCGCATTTAGGATCAAATTAATTTACATGGGAGGCTTGGAAAAGTAAAATCCAACCTCCTTAGAAATATGTTTTTTTGGAGGAGTATGAAATATTTGTTTTTTAATGCCAAGGGAGGATTCGAACCTGCGCCTTCCGCGCCGGGACTCCCGTTGTTACCACTAGCCCACAACCCACAGACAAAATATTGTTGCTTTCATGAGAATGTTGATTAGGTGTATTAATCATAATTTTTTTGGACGGTAATATTCTCAATGACACCAAATAAATTGTAGTGTCCCGTTCCACGAAGGCACTAGATAGACAGAGAGATCGGATTGTTGGCTCTGCAAAAGGGAACGATTGATCTGGGTGAGTGGGCGCAGACTCATTTTCTGATTTGCTTACGCCTAATAAGAATCTACGTTTTCAATGTATGCTTAGAAGTGAATGAACCATTGTTATGCTAATCAAGATAATAAGAGAATGATTACTTGTCCCAAATCAATATGCTTATAAGAGAACTCACATGTTGCTATGCCAAAAACAAGAAAAGAGATAATCTGCATGTTAAGAAGTATGACTGTTGCCTGTTAATAAGAAGTGAACTATTGCCATGTTAAATTAATGAGATGAACTGTTGCCATGCTAACAAGAAGAGAAAAGAGATTGCTTATATGCCCCGAATTTGTATACTTTCAAGGTAAAATGATATGTTATATCTGTATAGAACTGTTAATATGATTTCAAAGAGATGAACGATTGCATGTCCTTCAAAGATGTTTCTGAATGTTAGACATGTACATACGGACTTGTACATGTTGCAAAGGAATGAAATATGTAGGAGTTTCAATTTCGAGTTATCTAGGAGCTTCGGCTCTGAATCAAAAAAAAAAAGCAATAAGAGCCCCATAGAGAAAATGGGTGCCGGTATTTAAGATCCCTATAGAGAAAATGGGTGCCGATAATTAAGAGCCCCATATAAAAATGGGTGCCGGTTTCTGTGTCCATTAGCGACGAGCTGAACCGGAGAGTCACCGCTGCCAATTAAATCTGCATGTGTCATTAATATTTTGCTAAGAGCTAACAATACATAGACGAACAGAAATTGTTGGATATGTATACTATGTTTTCTAATCCTTGTCTTGTGCAGGTACAAACTGTTGGCTACGGTAAGAATCTCTGAAAAAGTGATGTATGTGTTGCTTAAGTTTTTGAATATGAATATGCTCAAGGAGAATAATATGTTGCCAAGAATTGGTAAGTCTAGTTCAAAGAAAGGGTATGATATTGTGCTTGTAATCTGACCATGTTTATGTCTTGAATAAGAAAAAAGAATGCAAATGCTAATGTCCCTTGATAGATGATATCGTGCTTGTAACTGCCTTTAAGAGTTGCTTGAACAAAGAGAAATGATTTATGTTCATGAAACACGTTGCGCACTTCACAAGATTTAATAGTCCCTTGTATGCTTGAAAAGAATAATCCCGTGTATGCTCGAAAAGAATAATCCCTGGTATGCTTGAAATGAATAGAGATCAGTTGTGGTTTTTCAAAGTGTTTTCAAAAGATATAATCTGACTCCGATATGCATGAAATGAACATATGTAAAAGTAGCATTGTTTCACTTAACAAAATGCCTAAAATCGGCTTTTGAAAATAAAACTTGAAAGAGTACAAGAAGTACAAATTGTTCTGGGAAGTATTGTTATGGAAGTCTGATCTGAAGGCGATCACTTTGTTCCTTGGACCATACGATGATGATGAAGATCACTGTTAGAAGATGAACAGTTGGAAGAACTAAGTCACCAGAAAGGTATCGACGCACTTAGGCACTGATGGCGAGGCCGAATGCTTTCCTGCTTTGCTTCACTCTGTTCTGGAAGAAAGGTTGAAGAAGAATTGTAGTGCCCCGTCCCGCTCAGTCAATCGGAGGAATCGAAATGCCAACGGCGTTCGGACTTGGCCTTGCAACTGCCGTTTGAAGACATCGCTCAGGTGGGGTAGTTTCGGTGAACTTGCCTCATCTTGGCCTTCACATAATAAATCGTGGTTTCAACTTGCACAAGTAGGCTTGAAGATAAAAGATACGAACCCACATAGCTAAAGGGAATAATCCCGACGGGTCGAAATGAGTTAGAACATGGAAAAACGTCCCACGGTCGGCTTAGAGTTGGTACACGGCATGCTTTGAAAATGACACTCGGTCCTTCGTCCCGTGGCTTGGGAGAAGGAAAGTTGGCCTTCGACACAAAGTTATGAAATAGCCTAAGTCATAGGCGTCGCCTGCGTGAATGCTTGTTAAAGCATGCACGGTCCCATCGTCCAGGGCTTGGCATAGCCCTGGCTTGCCCAAGAGTTAAGTTACGTCGCATGACTGCTGGCGTAAGCCTAAGCACCCAAATGACTTGGTCGTCCAAAGATGAGTACGTGCACGGCACATTCCCTCGGAGCAAGGCTCGGCGCAGCCTTTGCTCGATAAGTGTAGGCTTGAGTAAGTTAGGCAAAGTTATGCCGATCGACCTAAGTCGTTCCAAGTGCTGTCCCGCTTATTCTGCGGTTGTCAACTTAAATAGTTCCACGATCCCACGGCCCGTCATATAAAGTATGGCTTGGGCGATAGCGCCGCGTAGAGCGGAAATCGAGTTGAGGCATGTTTGCACGATCCTAGAGTTTTTAAAGGCACGGGCCACGATCGATTAGTTGAGTTTTGGAAAGTGTCTAAATAAGTTGTTGTCTTGAGTTAAAAGAAAGGAAGAAAGAAAGAAATGCTCACGACTGGGTCGTTGAGGCAAGAAAGAACAATGCTCGCGACTACGGGTCGTCGAGGCAAGATCTCAGATGTGAGAAATGGCACTAAAAGAGAGGAATGGCACTAAAAGAGATGGTAACACCAGAAGTGAATGACTATGTGAGACGTCAGTTTGAGTCGGTCTTGCATGGTCATGGACAACTTGTCGACAAGGTAGAGTTTCCCCGAATCGGCAACCTGTGGCGCCACGGGACCGATTGCGGCCTAAGGAAACATAAAGGCTCTGGGAGCCAAATAAGCTGAGCCTGGGGCAAAGTATTCGGTGGACGCGGAATAGGGCTAGCTACCCAAAGAAGGTCCATCCTATACTCAGCAAAAAGGAGTCCACTATGGCTCGGGGAGTCAGTGACCAAATCATATAGATGAGTCGGCATAGCGGCAGATCCGCGGGTATGCCCTTGGATTGAGTTGAGTTATCGAAGGTGTATACAAGTTAGAGTACACATGTTTGGGCTTAAAGAATGGCTACAACATAGGTGACGTGCTTCGGCACGAGATGTGGCATTGAGTCTTGAGTTGTCGGCATATAGTTGCATAAGTTGGTTGAGTTGTTTGAGTTTAAGTCAAGGAAACCGCCGTAAGGCAAAGTCGGTTGGTGATCAAATGGCACGAGCCGCGAGGCGGCGATATGGTTGAGTCGTACTGAGTTGCGAGGCACGACACAAAGGAGTTATAGCACGGTCGTAAGGAAATTGGGCACTACCGCGTAGTTGCGTCTCTGATTCTGGCTGAAAGGCAAGCACGACCTGATAGGTTAACGTTGTGGCACGAGGAGTGGTCTAGAGGCAAAGTATGAGTAACGTTGACATTGCAAGCACGGGATGGTTTTGACACACAAGTTGCGCCAAGGCGCCGGACCTAAAACTGAACCTAAGGCAAGAGTAGAAAGACAATCGAAAAGGGATTTAAGCTGCACAAAGTAAATGAACGTGTAGGTTTTGTTTGGGTGGGCGAGAAGCTCACTCCACCAGTACAGTGGTACTGACACCCACACAGTGTTTCATGTGCATGCACAGGTAGAAGCTCGTGGCGCAGAGTTCGCTTGGATGCGTCGAGGCACGGAGTTCCTTGGCGATTCGAAGCGTGCGGCCGCAAGAAGTGAAGACTTATACGGGACATAATGTATGGACATTGCCTTCCGAAGCTTCCGCTGGATCGACAAATATTGAGAGATGAGAGAGAGAGCAGAGTGAACTTGTAATGAGAGAAAAGTGAGCTTGAGTGAGCTTGAGAGACTTGTAACATTGGCCTTGCGCCCCATTGTAATCTTTGTTTCAATATCAATAAAGATCATCTTTGAATGACTTGTGTTTTGTTCTAAATTCTGCTGCTAATATTCAATGTCTCTGCTCGGGACTTCTGTGCGACGACCCCGTCGCAGCCGCTGAAATCGGTCGTTATGGAACCCGCCTTGCACGAGCGCAATCTAGGCTCGTGCGGCATCACGCCTTAGCGAGGACGATCGCTCCTACGGGAGCGGGGCGTGACATAGTGGTATCAGAGCACGGCTTTACGTCCTTGGATTACCGATTGAATTCTTTAACTCGTTGTTTCCGTAAACTCTGTTGCTTCCGCAAAGTTAAAATCGTTGGTGCGCTCTCTCTCAAATGACCCATGGGATGTCCATACAATGAGTCTATCTATTTTGCAAAACATCGGTGAACAGTTTTTGGATAAGAAAACAAAAAGATGGTTTACGTAAGCACGGTTGGCTAAGTCGGGCTGGGCACATACACCAAAGTTGCATCGACCTTAGAAAAGTCGAGTGCGGGAATTGAAATGTTTGAGCTAGAATGAGTTGAACTCGATTGAGTAAATGTGGGATAACTGTCGATAGGGGTGCTATCGAGCGACGATAATGTCGGTGCGATCTAGGTGAGCGTACTTGGGTTTTGAGGAATGGTTCGAACGGAATTGAAGAAGTCGATTTTGAATCAAATAATAAGTTGAGGATTGGTTGAATGACTTCATTCCTGAGTGGTGTATGCGATAGGCTCAGGGATGTCGAACGATACGAATTGAGGAAAATAAGTTGGTCGATGACTTAAGATGGACGGATGAAGAATACGTGAAATTGGTTGGAGGAAATTGATATTGTAAATGATTCGAGGGAAAATGATCAGAATTGGTGTTATGAATGTCGAGGAAATTATCCAGTCGGACGATAGCACCATTCGCACGACTCAGAATTTGGTTGCAAAGGAAGATCGTCAGGTTACGCATATCGTCGATGGTATTGAGGCGTATCAAAGATCGCTATGCGATAACTCGGGGGTACTCTAACTCAGCGAAAGACGATCGTGCAAGTGTTATTGTTCGATTGGATGCTATGTTTTGGATTTTGATTGAGATGAATGTTGGATGAAAGTGATCGTGTCTTGATGGTTATGCGGATGGCCACAACGTCGACGATCTTGTCTTGCGCGAGCGCAACTCTAGCCTCGCACATACGTTGCGTCAGATTTGGGGCGATCGTTCCGCGTGAGCGCTGACATGGTGATTCATGTCGCGGGAATGATCGAACTCGGAGTCAGGACGCGGCAACGTTGATTGTCTTGACTTGTCGGTTTGATGCGAAGGTGAATTTGAGGATTTGTAGGACATGCGATTGATGATTGAATAAACTTGAGGATGGAGTATGTCCAATCCGCACATCGAGAATGAATTAGTCTAGACACAAAACAAGAGTTACGTCCCGATGAGAATGGTTATCTCGCGGGAGCATGCATGGTGATTCGTGCCCACCGTGGATAATCTGACTCGCGTGAGATCGGGACGTAACGTATTGTTAAGTCAGATGACCTCGTGATCGAATACGTGAATTGGGATGAATGACTTAGGAAATATGAAATGTGAATTATGGTTTAGAGATGAATCGTGTCTTAGCATGCTTAACTTGGAAGGATTGATAGGGGATTATGTCGAACGTGTTCGAAGAAGATAGCCTATGCAAGATGGTTTGTTGAACGAGCGATATTGATACATCGTGGAATTTGGTTGAACGTAAGTTAAAGTAGGATGGTTTTGCTGAATGACTCGGACCCCATGCGGTAAAAAGTTGGAATGTGTGTAGGAAATCTGTGCTCGATGATTAGGAAATCGGAGTGATGCGAGCTTGGGTAGAAAATCCCGTACTATCAACTTGGTTTGACCTTAGGATGGGGTCAGTGTTGATATTATTGTTTGGGAACTATGGTTCCAATACTGACAAAAAGACATAGCCTAGCGGTTAGGCAGACGTCCGAGTGTGAAGTGGTAGGATTTGTGGAGGCACCACTCGCAAGCTCGGTTGACATGCATGTATATCAAGGACGCTTGAATACGTGCACGATCCGACTCGAGTGGTGATGTCGGATTCGCTATCACAAGGCTTGGCTGAAATGCATGTATTTTGGGGACGCCTGGAATATGTGCACGATCCAACCAAGTGATACGTTGAATCAAGTGAGACTTGAGGAATGGAAAAGTGTTGAGGATTTTGAAATAGAGATTCGAAGAAAAGATTGAGGGTAGCGCGAGCGTGGCTCAGATTGAGGAAAACGCATAGGCGTAGCGTATGCGAGAGTTCTTGAATGTTGAGTAAAGTGATAAGTCAATAAGTAAGTACTCAGTAAGTCTCGAGGACGAGACTTGTTCTGAGTGGTGTATGTTGTAGTGCCCCGTCCCGCTCAGTCAATCGGAGGAATCGAAATGCCAACGGCGTTCGGACTTGGCCTTGCAACTGCCGTTTGAAGACATCGCTCAGGTGGGGTAGTTTCGGTGAACTTGTCTCATCTTGGCCTTCACATAATAAATCGTGGTTTCAACTTGCACAAGTAGGCTTGAAGATAAAAGATACGAACCCACATAGCTAAAGGGAATAATCCCGACGGGTCGAAATGAGTTAGAACATGGAAAAACGTCCCACGGTCGGCTTAGAGTTGGTACACGGCATGCTTTGAAAATGACACTCGGTCCTTCGTCCCGTGGCTTGGGAGAAGGAAAGTTGGCCTTCGACACAAAGTTATGAAATAGCCTAAGTCATAGGCGTCGCCTGCGTGAATGCTTGTTAAAGCATGCACGGTCCCATCGTCCAGGGCTTGGCATAGCCCTGGCTTGCCCAAGAGTTAAGTTGCGTCGCATGACTGCTGGCGTAAGCCTAAGCACCCAAATGACTTGGTCGTCCAAAGATGAGTACGTGCACGGCACATTCCCTCGGAGCAAGGCTCGGCGCAGCCTTTGCTCGATAAGTGTAGGCTTGAGTAAGTTAGGCAAAGTTATGCCGATCGACCTAAGTCGTTCCAAGTGCTGTCCCGCTTATTCTGCGGTTGTCAACTTAAATAGTCCCACGATCCCACGGCCCGTCATATAAAGTATGGCTTGGGCGATAGCGCCGCGTAGAGCGGAAATCGAGTTGAGGCATGTTTGCACGATCCTAGAGTTTTTAAAGGCACGGGCCACGATCGATTAGTTGAGTTTTGGAAAGTGTCTAAATAAGTTGTTGTCTTGAGTTAAAAGAAAGGAAAAAAGAAAGAAATGCTCACGACTGGGTCGTTGAGGCAAGAAAGAACAATGCTCGCGACTACGGGTCGTCGAGGCAAGATCTCAGATGTGAGAAATGGCACTAAAAGAGAGGAATGGCACTAAAAGAGATGGTAACACCAGAAGTGAATGACTATGTGAGACGTCAGTTTGAGTCGGTCTTGCATGGTCATGGACAACTTGTCGACAAGGTAGAGTTTCCCCGAATCGGCAACCTGTGGCGCCACGGGACCGATTGCGGCCTAAGGAAACATAAAGGCTCTGGGAGCCAAATAAGCTGAGCCTGGGGCAAAGTATTCGGTGGACGCGGAATAGGGCTAGCTACCCAAAGAAGGTCCATCCTATACTCAGCAAAAAGGAGTCCACTATGGCTCGGGGAGTCAGTGACCAAATCATATAGATGAGTCGGCATAGCGGCAAATCCGCGGGTATGCCCTTGGATTGAGTTGAGTTGTCGAAGGTGTATACAAGTTAGAGTACACATGTTTGGGCTTAAAGAATGGCTACAACATAGGCGACGTGCTTCGGCACGAGATGTGGCATTGAGTCTTGAGTTGTCGGCATATAGTTGCATAAGTTGGTTGAGTTGTTTGAGTTTAAGTCAAGGAAACCGCCGCAAGGCAAAGTCGGTTGGTGATCAAATGGCACGAGCCGCGAGGCGGCGATATGGTTGAGTCGTACTGAGTTGCGAGGCACGACACAAAGGAGTTATAGCACGGTCGTAAGGAAATTGGGCACTACCGCGTAGTTGCGTCTCTGATTCTGGCCGAAAGGCAAGCACGACCTGATAGGTTAACGTTGTGGCACGAGGAGTGGTCTAGAGGCAAAGTATGAGTAACGTTGACATTGCAAGCACGGGATGGTTTTGACACACAAGTTGCGCCAAGGCGCCGGACCTAAAACTGAACCTAAGGCAAGAGTAGAAAGACAATCGAAAAGGGATTTAAGCTGCACAAAGTAAATGAACGTGTAGGTTTTGTTTGGGTGGGCGAGAAGCTCACTCCACCAGTACAGTGGTACTGACACCCACACAGTGTTTCATGTGCAGGCACAGGTAGAAGCTCGTGGCGCAGAGTTCGCTTGGATGCGTCGAGGCACGGAGTTCCTTGGCGATTCGAAGCGTGCGGCCGCAAGAAGTGAAGACTTATACGGGACATAATGTATGGACATCGCCTTCCGAAGCTTCCGCTGGATCGACAAATATTGAGAGATGAGAGAGAGAGCAGAGTGAACTTGTAATGAGAGAAAAGTGAGCTTGAGTGAGCTTGAGAGACTTGTAACATTGGCCTTGCGCCCCATTGTAATCTTTGTTTCAATATCAATAAAGATCATCTTTGAATGACTTGTGTTTTGTTCTAAATTCCGCTGCTAATATTCAATGTCTCTGCTCGGGACTTCTGTGCGACGACCCCGTCGCAGCCGCTGAAATCGGCCGTTATGGAACCCGCCTTGCACGAGCGCAATCTAGGCTCGTGCGGCATCACGCCTTAGCGAGGACGATCGCTCCTACGGGAGCGGGGCGTGACAAGAATGCTCCGAAAGATCAAAGTCTCTGGGCTCTGATCTCTATGTATTCTCTCCTGTCTCTCTGTGCATAATGCTTTTGATGTGTAAAATAAGTCTATTTATAGACATGACTCCTTGGGCGTAAAAAGCAACACATTTGAGTTTTTACGCTGGCAACTGTCAACCACGATGGAAGTTACCCTCTACAAATGTTGACACGTGTCCCATTATGTCAACAAAAACAGGAAGCACGTACACACGTTCTTCAATAAGTGTGGCATGAAAGCCACATGGACAAACCACATTCTCATGTAGCCAGAAACAATCGGGCGTAAAAATGACCCGAAACATATATTGAGCGTAAAGTGGCAAATTGGCGTAAAAACTAGCCCAAATAAACTTTCCAGCGTAAAGTGGCTAAAATAGCCTTGAGCGTAAAGTAGCTCAAATAGACTTTACACTCACAATAGTTTTGAGCGTAAAAACTCATATAACTATCGTGCGTAAAAAGAAGTAATTTCATTGAGCGTAAAGTGGCCTGTTTTGCACTAAACGACAATATCGATTTCTGTGTAAATCAAATCTTTTCGAATTCTGCGTTTATACGCTGTCAACAAATTATTATGTCAGATGCATTAAATGCATGATCTGACAGTCATTTCCATCGTAAAGCAGCTAGCGTAAAGGGTAGCCAGCGTACAGAGTAGCTAGCGTAAAGGATAGCCAGCGTACAGAGTAGCTAGCGTAAAGCTTAATACAAAATAACCCTGGCATAAAGTAGCCTGGTTGAGTGTAGAGCTCTCTTTCTTTGACTTGATTTATGAGGTACTTTTTACGCTCCTACAAACCCCCTTCAAAGTTTTTGGAATTTGAAACATACTTCAAGAATTTCGAACTACTTTGAACATGAAAAATGGTGTCGATCAATACTCAACCGTCATAATGAATTTTCTCTTGAAAACATTCGAACGCCTCTTCATCTCCCCGAGTTGCATTAATAATGATCAATTTCCCATAAGGAATATGAAGAATTGATTTGATTGTATATATAAGGAGAAGTTCTTCATTCTTACTTTTCATTCTCATACTGTCATGGCATCAAAGAAAGAGACGAACAAAGAAAAGGCTCCAAGCTCTAGGATTGACACAGAGACGGAGATCGAGCGAGCACGTAACTTTGTAGAGTGCTTTGGACTGACTCCAGAAGCCTGAAGACAGATAGCTACTGAAAATGTAATGGGCTCTCGCGAGAGGCGTTTAGCAGAACTCCAGAAATTGCTGAAAGATATATCTGCTCCTCCCTAGGCAAATAAGGAGTTTTTGTAGCCTCTTATCTTATTCAAGAAATGAATAAAAAATTTGTTTTGTAATCCTATCATTTGAATTTAAACAATAGGTATGAGATAGCAAATATTTATCAGAGGTGATATGGACATGATAAATCTTCTAAACTCAATAGATTGTATCTATCCAGAGGTAATATGAACATGATAGATAGTAAAATCCTTTTTTCTGTTTAGAGTATACTATCAGAGGTAATATGGACATGATAGGTTGTAACAACTCAAAAGAAAATAGATTAATGTCTATTCAGAGGCCAAATGGACATGATAGATAGGAAACACAAGCAGATTTAATATTTATTCAGAGGTCAAAAGAACATGATAAATAACAAATCCAACTTTTTAGTCAACTGATAAGATAGAAGATTAAAATTTCTCTCCAAAGAGACAAATATTCAGCTTAACCAAACATTGGTAGCTGGGGGAATAGGAAGACAGATGTCATTGCCAATATCGACGAAAGAATGAATGAACCGGCGTTTCTTTTGGGGAAACGAAAAGTCGATTCAATTCCACAAAATGGATGAATCTGATGTAACGAATGGATAGGTCTTTTCAGGAATGAAAAGTTATTCCAATTTCCAAGACCGGTTCATTAATAGATCTCTCCTATAAATAGGTGAGAACTCTTTGTAACATTTCATTCTTTATTTCCATTCCTCTATCAGAAATGTCTTCCAAGGACGTGCAGCAAAAGAATGAAGTCTCCATGAAAGTTGAGGACGTCATCGAGACGCGCTCCATTGAGTCAATTGTGTCAAACCCAACCAAAATAGGCGAAGGTTCTTCTACGCCTAAGCCACCACAAGACATCCTCGCTTTCTTAGTAGAGCCAGGGAAAACTCCTGAGGAAGAAACACTGAGGATGGCTGCCTGCAAGTTCTTTGTGAACTCAGGAAATGATGCCTTTGATGCATTGGCCGACTATGTATTTAATAAGGAAGGCAGTGGTCTTCGTCCTTAATCCTTTGTTCTGAATGAAAACAATAATAAAGGAGATCTTATTTTCATTCTGTCTTCTTCTTTTTTATATACATAGTACTTCTTAAGAAATTTGCCATTGATCGGCATCATGAGTAGATCTCTATTAGGCTTGGATAACCGATAGGCGCCATTAGAAAACACAGTCTCAATCACATAAGGGCCTTCTCATTTTGCTTGGAATTTTCTTTTGCTTTTGTGAGTCATCACCATCGGTCTTCGAACAGCCAACACCAGCTCGCCAACCTTGAATACCCTCTCTTTAACTTTACGATTGAAAGTTCGAGATATACGGACTTGATATAGCTCGATATGCTGTTGTGCTTGAAGACGCTTTTCATCCAATCCTTCAAGTTCTTAGAGTCGTAAGAGATCATTATTCTCTATAGTAACCTCATTAGCAATGGCTATTCGAAGAGATGGGATCTGAATTTTCAATGGAAGGACAACCTCATATCCATAAACCAATAAAAATGGTATAAAACCAGTAGGAGTTCGGACCGTTGTTCGATAAGCCCATAAACATTCTCCAAGTTTCTCATTCCAATCACGTTTATTAGAAGAGACAAACTTTTTGAGAAGTTTGATGATCGTCTTGTTGAAAGCTTCGGCTAAACCATTAGCAGCTGGATTATAAGCCGTAGAAGCCAAATTTTGAATTCGATTCTTATCACAGAACCGATAAAATGCCTGACTGACAAATTGTGGTCCATTATCATGAATTATCCGTCGAGGAATCCCGAAACGATAAATGACATGGTGCTTGATGAAGCTGATCACATTAGATGTTTTCACTTCAGTGAGGGGAATTGCTTCTGCCCACTTAGAAAAGTAATCAGTTATAGACAATATAAACCGATGTCTTTTAACAGAAGGAGGGTTAATCGGACTAAAGATATCCATATCCCAAGCTTCGAAGGGCCAAAAAGCTGCTGTAGGATGTAAATATTCAGAAGGTTGGTGAATAAAGTCAGCATGAATCTGACATGATTTACACCTTCTGGCGTAATCCACAGCATCTGCTATCATGGAAGGCCAATAATACCCCATTCTTCGAATGCGGTCCTATAATTTCGGACCCGGTTGATGGACACCACAGACACCATCATGAGCCTCACAGAGTGTCTGTTTAGCTTCACTTTTTGAGAGACAGCGCAACAAGAGTCCATCGTATGAACGACGATATAACATATGTAAAGATGAATCATAATAGAATCGAAATGATCGTCTCTTAATTTATGCAGCTTCTTTCGGATCTTCAGGTAAAATCCCATGAACCGCATAATCAATAAATGGAGTTCTCCAATCCTTCTGCTGGGAGCTTGACTCTGTAGTATAACTCTGTTCAATATACAAATTATTCTTGACACAGAATAAGTCTCGGTCCAATAAAGTGATTGTATTTTATCTCCGAATTGGAGCAGCCAAGTCTGCAACTAAGCTAGCAAGAGCATCAGCTTCCATATTCTGAGAACGTGGTACAAATTTGATGAAGAATCCTTTGAATGAAAGGACCAACTCGATTACCACTTGATGGTAAGGGATGAGATCAGGATTTCTGACTTCATAAGTCCCTCTAACTTGATTAACAATCAGTTGAGAATCTCCATAAGCTTCTAGGAACTCAATGTCCAACTGTTTTGCTACTTGGAGACCAATTAGCAAAGCATTATATTCTGCTACATTATTAGAGCATGGCTCATTGAGAGAATAGGCACAGTATATGACCATTTTATTAGGAGAAACCAAGACGATTCATACTCCAGAGACAATATTACCCTTAGGTCCAACCCGTGATGCTCCATCAAAATATAATTGCCAGATATCATTCTTCAAAGTCATATTGCAATCCACAACTTCATCTGGAATGTCCTCATATAACTTCGATGTTTCAGGTATAGGATGAGCAGCTAAGAAATCAGCTAAAGCTTGACCCTTCACTGATTTCTGAGGTATATAAAAGACACTACCAAATTACAGTACTTTAGCGACGGCCATTTAGCGACGGAAATTTTCCGTCGCTATTACCGTCGGATCACCGACGGATTTGTGACGGACTACCGACGGAAAGCAGTGGACAATTTTTTTTATTTTTTTATGTCCATATCCGTCGCTACGCCGTCGATAGGTCGTCGGCCAAGTAGCGACGGTTTTATATCCGTCGCTAGAACGTCGCATATTTTGGCGGCAAAAGCCTAAAATATTGGCGCGAGATTTGACTGACGACTTAGCGACGGAATAATCTGTCGCTACTCTGGCGCGAGATTTACTGACTACTTAGCGACGGAATAATCCGTCCCTACTCCGTCGCTAAATTTACGTTCCAGACTTAAATTGAAACGACGGAGGGAACTTTTTCATTCCCCCCAAATTTCACTCTCTCTCCTCTCTCTCTCTCTCCCGCGGTGATCGATCGGCGACCCCCTCTCCTCTCTTTCCCGCGGCGGTGATCGGCGACCCCCTCTCCTCTCTCTCTCCCAAAGGTAATCCCCTCTCCCTCTCCCTCTCTCTCTCTCTCTCTCTCTCTCTCTCGTGCGCGCGCGCGATGGTCGTGGGTGCAGCGGGCCGGGGGCGTCGGGGGCTGCGGGGGCGACGTCGACTGCGGGGGGCGGCGGTGGCGGGGGGTGTGGAGGGGGCGGTGGGAGGGGGCGGGAAGCGTTGGAGGGATGGGGGCGCGCGGGGGCTGGCCGTGGGGTGCGGGGGGTTGCGGAGGGGGGCTGGCCGTGCGCGGGGGGCGGGGGGCGGGGGGTGTGGAGGGGGCGGTGGGATCGAGGGGGCGGGCAGCGTTGGGGGGGACGATGGGGGCGGGGGCTGGCCGCGGGGTGCGGGGGGGTATGTGTGGAGGGGGGCTGGCCGCGGGGGGCGGATGGTGTGGAGGGGCGGCGATGGGAGGGGGTGGGGGGTGTGGAGGGGGCGGTGGGAGGGGGCGGGCAGCTGCCTCCGTCACTGCCTCTCTCCTGGCTAGCGACGTCATTTAGCGACGGCGACCAATAACGTCGCTATTTATTGAAAATAGCGACGTCATAAAATAACGTTGCAAAACGTCGCTAGCTAGCGACGTTCTGCGACATGCATAAATATTCGTCGCTGATGAGCGACGAATAGCGACGTATTATTAAATCACGTCGCCATGTGGGAAACTTCCTATTTGGACACATCAAGTGTTTGATTTATTGTTGGAATGAATATTTTGTATATTTATTCTCAGATTTTAGATGTGTTCTTGAGAGTATCTCATGGTATCATATTGCCTATATATATATATATATACCATTGCAGCAGCAGCAATGCAGCAGCTGCAGCAGAAGCATGCAACAGCAGCAGCAGTTAAATGCAGCAGCAGCAGCAGTTAAATGCAGCAGGGGGGAGGGGGCCGGGCATTGTTGGGGTGGCTTACTGCATCCATATTGCACCGGGTTCTGTTTGATGTCCATAAATTTTAGCGACGGAATGTCCGTCGACCGGGTTCTGTTTGATGTCCATAAATTTTGCAGTTAGCGACGGATGTTTTGTCGCTAATACGACGCTAATCCGTCGTACACCTCGGCGGATTAGCGACGACATAACGACGACCTGCCGTATGGAAAAATCTCTGATACGCTTTTACCGACAAATTTACGACGGATTAGCGACGGATATTGCGTATCAGAATATCACTGATACGGTTTTGCCGACTCTTTAGCGACGGATTTTTCCGTCGCTAACCCTATATCCTGATACATGTTTTGACGAAAGCTAGTCGATAATCCGTCGCTATATATATTTAAATGCGCCGACGGTATTCCGTCGCTAAGTCGTCGCTGAGCGACGGAGTAGCGACGGATATATTTTAGCGACGAGGTTATTCCCGACGGCTGTTTTACCAAAATATCCGTCGGTAATCCGTCGGTATTTATTTTTGGCGACGGACTACCGACGGATAAGGCCGTCGGTAAATCCATGTATTTTGGTAGTGAGATGTCATAAGGAGTGAGCAACATCGCCCAAGTAGATAACCTAGAGTTAAGAATGCTCGGTTTTCTCATTAATACCCGAATGGGATTTATTCTGAAGTTGAATAGTCTGTCCTGTCACATAATATCTTGTCTTTTGGACAACAAAAACCAAGGCCAGACATTCTTTTTCTACAGGAGTATACCTGTGTTCTGCTCCAACCATCATTCTGCTAAGATAATAAATTGCTTGTTCATGCCCCATATCACTTTTTTGTGCAAGAAGAGCACCAAGTGAATGATCCAAAGCTCGAACATATAGAAAAAATGGTCTTCCTACCACTGGAGGCACCAGAACAGGTAGATTTGTAAGGTATTGCTTGATGTCATTGAAGGCTTTCTGACATGCTTCATCCCAAACAAATGATACACCCTTTTTTAATAGACGGGAGAAAGGTTGACATCTCCCAGAGAGATTAGATATAAACCTCCTGATATAAGCAATGCGACCCTGAAAGCCACGGAGTTCTTTCAAATTACGGGGAGGACGTATTTCAAGAATTGCTTTAACCTTATTAGGATCAACATGGATACCCTGAGAAGTAATTGTTGACACAAAGTCACAGTCAACCAAATATTGATAACATTGACTAAATAATACTTGTAATAATTCAATATGACACACGACGACCACATCCAGCTCAAGCCAGACGACGGCTCAGTTTTGCAAATGTAAGTCGTTTTTGAGTCTGTATTTTTATATTTATTGAGTCTAGACTGCTGTAAGCTGAGTTGTGCTGAGCTCTTGAGACTTGCCCTATAACCTACCCAAAATCCATAAAGCTCTACACATCCAAAATAAGCCCATTGGACCCTAAGACCCATTATGTGCTCTGGAGACTGAGTTCGGGCCGAACTCTGCCTCCACACAGAGTTCGGGCCGACCTCTGTCCCCTAAAAATCAGCAACCTAATTTTTAGGGATGGCTGGTTGCTAGTTGTCCAACGGCCAAATTTTTGAAAATTTTTACCAGAATTCTGGCCGAATTCTGCCTGCCAATACCCTATAAATAGGCCAAAAATTCTCTTATTTTCATTCATCCAATCTTCTCTTCTCTTCTCTCAAAAGTTCAATACAAACCATACCCTTCTTCATCTACTAGCCACAAGCTTCCTAAGCCTCGAGTGCTCAGCATCTCTCAGTTAAGAGTCTTATGCAAGAGTTCAAGAAGTCGCTTGAAAAATTCCAAGCATCGCCACTGCGATCCTTTGTAAGAAGTTGACGTGCTCTTCTAAAGAAAAGGCACGGGGTGTAACTACTATTGCACAAATAGTGGATTTAATCCTGAGCTAGAGTTTTCAGGCCTGGACTAGTCCTCTACGAGGGAAACCAGGTTAAAATCGGCTGTGTTTGCGTATGCTTTTTTGCTCCTTATTTATTTTCGCATTTACTCTGATTAATTTTAGCTTGTGAAAGAGTTTAATTTTTAATTGGCTATTATCGCTATAAACTCTATTCACCCCCCTCTAGAGTTGCCATATGTTCTTCAATTGGTATCAGAGCTCTATTCTCTCAACAAGGACTAACATCCTAGAGCTGATCTATGGCAACCACACAATCCTTGATTTCCAATCACGGTGAAGGGCAGTCCACTCATAGGCCTCACTTTTTGATAGAACTAACTACACATATTAAAAAACAATGATGAGCTTTTATCTCAAGTCGCTAGACTTTGACCTGTAGACTATCGTCACTGACGGTTACAAAAAGCCCGCCAGAATAGTTGTCAATGGTGATCTCGTTGAAAAATCATATGACAAATATTCTGACGAGGAGAAGAAACAGGCAAGTCTAGACGCGAGAGCTATTAATGCTTTATTCTGTGCTATAGACAGGAATGAGTTCAACATGGTATCTACATGCACCACATCTCACGAAGTATGGAGACTTCTAGAAGTGACGCATGAAGGAACCACCCAAGTCAAGGAATCAAAGATAAGCCGTCTCACTCAAGAATATGAGGCTTTCAAGATGAAGCCAAATGAGACGATCACGTAAATGTTCACAAGATTCCTCGACATCATCAACCCTCTGTCTTCGTTCGGCAAACAATATTCAAATCACGAAAAGATTCGCAAGCTACTTAGGAGGCTCCCAAAGATTTGGAACCCTAAGGTGACAGCCATCATAGAAGGAAATGATCTCACAACCATGTCCATGGAGACCTTGATGGGAAAGCTGATGACTCATGAGCTTGACCTCAAGGACTTTGAAGAGCCTGCTCCTAAGGCTAAGGAGATCGCACTCAAAGCTCACCGACGGAGGGCTGACCCCGAAGAGACGGATGACGAGAACTCAGAAGGTAATGATCAAGCTCTCCTCGTCCGAAACTTCAAGAAATTTCTTCGCTTCAACCGAAGAAGGAAGGAACCACAAGAAGACGACGAAGAAGAGCCAACCTGCTACGGTTGTAAGAAGACAGGACATGTCCGAAAAGACTGTAAATTCTTAAAGAAGAGCAACCGCTATGAGAAACCTTACAAGAAGACTTCTTCAAAGAAATATGCCAACATGAGCATTTGGCATGAAAGTGAAGCTAGTGACTCCGAGGAAGAAAATGATTCTCCTCAAGATACTGCAAATGTGTGCCTAATGGCAACATCCGACAATGTATCAAACGAAACTCTTGATGACTTCACTTTTGATGAACTTGGCGATGCTTTTACCGATTTGCTTAATGATCACAAAAAGGTCATTGGCAAATACAAACATGCCAAGGACAAGATCAAAAGTCATGAAGTCGAAATTCAAAGACTTTCTTTACTGCTTGATAACATTAGAGACACTTCACCCATGGTTGTAACAGATGAGGTATCTAAGCTTAAAATAAGCTTACATGATGCTGAAGCACGCATTGAACAACAAACACAAGAAATCACAGCACTCAACACGGAGCTTGCAGAAGAAAAGAGTAGACACAAGATTTCTATTACTAAGATGCATGGTTTGAATGCTAAGGATACTGAACTGCAAGCAGTCTCTAAGAAACTAGAGACTAAATTGGGAAAACAGGTTGCTCAACCTCAAACCCAAGAGACACACACAAAGCATGATACTTCTCATACTAGTCACCCACGTCATCCACCTGCAACACGTAACCATGCTTACATATAAACACACTTTCACAAAGCACACAAACCATATGCACGTAGAAATAACTATCATATGTCACAAACTCATCATGCTACACATAGATACAATCATCACCATATCACACAAAAACAACATCACTCTACATATAGACATCATCACCATGCTACTCCATATAGACAATATCACCATGACACTCCACATCACTCTATACATAGTCATTATCACCATGCTAATTCTATATATCATCATACTTCTCCTCATTACTCTACTTATAGACATCATCAGCATGCTCCTAATATAAATAAGTATGCTACATGTACTTATTGTGGTTTACATGAACACATTTCACCACAATGTAGAATTAGAAGATTAGTAGATAAAAAGATATATGCATGGTTTTCAAAAACTAACTTTTTAGGACCCTCAAGAACTTGGGTACCAAAGGTCACATCTACTCTTGATGTAGGTGGACCTTCCCTCCTCAACTAAGAGTAAGTGGATTCTCGATAGTGGATGTTCGCGGCATATGACGGAAGACGCAAATCTTTTTGTATCACTATCGATGAAGAGAGAAGGATATGTATCCTTCGACAATAACCTAAAATGTTATATTATAGGTAATGGTATTATTGGCTATCCTCCCTCACCCGTAATAAAGGATGTCTGCCTAGTGACCGAGTTAAAGCATAACCTGCTCGGCATTAGTCATCTTGCTGACCATAGATATGACATTAACTTTGGACAAAACAAATGCCTTATTTATGATAGGTTAACGGGAGACATTGCTTTTGAAGGGAAAAGAGAGGATAATATTTATATTTTTTATTTGTCTATAGATACAAACAATGTAAGTAGATGCCTATATGCTCATAAGGACGAAAGATTATTATGACACCAGTGTCTTTGTCATGCCAACATGGATACTATATCCAGGCTATCGACTAAAAAGCTAGTTAGAGGCTTGCCCGATATCACATTCAAAAAGGACACGGTATGTGCCGAATGTGAATTGAATAAGGCAACTAAGTCTTCATTTCATTCTATAAACTCTGTAAGTACTTTTAGACCTTTACAACTTCTCTATATGTATTTATTTGGCCCTAGTAGAGTAGCCAGTCTTGGTGGAAAACTCTATGCTTTTGTTATTGTTGATGACTTTTCAAGATTTACTTGGGTTTTCTTTCTTACAAATAAAAGTGATGCTATTTCAGTTTTCAAGATTTTTGCAAAGAAAGTTCAAAACGAAAAAGGCTACATGATTACTCGAATCCGAAGTGATCATGGAGGCGAATTCGAAAATTCTGATTTTGAAAAATTTTATGATTCTAATGGTTTTGATCATGAGTTTTCTTGTCCAAGAACTCCTCAACAAAATGGTATTGTGGAGCGGAAGAATAGGACTCTCGACGATATGGCTAGAGTCATGTTGAACAAGTTTTCACTTTCTAAATACTTTTGGGCTGAAGCTGTCAGTACAACATGCCATATTTTAAATAGGGTGCTTATTCGTCCCATTATAAAGAAAACACCCTCTGAGCTTTGGTTTGGGAGAACCCCAAATGTTTTTTTATTTTAGAGTTTTTGGTTATAGATGTTTTATCCTTAACACCAAAGACAACTTAGGCAAATTTGATGCCAAAGCTGACGATAGTATTTTTCTTGGCTATGCTACCAAGAGCAAGGGATATAGAGTTTTTAACAAATGCTCATTAATTGTGGAAGAGTCTACCAATGTGACTTTTGATGAAGATAACAGTGCAGCAGCTACTCTTGATGATGATGTTGAGCCATCAACTTTTACTCCAATGAATACCACAACCGAAACCAATTCTCTTGAGGGCTTGCCAAAGAAATTCTCTTTCAAGCCATCACATCCAGAAAACTTGGTGATTGGTGAGGTTTCACGTGGAGTAACTACTAGATCATCATTAAGAGACTCTATTGCTAGCTCTGCCTTTATTTCACAAATTGAGCCGAAAAACATTTTAGAAGCTTTTAATGATGAATTTTGGATTTCTGCTATGCAAGAGGAACTCAACCAATTCGAGAGGAGCCAAGTATGGGAACTTGTTCCTAGACCGGCTAATCACTAGATCATTGGCACTAAATGGGTTTTTAGAAACAAAGTAAATGAAGATGGTTCAGTCACACGCAACAAGCTCGTCTAGTAGCCCAAGGATACAACCAAGAGGAAGGTATCGACTACGATGAGACGTATGTTCCTGTTGCTAGATTGGAATCCATTCGGATGCTTTGTGCATTTGCAAATTTTTAAAATTTTAAATTATTTCAAATGGATGTTAAAAGTGTTTTCTTGAATGGATTTATTAAGGAGGAAGTTTATGTGAAACAACCTCCTGGATTTGAAAATTATAAATTTTTCGACCACGTGTTCAAGCTAAAGAAAGCGTTGTATGGCCTCAAACAAGTCCCTAGAGCTTGGTATGAACGGCTAAGCAATTTTTTGCTTGAGAAAGATTTTTCAAAAGGAAAAATTGACACCACACTTTTCATAAAATCTTTTAAAGACACTATTCTTTTAGTACAAATATACGTAGATGATATTATATTTGGTTCTACTGATGAAACCCTTTGTCAAGATTTTGCCAAGTGTATGCAGATCGAGTTTGAGATGAGCATTATGGGGGAGCTCAACTACTTTCTTGGTTTGCAAGTCAAACAAATATCAAATGGAACCTTTATCTGTCAATCGAAGTATACAAAGGACATGCTGAAGAAATTCGACCTTGACAACGTCAAACCAATCAGCACTCCAATGGCTACTTCAACCAAACTTGAACCAGATGATAGCGACAAACCCGTGGACCAACGTAAGTATCGAGGTATGATAGGCAGTCTACTCTATCTTACTGCTAGTCGCCCTGATATTATGTTTAGCGTTTGTCTGTGTGCTAGATATCAAGCAAATCCTAAGGATTCACACATGACCGTTGTTAAGCGTATCTTTCGACACCTTAAGGGTACGGTTACAGTGGGCCTATGGTATCCCAAGTCAACATTATTTGACCTCATTGGTTACTCTGATGCTGACTTCGCCGGATGCAAGGTCGACCGTAAAAGTACGAGCGACACGTGTCATTTATTAGGAAAAGCTTTAGTCTCTTGGTTTAGCAAGAAGCAGAATTCTGTTGCACTATCCACAACAGAAGCTGAATACATCGTAGCTGGACGTTGTTGTACACAAATTCTGTGGATGAAGCAAACCCTTGAAGACTATAACTTATCTTTCATGCATATTCTAATCTTTTGTGACAACACTAGTGCTATAAATCTTACTAAGAACCCCATTTGTCACTCACGCACGAAGCACATTGAAATTCGTCATCACTTTTTGCGTGATCATCAGCAAAATGGCACGATTAACTTAGAATTTATTGATACTGATCATCAGTTAGCAGATTTCTTTACAAAACTATTATCCGAAGAGCGCTTCAATTTTCTTTGTGGTGAACTTGGAATTTTAGATGAAGCTGTTATAAATTAAAATAAACCTGTGTAAATATCGAATATATCTTGATTCTCTTATGATGAACTTGCTATGGGTACAAGCCGAAAGGGTCCTTCTGACAACAAGACGTAAAAGCCTAAGCGACACGGTGCACTAGTCCTCAGGACTACCGCTAGCTGGGATCCGACCCCTGCAGCTAACCCATGGCAGCTTCAAAATATTGAATTATGATATAATTTCTTGTTTATTATACAGTTTATTTTTATTTATCACATGCTGAAATACTATTTTTTTAACTTCATATTGCTACTTCGAACTCACTATCCGTCATTCATTTGTTTACTTATTGGATCTTTTCTTGTATTTATACACTTGTCTTATATTGGTCTTTCTTACTTAACCTTTTTTTTTTCATTTCTGTCTGATTTCTATTCTGTGACCAGGATCCGGAATTCGGGCCGAACTCTGCCCTTACCAGAGTTCGGGCCGAATTCGGCCTGACTGTTCCAGAACCGGGAACAGTCTCAGCCGTTAATCAAAATTAAGATCCAATGGCCATTATTTGCTCCGACCAAGAGAAACTCTTCCCATATTTTCGGTTTCTCTTCCCTCTCCTTCCTCATTACCACCTTTTTCATTTCTCCAACACAATTCTCTCAAAACCCTAACCCTAATTTCTCCTTTCTGGAGCTCAATTCTTCCCCAAACTCAAGGAGAAGGCTTCTTTTTCAATTCTCCTTCATTGTTCATCACTAGTTTGAGGTATAATTCCATACTTTTCTATATCTCAATTTCTTTCATTATCTATTGTGGTATGGCTCCACATTTGTTCAACCGCGGGAAGAGACTTCGGACAGAGGGAGCATCCTCGTCGAATGCTCCTCCACGCATTGAACCGCCCGTTGCATCGGCCATTGAACAACAAATCCATCCGTTGTTCAATCCTCCACGTCCACATGATCCAAACACTTTTGATGACCGAATTTTTGTATCACTAGACGCCTCAAATGATTGGTTTAGTGATTTTCGGACACGTCCGGTGTTTGTGGGATACCCCATCAACTTTACTATATTCTCACAATATGATGCACTCTTTCATGACCTTTGCCTTGATGAACTTGTTACCACAAATTCGGTCATTTATCGTAGTGCCATTCAAATGTTCTACTGCAACTTAACCCATGATGATACTCATATTTATTCACGAGTTGCGGGAATTGATATCTCCTTTGACGATTTCGAATTGGCCGAATATCTTGAGCTTCAAGAGCCTAATTCTTGGGAAAAGCTTGTTGAAGCTAGATCATTTCAATTTCTCGAAGGAATTTCACTTGAAAGCTTCAAGGACGACTTGTGTAGCCCTAACACACGTCCTTGTAAGCTTTTGGCTAAATTCCTCAGTCCCTATTTCTATGAGCTTCATCGGATCATTTTCAACACCATTCTACCCAAAGCGGGTTCTACCGATGAAGTCACTTATTTTGAAATCTCAGCCTTATACCATCTCCACTTCCATCTTCCACGCACAATGATGGATTGGATGATTAACTGTAGGAAGAAACCAAGATCTTTGGTTTATGCATTATACCTTCCTATGATCTTTCGTGCGTTTCATGTACCCCTTGATGAGTGTCCATTCTTACCTGCCCCTGTCTTCCTCTCTAAGGCAAGGAGGCTTCAGGCGGCCATTGGCTCACCAGTAGTGTATGAGCATTCTGATGATGAGCCAGATGCCCCTCCTCTTGGACATGATCCTCCTCCTCCTCCTGCCACTCTCGAGTCTCTTCAGACCATGCTCCGAGATCGCTTCACTTTGGAGGATGATCGTTGGACACAGCTGGATTATCGAACCACCTTGTAGATGAGTGCTATCAGCAACTCGCTGCATGATATTCGGTATTCCATGTCTCGCCATCCTTCCATGCCCATTCCTATGGAGCGAGATTCCGGTCGTGAGGGCTATCATATCGATGACCCTTGGGTCATTCGCTACTTGGATCCAGATGCAGCCTTTGTGGACCCTCGTCGCTCCTTTACTGATCCATCGGACGACGCTGGGCCTTCACGCACTCGATGATGGATATGGACTGCTCCCTGCTACTGCTACTGAGGATCATAGATTATGGTTTATGCATTTTGGCTTTTAGTTACTTTTCTGTACTTGGTTTGTATTAGACTTATGATGGGTTGTGACTTTTGAGACTTTGGTAGTTCTATCAGTTTATGTCATTTCTATTATGCTCTTGAGACATTTGGTCGTTATATCAGTTTATATGCAGTTTTTTCTCTTATCTTTTGGTGTGCTTGCTAGTTATTACTTGTTTTTCTTAAATTGCTAAATGCCAAAAGGGGGAGATATGTATATTCTATTCTATATGTGCTTTTGGAAGAATGTTCTTAACAGGCCAACAAGATACAACATTGTTTACGGAGGAGCTATTCTTAAGCTCGGCACTTATTATGGGGGAGCTATGCTTTACATGTGTCCAGGTATCAATATTGAATATACAATTATTATTTTGTCAATTATCAATATGGAAGAGATTGTTGACACAAAGTCACAGTCAACCAAATATTGATAACATTGACTAAATAATACTTGTAATAATTCAATACGACACACGACGACCACATCCAGCTCAAGCCAGACGACAGCTCAGTTTTGCAAATGCAAGTCATTTTTGAGTCTGTATTTTTATATTTATTGAGTCTAGACTGCTGTAAGCTGAGTTGTGCTGAGCTCTTGAGACTTGCCCTATAATCTACCTAAAATCCATAAAGCTCCACACATCCAAAATAAGCCCATTGGACCCTAAGACCCATTCTGTGCTCTGGAGACAGAGTTCGGGCCGAACTCTGCCTCCACACAGAGTTCGGGCCGAACTCTGTCTCCTAAAAATCAGCACCCTAATTTGTAGGATTGGCTGGTTGCTAGTTGTCCAACGGCCAAAATTTTGAAAATTTCTACCAGAATTTTGGCCGAATTCTGCCTGCCAATACCCTATAAATAGGCCAAGAATTCTCTCATTTTTATTCATCCAATCTTCTCTTCTCTTCTCTCAAAAGTTCAATACAAGCCATACCCTTCATCATCTACTAGCCACAAGCTTCCTAAGCCTCGAGTGCTCAGCATCTCTCAGTTAGGAGTCTTGTGCAAGAGTTCAAGAATCGGTTGAAAAATTCCAAGCATCGCCACTGCGATCCTGACGTGCTCTTCTGAAGAAAAGGCACGGGTGTAACTACTATTTCACAAATAGTGGATTTAATCCTGAGCTAGAGTTCTTAGGCCTGGACTAGTCCTCCACGAGGGAAACCAGGTTAAAATCGGCTGTGTTTGCGTATGCTTTCTTGCTCCTTATTTATTTCTGCATTTACTCTGATTAATTTTAGCTTGTGAAAGAGTTTAATTTTTAATTGGCTATTATCGCTATAAACTCTATTCATCCCCCTCTAGAGTTGCCATCTGTTCTTCAGTAATGACAAATCCTAAAAATTTGCCACTGAAAACCCCTAAGAAAGACTTAGTAGGGTTCATTTTCAATTGATGTTGGCGCATCAGTTCAAATACTGTCTTCAAGTCTTGAATGTGATCATCTTTTGATTGACTCTTAACAACAATGTCATCTACATAACATTCTACTGTCTTCCGTAGATGTTCTTGAAAGATGTTGCTCATAGCCCGTTGATACGTGGCACCGACGTTTTTAAGACCAAACGGCATAACCGTATAGCAGTAAACCCCAAGAGGTGTACGAAAAGCAGTATGCTTCTCATCTTCTGGATGCATCTTGATCTGATTGTATCCTGAGAATCCATCCATGAAAGACATGCGTTCAAAACCGCATGTATTGTCTATCATGACATCAGTAATTGGAAGTAAAAATTCGTCCTTTGGACAAGCTGCATTAAGATCTCGAAAATCTATGCAAACTCAAACTTTTCCATTCTTCTTCATAACAGGAACAATATTGGCAACCCAATCGGGGTGTTGTTCTTCACGAACAAATCCACATGTGATCAGCTTTTTGACTTCCGCCTCAATTGCATCCATCATATCTGGTCGAAAACGTCGTTGCTGTTGTTTTACAGGCTTGGCATTAGGAAGAATATTGAGTTTATGAGTAGCAATTTTAGGATCTAGACCTGGCATATCCTCATAACTCCATGCGAAAATATCAATATATTCTTTGATCAGTTTTATTAATTCTTACTTTTCATCTTCAGCAAGATTTTTACTGATAAATATTGGTTTGGGCGTAGTTCCATCTCCAACATCAATCTGGACAATCTTGTCCTCTGTAGGTGGTTGTCGTTGTTCAAAACGAAGTTCCCATTGAGTGTCCATCTGTTGAGCCCAAGGATCATTCTCAAATGGTTCAGATTCACCATCAGTTTGAACCATGTTTACTGAGAATATTTGTTCAGATTCATCATAATAACCTCTTTTAACACACGAGGAGTGAGATATATCGGATTCGACGAATTGGATTTCTTCCGAATCTGATGATTGTGAAGAGCTAGAAGAGAATTCTTCTTGAATATCGTCAATAAACATATGGGACGGATCATATCCCAACCCATGACGAGTTTTCTGATAAAACGGATCACCACTTAATAATAATCGTCTACCCTTGCCTTGATTAAGACCTTGCATAGTCTTCAAATCATATCCCATATTCTGGATAATCTTGAGATATTGTTGACTATATCTGTCAATTCGGATTCTTCCTTTATCTTTATCTCTCAAATCATCTGTCTGAGCAACAGGGATATTTCTAGCCGTGCCAAACACAATTTGACGCTTGTTTTCTTATCAGACGGAATCACGAAATAAGATTCCTCGTGACGTCTATAAGTTACACAAGCTTGCGATAAAGCGGCTACAGGAAGAAGATAGGGAGAAGATGTTAGGAACCTCTGAGCATAAGGTCCAACATCTACATGAGGAGGAAAATAATTTTCTTTATTGTCAATGTATAAGGTTTCCTCTGTGTCTATGTCGTCTTTATACTGATGATTTTGATCATCAGAAGATAAAGTCATTCTTTCAACATATTTGACAGCCATATACTCAAAAAAGAAATCTTCATTGATATTGGAAAGTACAGAATGATCAATATTTACATTATTTACAATTTGACTGCTACGCTTCGGATTAATCACTAATGGACCATCCGTCTTCTGCGTAGACTAGCCAAGATTGACGATCAATGGTGGCTCTGGATCATTCGTACGAAAAGTACGCCCTTTGACCTTGATCATAAGAGGTTGAACTTGGCTTTTAGCAGGAACATTCACTGATTCCTCGGATGAAGCTTGAGTTCTTCCTTTAACCTTGATCATCAGAGGTTGATTGTTGACAGATTGGGGTTGAATTCGCCCTTTGACTTTGATTTTCAAAGGTTGCTCTTCTGGCGGATCTTCATTAATAGACTGATCTTCGCTAAATAATCGATCTTCAGCCATGTCTGGTATCTCCTTTACATGTTCTTGTTTGTAGAGCCTTGAATCAGAAAAATAGGCTTCGACACCCTTGAAAGGATTGATATAAGCAAACTCAGTCTTTACAACCCCTTGGGAATCCACGTACTTGAAGCATTGGTGGAGAGTTGAAGGCACGATGTTATGCTCATGTAACCACGGTCTTCCAAGAAGGATGTTGTATGATACGTCTGAATTAATAACATAGAATGTTGCCATCGTTCGAAGATCACCAATTTGGATTTTCAGACGAATTTTCCCCAGTGGTTTACTCTTTCCAGAGTTGAATCCAACGATTGTAGTACTAGTGTAAGTTAAGTCACTAGTAGGAATCCTCAACGGTCTTAACATACTTTGAAGAATTATGCTAATGGAAGACCCAGGATCAATATAAATCCTGTCAACTTCAATGGATTCAATATACCCAGTATAGCACAAAGGTCTGTCATGCTTGTTATGCTTCAACAGCATATCTTCTCGTGTAAAGGTAATATTAGGAATTACCTCCATCACACTATGACATTGTGGGCATGACACTGGTATATTATCACGAGTCTTGAGTTGAGCTAAGTAGGAATCAGCTTGCAGCAAAGCTTCACTCAAAGTTTTGCGACTTTCTTTAGAAAGGCGAAGCAACTCAAAGATAGATAACCTAGCCGGAGTATTAGCTAACTGGGCTAGAATATCAAATTTATAGGGTTTCATCACCACCCCCTGACTGAAAGCAGATTTCAATGGGACGTCAAAGCGTACTGCTTTCTGTTTCCCCTTTTCAACCACAGCAGGAACAAGAGACGGTTGAGTTGGTAGTATTTCAACATTCTCTGCTTCTTTGGAGGATCCTTCATAATCTTTGTGGTACTCTTTTTCAGATCTTGTACCAGCAAAGGTTTCTTCTTCAGACTCAGAAGAAGGAAGTACCATATTGCATGATTTAGTCTTCCTTTTCTTAGCCTTCTTCTTACAAGAATTGTTATGAAGAACCTCAGAACCCAATCCAACAGTGGATTTTTGACTTTGAATTTGTAAAGGAAGTTGTATTCCTTTATCATAATTCAAACCTTCTGCCTTTTGAAAATCATAACCCATCTTCTTCATGAGAAGGACAGATTGCTGACTGTACAAGTGAATAGGCAACGGACTTTAACAGGTGGTTCAACAGAGGAAGAAGAAGAGATCTCTGTAACTACAGGAGAATGAGGAATAGAATTCTCTGTAGCTACGGGAGGAGAAGGATTCGAGTTACGAGGAAAAATCCCTATAGGGGCTTTTTCATAAACAACGAAGACTTGTTGTGCCCTGTATAAGGGAACACTATTCATGGCTAGCCACTGCCGATGAGTAAGCTTGAGCTTGGTAGGAGGAGCCAGACTTGTAACTCCCTTTCCCGAAATTTTTGAAATATTTTGTTTATTATTTTTAATTGTTTTAAATGGTACATACCCCAATATTGGGTTATTTAATATCATTATAATTATTTTTGTTATTGAGGTTAGTATTATTTAATATTACTATTTTATTATTTATGTTATCCTGGTCAGATATATGTGTTAATACATATATATATAGAGTTATAGAAATATATATGTATAAACGAGTATATATAAATATATATTATATGTGTGTATGTGTATCTAAATAAATATGGTGTATTGTGTATGTGTACGTATACACAAATGTATACATGTATATGTCAATGTATTTGTAAATATACATATATATATATATATATATATATATATATATATATATATATATGTATACGAGTATTTATATATGAATACGTTTACGTGGGTGTATATGTGTAAATATATAGACTTAGTTGTGCTTCAATAGAGTATTGTGTATTTTATTGTATTTAAATCACATTTTATTACAACCTTATTAGAAATATCTAATTAATATATAAGCAAAATGTAATATAATAATTATATATCTTAGTGCTAATATTAATAATATAGGTTGCAAATAATAATGACTAAAATATTTTAATTGTTAATAGAATTTTTACTTAGATTGTTGGTGTATCAAGTATAGCAGTGAATTGAATTGGATGGAATTGAAATGAAATGAATGTTTGAATTGAATTGAAATTCAATTCGATCCATTTCAATTAGTGCAAGTTGCTGCAAACACAACATGCATGCGTGCAAGCCTATATCAGCTTAGCCAAAGTTGAAGTTGGTTGCCATCAGTAAGCTCCAACGTGTACGCCCCACTTCACTTAGTCACATATGTATCATGGCCAACCATGTAAGCCAATTATACAAAAGAAAACTATTAACTGATCAAGGATTCAATGTAATAGAACCCCACAAAGGAGCAGTATTCCCGAGCCAAGCAACAGCCCCCCCAGTTTAATAAGAAACCGAGCAAACCCAACCCAGCGAGCGTATGACATATATATCGATATATATATATATCATCCGAAGAAGTCGAGCAAACAACTCCCCAAAACCCTAGAACCGGGCAGCGCCCCCACACCCGACGCCACCCCGTGGTCCGGCGACCCACCGCCGACGGCGCCGTCGCGCAAAGTCGACGGACGGCGGAGGAATCCACAGGCGCGCGAGCGCGCGAGAGGCAGCAGTAACAGCAGCCCGCGGGGCCACTTCGCGCCGAGATTTCTTCACGTCCAATCGACGAATCGCCAAACCGATTTTTGCAGGTTCGAACCTAACCTATACCCCTCTATTTCGATATGATAGTTTCGGTCTAAAGCAAAGCGAAATCGAGTCAAAGATCGACGCGAACATTGACAAAAACTGTCCCGAAACAGGACAGGATTCAATCCCAGGTACCCAACTTTGAAGGCGATTTCTCGCCAAACCATGAACCAATTCGAAAATCTAATTAAAGGCAATTGTTGACAACCTATAGGGCTTCGCAACCTATTTCGTATTTCTGAATTTCATTAATTACATGCAGAGAAATCAGTTTTCAAAGTTTAAGAAAAATAGGTTTAAAACTGTTTTCCAAAACATAGAATCGCTCGACATGATGTGCGTCCCGCCAAACCGGACGACGTGGTCGCGCACCGAAAGTATCGAAAGCTGCGTAACGGCTTCGTGGTCGTGTGGGCTTTGACGGAATTCAAATTGGTCGCGTGTGCGCGACGAATTTGATGCGTATCCGTCGAAATTCTCCGTATCGTGCACGTTGCAAATTTCTCGATTACTTTGTGCACGTTCGTCAGATCGAGACGAAACTTGCGCCAGCAGAACCGTATCGTTTTCTGGTCCTGCACGCCAAGTTTGGTCCGATTCTGAGACCGTTGATAAAATCACCGTTTTGCGGGCCCCACGGTCCCACACAACGGGCGATTTTGTGCACGGCCCGCCGGAATCCAACTTTGGACATACGGTTGGGTTCGTATCGAAAAAATAGATCCGTAGACATGTAGTTTGACGACTTTAGAGACCGTTGACCCTGGCACGCTTTTCGGTGCAAAGCGGGTCCAACGGCGGACATCGTTTTTACCCGAAATTACCGTTTTGCCCCTGTGTCCAGAATTGGACGTAAGGACAGGCAATCCTAGCTAATTGGACTATTCTGAGATCATTGGTATTGTTTATTTCAGCTTCCGGGGACGGTTGTACGGGTTTGACTATAGTGGCACATTGAGTAGTTCAGATTGTCGGTTTCACCAGCAAAGGACCACAGGCGAGTACAGTTTATTGTCTGCATTTCGATATTGATTTTCACTATATTTCATTGGTTGGCCATTGGTTATGTGATTATTTTCTATTATAAATTGTGGAGTCGGGAATTAGAAGTACCAAAGATATGTGATCTGACCATAGCCAGTGTTAGACATTGTAGACAGTGCTTATTTTTCTGCAGAAGTGTAGCCCGTGTTTACCTTCTACAGTAGTGTAGCCAGTGCTTATTTTTTGCAAGTAGACATTGTAGACAGTGATTATTTTCTGCAAGTAGACATTGTAGACAGTGCTTATTTTCTGCAAGTAGACATCGTAGACAGTGCTTACTTTTCTGCAAGTAGACATCGTAGACAGTGCTTACTTTTCTGCAAGTAGACATCGTAGACAGTGCTTATTTTTCTGCAAGTAGACATTGTAGACAGTGCTTAGACATTGTAGACCGTGCGGTGTAGTACCCCAGACCGATCACGTATCAAAGGTACTTCTAACAGTCGGGGAGAGTATTTTGTGTCTATTTACTTACTATTGGTTTTTATATTTCATGTTTATTTTCAAACCCATGATTGATGTCTAATCTTTGTTTATAGTCATCTTCTTTATTTGAAATTGCATTCAGTGAATTGTGCTCGTTCCATTCCTGACTGGAAACCAACATTTTCAGGTTAGCCGTGGATTCATTTAGCTTGGGAAGTGACGGGAATACTTGCAGACAAAGGCCTAGAAACTAGCTAGATAGTCGAGTTATAGTCATTCAATATTTGTACAAGTTCATATTTTCTGCAAATGTAAAACTTGTGATCATTGTAAGTTTAATTAATTTGTGAATGAGCATTTTTTGTGATTTTGATCTCATGGCCGTGACAGCGTTCTACCGCCGACACTGCGGCGTAGGCTGGCTTGGACACGTCTCGTATCCGTTAAAAAAAAAAAAAACGGGTGCGGGTCGTGACAAGTTTTTGTGGTGGCCCATGCAGGTCGGTTTTCGCAAATCATGCGAACTCGTGATAGTACTTAAGTTAGTTGTACTATTGCGAGCCTGCGACAAGGAAATGCTCATTCACGAATTAATTGATTTAATTTACGAGATGACTAGGACTAGGAGTCCCTTATACAAATTTACCGATGGGTAGTCTAGGCCATGCAATTTAGATGAGGAGTTATTAATTTTGATAGTTTGCTAGATCCCCATAGGTACACTATTATCTCTCGATATGACGACACGATCCAAAGTGGATAGATTATTCACTTGGTAAGACAGGGATTCATATAATTTATGATATAACCTTGATAAATTGGGCAGATCTTTCCCTTTGCCTCTTAGATATCATCCTCATATCTTAGTCGAACTGACTATTTAGTTTCTATTTGCCCTAGGAATTATATTTTGTATAAAAATCTGATTATTGTTACCCCCCTACGGACCTCGAGTTAGTTTCGGTTCAAAGTCTTTCTTCAAAGGCTTGAATACACATGGAATAATTAGAATGTTTGTATTTCTTTGTCCTCAGTTATCTCTCCCTGTCAATCCTTTATTTAAGGGTTGTGACTGATAGGACAAATGTTACGCTTTATTTCATAGTCAACTTGTTTAAATCTATAGAAGCCCATGAAGTTTTACAGATATAGTTAAAAGAATATTAGTTGACTCATAATAGCAGGACAGCAGCGCACTGTCGCCATTTATTTAATTATGGACTCACTGCAGCCAGCAGCGCACTGGCGAGACACGACCCTAGAATTGAAATTTTTAAGGAAATTATAGGTTATAGAATATTTCTAAAACTATGGCTAGTGGTCCTCTTTGATCGTAGTTACCCTTGTGTCAATAAAGTAGAGTATCAGATAGCATATCACCCTGAAATCACGAATCCAAGGTTACCACAACCCGAGTATACGGGCGAGGCGTGACCCGCGGTGGAATGACTTCAAACATGATTACAAGTTTGTAATACCATAAAGGATAGGACAGTGCCCCGTATGTTCTATAAGACCCGAAGCCAATAGTAGTGGGAGTTCTGCGAGATTGGGTAGCGTGTCTCCCGACCTAGCATCCCATGGTCCTTGTGATCTATTCGAGATAATTGACTGGCACTAATAGGTTTACCTGGTATGGAATTTAGAAGTCCATAACCCATGATTGACCAAGGCTTTATGGATAAGAATATTGTAGGATGATGTATACGCAGGAACACCATGTCAGTTTTGATTTTCTATAAACTCGAACTACCTGTGGCTTCTTTCAAAAAAAAATCTGGTATACTTGTAATTTGAATATCTTGACCAATGTTGCTATCACAGCCTAGTTTTGCAAGCTCATTCTTTATCGAGCTTGTTTCAAGACTATGTTTAGTGGGGACGCCTGCTAACTTATTGTCTATCAGAATCAGTGTATATGGTCTGATCAACCATGATGCATTTGGTTCGCTCTTCGCTTAATTACACTACGTGGATGGAAAAATATAGGTATCTAGGATCTCATCTGCGACTGCTTTGACAATTTCTCTTGAATTATACGTTCGTCCTTGGATCACGTGATTGTATTCAGTAATATCTTCCTTGAACTCTTTATTGTTTTGTCTCTCACTGATTTGGAAAGACAGAAGCTCGTAATTGGTAGAGAGATACCAAGTATTCCCATGGCTATGGTAGTTGTATACACGAGGGTAACTATCGTCAGCCAGCCATGTGATTGAGTTACTCGTTCTCCTCTCGACCCCAAACTGTTATCGGACATTCTAGCTACCTGAATTTGAGAACGATTAAAGTTTACCTTTAGTCAGAACGCCGACCTAGGAGACTATCTATACTCAAGAAACCAATGTTGTGAGTCTCTAACTATTTGCTGGAAGCTTGCATTAACTAGCAATCCTTAAACCTTAACCCAACCTTTCCTCGACCAAAACCCACAGTTTAGACATGATGAATAGACAAGGATATGGATAATTATTTACCGTGACTATGGTAGATGCTCATCCCGAGATTGGATTCCAACAAATATTACCCTAGTTATGTAAATTTTTTTTATTAACCTAACTAGTGTTGGAACACCACAGTCACTAGCTTAGCCAATACCATGGCTTAAATATCCTGTCGTATTATGATCTACCAGTTGTCAACAGCAATACACGATCAGTACAGCTCTTGTGACAATAGTCTGGCAAGCTTGAACCGTGTAGAGTTTCACGACTCAGTTGTTAGAAATCTTTTATATGATATGCATTGGAGTTGGTTACCCCGTCGATAACTCTTGAATACTGGAGACGAGCAGGTCATTCTATTTTGTCGACCAGGTGTCATTGTACACACTCGTTTTCCACTTATTGAGGAACGGTCCTTGATTTGACTTATATCTACCGTATTTCCGTTGCGCCGTACCTTATTATTTATTACAAGAGTCGGGGTACAGTATCGGACTTTGAAAATTCTTCTGACCTCATTATTCCTAAGACCATGACTTAGCTTCTAAGGTGGGGTAGACTGTAAACTTCCTAAAATTTAGGATAAACAAGGATTACCTAGTGATTTAAATAATTTCCCTTAGGATGACAATTAGTGTCCCATGGACTCCCACTTTCCATTTAGACTATTTTGTGTCCCGGCCGTGTCATTAATATTTGAAGCACGAGACCAGCTGTTACCCTCCAACAAACTTCATATGCAAGATCTAGACAAGCCCACCTTTATCTAGGTATACCATATCCCACTCAAACCCGTCCCCTTGTACTGTATTTTTGTGCTATGACTTTCAGGTTAAAAGGACTAGTTATAACCCTTACCATAGTACCGGTATACTTCCCGACTTCCATTAGAACCTCAACCTCGACTCATTTCCTTCGACCCAATATATGGTTGCGATTTACTCGAAGCCCACTACGCGCATGCCACTAGTGTGCCACCCAATTGAGGCCCCATGTGCTACTTAAACACAAAAGTCACGGAAGGCGCCTTTTGAGCTTGAGAAGACCTAGCCAACCAACCCGACTGCCAACTAGCTCAACCCCTCGGGTGGAGTCCTATTCTAAGTTACCCTAATCTAGTAGGAATAGTTTTATCATTGGAACCTTGTTCGGTCCATATAGATTGAAAACCAATGTTCATCCAACCAACGAGTGATGTCCAAATAGAGAACCCATTAAGACCACAATCTCTTGATTTCTCAAATTTCGTCCCGTTATGGAACCTTGTTTGAATTAGAATTTCGAGAACGAGAATTCGGTATTGCATGGATTGTAGGCCATAACGAAGGGCTCTTCGACGTAGCAAGTGACTGGACTAGAGTAGCCCAATCTGACAAATAAGGCAGTGATTCATAAACTCACTTTCTATCTGTAATATTAGACCCTCCACTTCTCTTGAAACTTCACAGTTGTCCCGATTATTTGCCTTATCTTCCTGTCCTCCCTACTTTGGAGCGACGAATAGTCGTGCTTACTAGAGTCTACAAATATTTCTTAGCTACTTGTGTAAATTTGTTGCCTGTTAAATTTTGGATTACTGGATAGATAAGAGAGGGTTGTAGACGCCACATGCAGTAGATATTGTTGTGTAGGATTATTAGCAACTAGCTATAAGATTTTAGATTTTAGTTGTGAGGAGTAGTGTGACCAAAGGTGGGTAGAAGTCTTCGAGGATTCGTAGTTACGAAATGACGAGAGAAGGCCGTAAAATATTATTAGGAATTAAATTTAAGAAGATTGTGGTAATATTGGACTTATTATTATTTTGTTCTAATTTTAGGCATGTTTATAGGTTAGAATTTCGAGGACGAAATTATTTTTAAGGTGGGTAGATTTGTAACTCCCTTTCCCGAAATTTTTGAAATATTTTGTTTATTATTTTTAATTGTTTTAAATGGTACATACCCCAATATTGGGTTATTTAATATCATTATAATTATTTTTGTTATTGAGGTTAGTATTATTTAATATTACTATTTTATTTATGTTATCCTGGTCAGATATATGTGTTAATACATATATATAGAGTTATAGAAATATATAGTATAAACGAGTATATATAAATATATATTATATGTGTGTATGTGTATCTAATAAATATGGTGTATTGTGTATGTGTACGTATACACAAATGTATACATGTATATGTCAATGTATTTGTAAATATACATATATATATATATATATATTATAATAATATTAATATATATATATATATATATATGTATACGAGTATTTATATATGAATACGTTTACGTGGGTGTATATGTGTAATATATAGACTTAGTTGTGCTTCAATAGAGTATTGTGTATTTTATTGTATTTAAATCACATTTTATTACAACCTTATTAGAATATCTAATTATATATAAGCAAAATGTAATATAATAATTATATATCTTAGTGCTAATATATAATATAGGTTGCAAATAATAATGACTAAAATATTTTAATTGTTAATAGAATTTTTACTTAGATTGTTGGTGTATCAAGTATAGCAGTGAATTGAATTGGATGGAATTGAAATGAAATGAATGTTTGAATTGAATTGAAATTCAATTCGATCCATTTCAATTAGTGCAAGTTGCTGCAAACACAACATGCATGCGTGCAAGCCTATATCAGCTTAGCCAAAGTTGAAGTTGGTTGCCATCAGTAAGCTCCAACGTGTACGCCCCACTTCACTTAGTCACATATGTATCATGGCCAACCATGTAAGCCAATTATACAAAAGAAAACTATTAACTGATCAAGGATTCAATGTAATAGAACCCCACAAAGGAGCAGTATTCCCGAGCCAAGCAACAGCCCACCCCAGTTTAATAAGAAACCGAGCAAACCCAACCCAGCGAGCGTATGACATATATATCGATATATATATATATATCATCCGAAGAAGTCGAGCAAACAACTCCCCAAAACCCTAGAACCGGGCAGCGCCCCCACAACCCGACGCCACCCGTGGTCCGGCGACCCACCGCGAC
>JANAVB010001600.1:0-266099 GCA_029216955.1 Iris pallida | reverse complement strand
TATTATTTAATTGTTAAATTATGATAAATAGTAATTTTAAACCTAGTATTTAAATTATATCTTTCCAGAAATAATTATTACTAACTAAAACGGTAAAATACCTTATTACGTATAGTATTTTTAATTTTAATAATTAGTAAATAATTTTTGAAAAATAAATAAAAATTATATTTAAATACTAGATTTTATTTTGGCAAACTTGGTATATTTACATGTAGATTTTGGACAAAATAAAAGTTAGTTTCTGTTAGCAATTAATTATAAATAATTATTATTAAATTAATTTTTGATACGAAAAATTCTATAAATACATGTAGTTATTTAAAAATTGTGAAAATTTAATACCTTTCTTACTTTGACCTATTTGACCCATGAAAAATAGTAACTTGGTATTTAGACCTTTAACCATTTAAACGAACGTCGGTAAACCACTTTCATAAATACGTTATTTTTTTAATAATTAAAATAAAATATTTTTAATTACTATTAAAATTTTGTAAATTATAGCATACCATGACTTGCAATTTTAACATGTTTAAAAGTACTTTTGATGTGTATTATCTTTATATAAATATTGTGTTAGATTTTATGACCAAGGTTAGCATAGTGTGCCATGACCTTGTGACCCGAACCTAGTACAACGTGATCTAGTTGGTAAGCACAACACATAACAATTTATCTTTAAACTAAGCACATATTGTACTTTTACAAGTTGAGGACCTTGAACACCAAGTCAACATCCATCCTTCGGTAAATCCAGACAAGTACACTACAACGAACAAAACTGTACATGATATGATTTGCATGTCTCTGTTATTAATTGTATCTCCTCTAAAAGCATGTTGTCTTTAAATTTTCAAGTTACAATTATGCCATGTTTCTCCAAATTGCAAGTTATTAACTGTTTCCCATATGACCAGTATGTTTCAATTGAACCGTACATTTTAACCGACACTGGGAAGGAAAAAATGTCTAGTTGATACGTGATCAAAGCCCCACAGTGTAATATTGTGCATAGCTTGACTCGCACATCGTGCACGTGTGAATTAAGCCTGACCGTGGTAATAGACCACCATACTATTGTGTATTGTGCATCCTATTTAGTCGATCACGTATCTACTAGCTTTTCAAAGCCACACGTAGTATAGCTAGTCCAAGCATGTTGTTCTTTCTTTCGAAACAAGCGTGATGTTTTTACTTGTAAGTACCCTCTATCATATTGTCTCTCTTGTTTCATGTTTCTCTTTTATTATCAGTTCATTCTTATCATGCCATGTATCAGTAGCGTAAATTGTAGGATTGTACTTGCTCCTTTTCTAACTGGATCGTTGTAGGTTGTACCTTGATCGAGGAGGAGTTAGCATGCAACACATACTACGGACTTGACAATGACGGTTTTTTGATGAACATTCCTACTGAAGGAACTATTGCTTAGCTTAGAATCATATTTCTTTCATTGCAACAAGACATATCTTTAGTTTAGTTTATTTTTTTACATTTTTGTTGTATTTTCTTGCCAACCTATCTTGTAGTGAATGTTTGTGGAACAAGTGTTTATTGGTTCTTTTTAATAAATTTAGTGCGATTGAGATAGATTGTTGTGAGATATTGATGATGTGAATATAACTAAGAATAGATACAACTTACTATGTTGTCTCCCACAACATAGGCTAGGCGTGTCCGTCTCGTATCCGAAATCACAGGTGCTGGTCGTGACATACTCCAAAGTACTTGGTCCGAAACTTCTTCCTGAAGCTATCCCAAGAGATGGGATGCCACATATCCATTTCCACAGAGGCCCACCAGTCACGAGCTTGGTCCTGAAGTTGCATCTTCACCGCAGCTACTTGTTCCACAACCGGAACCTTTGCTGCTGCCAGGATGGACTCTATGTCCTCGAGCCAAGCGTCAGATGTGATGGCGTCCTCCGTGCCTGTCACTCCCGTTTTTCGTTATACGTATTTTCAGTGTACGTGTACGGATATCCGACCCGTATTTTGACTTGTCTAGCATGGCTTGGCTTGGCTTGGTTTGGTCTTGGTTTAACTTGGTTTAGCTTGGCTTGGTTTATTTGGTTTTTGTTAGAGATGGAGAGGATTGATATAAATATCAACTCCACTTTCTCTCTCTTCATTATTTCCTTTACTTCTTCATTTACTTCTTCTTCCCATTAATTCTCTCCACCCACCAAAGGCAAGTGCAATCTTGCTTCATAATGGATCTTAGATTTTGTTGTTCCATTGTCTTCCCCTCTTGATTCTAAGCCTCTTTAGAACTTGGAGTTTTTGGCTTAGATGAAGGGAATCTTGTAGATCTAAGTTTGTAGCTTTCTCGATTTTCTTGGGTTTTGATCAAACAAACTTGATTATTTTCATGTTTTGATTGTTCTATGTTGTAGAGAATTTGATTTTACCCAAAATAGACCTTTGAAAACCCGGATTTCGATTTATTTTGAGTGATTTATGGACTTTGGAAGTTCATGGATTCCATAGTTCTTCTCGGGTTGGAGAAGAAGAACAGTGTGTGGGTGCATGGCATTTTATGCGCCCACAGTGACTTCAGCCTTGGGCGCATAGCCCTTTATATGCGCCCAAGATCCTTGCCTTCCTCAGTGTGGGCGCATGACTTTATATGCGCCCATGGTGTCACGCCCCAGAACCGGAATACCGGAGCGGGGGATGACTCAGCCAGCTACGTATTACGGGTAGATGAATACCGTATAATACGATCAATGCTGTCTAAAGACGGGGTGCATACTACATGAAAGTCTCACTAGGGTTGATCAGCATCTATTGTCTCAATCATTCAAACAAGAAGCAATAATAGAGAACATATAAGATAAAGCAGTAAGGCGTCCCAAACGCTCAGTCAAAATATTCTCGAGATCTGGCTATACAAACATAGCCAGATGATATAACAAGGTATACACAATTGTTATCAGCTGCAGTCTGACTTAGTTACAATTATGTAAAGGTAAGTGCAAGACAGTCCGACTAACATGTCGGTGCCAAACGGCAATAAGTAAAGTAAGCAGTAAAAAGAGCAGGGAAGCAAGGAACCCACTCGTGTCCTCCTGCGACCATTCCTCTAGTATTGACCATCTTGGAGGTGGAAGTAAGCTGAGTCCTCGGGAGCTGGCTCTAAATCTGGCCATGCAAAACCAGAGAGGTTAGACCTCTAATAGCAAGTACCGCAAGGAAGCACGATATGAGAAATTAGAACTAGTGGTAAGAGTTAAGAATATGATAAATAGATCTCTGCTTGCTACTGGAGTTCGCACAACATCACGACACTTCGAGCCAACTTCCGAACCAAACAAGGACAGAAGTTGACCCGTCATGTCCTGACATTCCGCTCATCTCAGTAGTTAACCGAGTAGGTACACTACACAAACAAATCAATTTAAACGGCCATGCAACTACGACGGCTTGCTACTGTAAGTTCCAAGTTGTCTTGGAAATATGCAATAAGGGATTCTTCAGTTCTTACTATGTACAAGCAAGGCTAGTCTATCCAATAATCAATTGCGCCAATCATGAATTAGACGAGTCCCAGCGGGACGTTCGTCATCAGTCTATATAATAGTATAAGCAGATACCACTCCCTGCCCGTGTGGCAGGTTTCTAGTATCAGTGGGAACCAGCCGGCATGTCGGGGCACTAATTGTCCCAAAGATGGCTGCCATGTAAGAACTCAGGAATCCATTCTCTCCATGCAATCGTTATTTTATTTAGCTTAATAGTCCCTATGTTGATTGAAATCTCATGCCGTAGATCATGGTCATTCAGAATGAGTACTTCCGTACAGAGTACGATATGCACAACTCTACAACGATGCCCGTGCGGCTAGGTTGTAGGTCTTACATAGCGTAATGCAACAATCAAACCTAGCCACGGAATAATCATGCCTTGACTGTAAGATACACATGCTGCTTTTACAGAAAAAGGGAAGTCAACATGTGTCCATATGCCAATGTTCGGATCGGCTAGTCGATCACAATGGTTCATGGTTCATACATGAACGTGTCTCATTCAATTCAATAAGACGACTAGCCAGTCTCTTAGTTCCAACTAGGAACGCATGATCAATCATTAGTCAAGGTAACAATCAATGTCAATTCGGGACAATAAACAGCCAAAAGGCACTATGAGTGGCAGTAGCTGGATGCCCATCTATGCGGCTAGATTGGGTAAGGATCCCATGCGGCTGGGAGACAAAGGTCATGCTTATGCGGCCAAGGATCTCCATGCGGCAGGGGCCAACCGGCCATGCAGCAAAGCTACTAAGAGCCATACGGGTAAAGCTCATGCGGCAGGGTCATGCGGCTAAGGCCAGCAAGATCATGCGGCTCGGGAAGATCGGGGCTCATGCGGCCAGGGAAAAATAGATCATGCGGCTGGGAAGTAACAAGCTCATGCGGCTAAGAATAAGTGATTCATGCGGCTGGGAGCTAACAAGCTCATGCGGCCAGGAAGTGCCATGCGGCCAGGAAGTACCATGCGGCCAGAAAGTGCCATACGGCAAGGAAAGTGCCATGCGGCCAGAAAGTGCCATGCGGCCAGAAAGTGCCATGCGGCAAGAAAGTGCCATGCGGCCAGAAAGTGCCATACGGCTGAGCACTGTTCTTCTTCTCCAATTTTTGAAGACAGAACCATGAAAGCCATTGCTTCCAAGCTCCCTAAATCCTTCATTCCAAGCCCAAATCTGGACTTCCATAGGTCAAAATAGGGTAGAACGAAATTATCTACAATATGGAACCATCAAACTTAAAATAACAATGTTTAATAGATCAAAATTCAAGAAATTCGAAAATGTATTAAACTTAGATCTACATGAAATGAGCCATGTAAATTGAAAATGCTAAGTACTAAAATGTCTTAGAATCTCGTGAAGAAGAAAATGGAACAACGAAACTTGAGTTCCTCCATGAAGCAAGTTGTACTTGCCTATGCGGCTGGGAAGGTCGAGAGAGTTGAGGAAAAAGAAGAGTAAATAAGAAGGAGAAGTAATGAAGAGAGAGAAAGGGTTGGGGCTTTAAATGAAGATGTGGTAGGTGGGGGTTGGTTGGGTTCAAGATGAATCACCAAAATCCGAAAATGAACCAACTAACCCAAGGGTAAAACAAAAGCAGAAATTAAAATACAAAAAAATAATTAGCGGAGAATTAAGGAAATTAAATACATAACAAATGCATGATAAATATTAAATAAATAATATATTCAAGTCGTACACGTATTAAGATACATATTCAGGGAACGGGGAGTGACATCTCTACCCTTCTTAGAAAAAATTTTGTCCTCGGAATTTCAAACCCAAGCAGGATAGAAATATCAGGGCCAAACTAATCTAAGTACAGCAATTTTAACGAGGAAGCAGTCATCTTACAATATCAATAGCAAGTAATATATCTATATTTATCTATCGACGACATTCAGCAATTATATACATAGGGCGATAAGCATGAGGAATCAAGACAATCAAGATATACGGAAAGAAATATACCTTGTGAGTCAAATAGGTGCGGATACCGTGATCGGATATCATTCTCACGTTCCCACGTTGACTCTCCTAAGGAGTGATGACCCCAAACAACACGGACAAGGCTAATTGTTTGGTTCTTGAGTATCTTCTCTCTTCGGTCCGAAATGGACACAGGCTGCTCCTCGTAAGACAGGTTGGTACCAACAACCAGCTCAGAATGATCGAGGATATGGCTTGGGTCCGATACATACCTTCGCAACTGAGATACATGAAACACATCGTGTACCTCGTGCAACGAAGGTGGAAGGGACAAACGATAAGCAACATCGCCTACCCAATCGAGGATAACAAATGGGCCCACATATCGGGGACTCAACTTCCCGCGAACGCCAAATCTAATGACCCCACGAGTAGGTGAGATTCGCAAGAACACGTGTCACGACCCGCTCTCGAATAATCGGACACGAGTCGGACACGTCCAGCCTTCGTCGTTAGACACGACGAAGTAAGCTGTACCAAGCTAGGGAAAACTAACCAGATAAACACGAAAGTATAGAATCACAGCATCTAAAACGTATCCCAGAATGATCACCATAATCCACAAATCCAGATATCATAATGTACTAAAGTCAACAGAAATGAAAAGTGCTATGAACTCTAAAGTCAAAACCTCAAGTAAAGCTAAGTAATCTAAACCTGAAGCCTCAAGCTAAGCCTCATCCTGCTCAGCTAAATCCTGGGCTCTGGCCCATAGAGTAGATCAATGTCCTGCAAACATACCTGCAACATATCCTATTCAGGAGCGGAGCAAAGTACAGTTCTAGGTAATGAACAATAACATCATGATATGGAAAGTAAATGCTGAAAGAACAAGAAGAACATGATATGTAAAGAACAGGAAGATCATGAACTACTGCTATAAAGATACAGGAAAGATCATGACTATAGCTAATATCAAGATCAGGATCATAGGAACTAATGTAAGAACAAAATCCTGAACATGTGTGTAATATATTTGAAATACTACTATGATATGTGACCGGCTTGGGTAAGACCATGAAAGAGCATGAAAAGATCCTGAAAGATCATATAAGGTACGGCTTAGGACCCGCGTGCACTGTGCGAGGCCTAAGCTAAAGATCATGAATAAGTATCCGGGTTTGGTCACATATCTAGAGTATTTTCCCACCCCAAGATGCAAGTAAGATCATGAAAGAACAAGTAAGATCATGAAAGAACAAGCCAGAAAAGATCATGAACGTGTCGCAGTGTGTCAGCAATAAAGAACAAGAAAATGTACTGATCAAAACCATAGAATGTACTTGCCTCGGTTTGGTTGTACGATGAGTAGTACTGCATGGTTGTAATGAATCACCTGTTATAATATTTGTACAATTTTATTAGGGTTTTGAAATAATGACATTAGCTAGATATAGTTATTTACCAAGTCTTTAATCAATAAACTAAGAAATGTTTTATTAACATTATAGAAAATACTTATCGATATAGCTTGAAAATATCATTAATTATATTTTTAAGAAATCATTTGTGTTAGAAAAAAAATATACACTGAATAATTGCTAGTTAAACTATTTCTAACCATATTTAGAAAATACAATATTATCTAATATTAGCAAATAATACTCTATAATATTTTAGGAATCACTATACATATCCTCAATAAAATTAAGAAGATTAATAATGATATTAATAATAAGGTAACATTGATAGTAGAAATAATGAAATATTATTCTAACAAAATTTTAGCCAAATATTTACTAAATATCAATCTAGAATAAATATTAATTATTTATTGATGCTAACATGATATTAAAAGTCTTTTTAAAACTACAAATGCCAACTAAACTCAACAAAATTTCAGTCCAAGCCCAGCCTTAAGCCCAACCCGGCCTGTCCACTTCTTAGCCTACTGGCCCAACCCAACCTCTGTTTAAACTAGCAATTTAAAACTTAAATTTACCTAAAACAAATCAGCCCAAACCAACAAACCAACAAACCAGTCCAATCTTATATACTCTGTGTATTTAATCAGTTAAAACCTAAATTCTTACAATTAAATTACTAGCCCAATCCCTAGGCTTAGAGACCCGGCCCATCAGCCCACTCTCCATATTTACTCTCACTCGGCCACTCACTTTCCCATCATACTTCCAGCCAAAGAGTCCCATCCTAAATGTTTGCTGAGCTAGTGGTATAGCTGCCCTTAAAATTTGTATGCATTGCAAGCTCTCATTGATTTATTAAAGAACGATGGTGATGTTGATGGAACATCAGGACATCATAGCTATTCTCTCACCTATTACTTCTCAGTCGAACACTCACACTCCAAAGCCCACTCAATGCTTTCTATACACACGCAACTCTAAAACCCCACATCCCGAGAACCTATCCTGCCAGAGCATTAATATAATGAGAGACTTACTCTCAACACACAGCCCGACACTGTGTAAACGGACAGGACCCTCTTCATCATTATTTTCTAAAACCCATTCTTCACTTCTTTATTCGTTCACTCTCCATGACAAACAGCCTAATATTTAATTCCACGTTCCATCACTACTTCACATTACTCAGCTAAAACCGACACCACCCACTTTCCATTTGTTCACAACAGTAAGGAAAATAAAGAGTCCTTTCCCCTCTCTCTATATATCCTCACTTATTCATGCTTCCCATTCTCCCTACTTCACAGCCGAACCAAGCTTCCTCTTCCTCCGCTCTCATCATCTTCTCTTTCCAAAATTCTTAACTAAGCAATCAAGGTTCCCCCCTTTCCTCCATAACGTTCTTTCCTCACTCACCTACTCTCAGTCATATCATTCTCAGCAAACCCAACCAAACTCTACTCCAAACACCCCTCCCCATGACACATGAATAAAAAGAATCAGAAGAGGAGAAGCCAGACAAGGAAGGAGATGCTTACATTGGTTCAGTGAAGCTGCGACTTGAGATGGCGTCCACGCGGCGGTGGAGCTCGATGGTGGCCCCGAAGAAGACAATGGTTGGAGACGACGAGGAGGAAGTCAACCGAGGACGACCGCTCATCCCATGGCCCAGATCTGGCCGGAATTGGATCTCGACGAAGTTGGCGACGGACGGCAGGAGGAGGCGGTTAATGGAACCACCGCGGTTCGACGACGCGTCTCCAGATCCGAAGGGCAGCGGAGATGCGGACGGCCCCGGTGCAGGGTGGCGCTCGAGCGGCGCGACTCCAGTCGCTGGGAGGCGGTCCAGGCGAGTGCGGCGGTGGATCGACGTCGTGGCTCGTCGACGAGCACCGGTCAGGTGATGACTTGGCAGAGGCGGATCTGGCAAAGTGCTCGATGGCGCGGTGAACGTCTGGCGAGGATCCATCTCTGGAACATCATCCCGGCAACTCCGGTGAAGTCGCGGCGGCGCTCAGTCGGCACAACCAAGAATAGTGAGGAGAGAGAGCAGTAGAGAGAGAGTTGGGAAATGTGCTGTGATGTGTCAGTAATATGCAATTTATATAATAAAATATTGTGTGTTAACCAAGTTAACTGGATGGCACAGCTAGTAATTTCCAACAGATCTGGGGGCAAGAAATCAATTTAATAACTGATTCTGTTATTGCTCTAACCATCTAAGTAACTAATTACAGGACTACATATCTCGCCAACTATTATATTAAGAAAAATATTTCTAAACATTAAAAAGTAACATATACCCCATAATGTGGAATCCTAACCAACCTATTAATTGGAAGAGGAAAACATTCATATATAAGCATGGGTCACTAGAACTTGAATGGACATAGGCCACTTGGTTGACAGCCAGAAATTGACAATTATAAATAAATCTAGATTAGAAAGAATTACGAGTTAATTAGTAACAATAATCTTATCAAAATTTGATAAATAATAAGAAAGGTTGGAATTAACTAAAAATAAGGAAAATCAAAATATAAAACCAATTAAACAGTGAAGATATAAACCAGTGTCATAATCCACCACACTCAAAAGTTTAGAAATTTAAATAGAACCAGTTAAAGTAGTTAACCGAATAAAATAATGTTTTCTACTAAACAATCTTAAATTCACCAAAATTGATTCTTGGGAGTTACAACACGTGGTCCCCAACCGAAAATTCTAGTGGCCTACGATACTGGTCTGCCCAATGACGATGTCGATCTTGCGCAACTCGAAGTCGCTCTCTAATCCCCTTAACCACTTCAACCGTCTGAACAATCAATTCTGGGCCTAACATCTTTCTCTCCCCGATATCATCCCATGTCAGTGGCGACCTGCACTTCTTACCATATAGTGCTTTGAATAGCGCCATCTGGATACTGGCTTGATAACTGTTGTTGTACGAGAATTCGACTAGGTGCAGGTGACTCTCCCAAGATCCTCCAAAATCTAGGGTGCAAGCTCGCAACATATCTTCTAAAGTCTGAATTGTTCTTTCTGATTGCCCGTCCGTCTGTTGGTGGTAAGCCGTACTAAATCTTAACTTGGTACCCAAGCTATGATGTAAACTTTTCCAAAAATATGACGTAAAACGGGTATCTCTATCTGACACAATACTGACAGGGACCCCATGCTGCCTGACTATCTGCTGCATATACAACTCTACCAACCTTTCTGTAGATTGACCTACTCTAAAAGGAAGAAAATGTGCCACCTTCGTAAGCCGATCTACGATCACCCAAATAGCATCCTTACCACTTGGTGATCTCGGTAAACCGGTCACAAAGTCCATTATGATATGTTTCCACTTCCATTCCGGGATAGGAAGTGGTTATAATAATCTAGCTAGCCTTTGTTGTTCTGCCTTCACTTGCTGACATATTAAGCAACGAGAAACGAATCTAGCTATCTCCCTCTTCATTCCGTTCCACCAGAAGTGCTGCTTGATATCTTGGTACATTTTGGTCCCTCTAGGGTGTATAGAATACTGAGAACTGTGGGCTTCTGCCATAACCTCTTATCTAATATCTCCACTTGGCACATATAGACGTGATCCAAATCTAAGCGTACCATCCTCGTGAATTTTCATCTCCTTCCTGAGTCCCGACTCATATTCTGTCCTAAGCTTCTGAATCCTTGGGTCCTGTGCCTGAGCTGCCTTGATCCTGTCTACTAAGTTAGATTGAACTCGTAGACTTGCCAGAATTCCTACATCACTAGGAAGTATAACCTCGATGTCCATCTCCTGAAGGTCTTCTAAAATATGTTTCTGTGATGTCAACATAAATGCGCCGCCTCTCCTGCTAAGAGCGTCTGCTACCATATTAACCTTGCCTGGATGATACTGAAGCTCCACGTCGTAATTCTTGATCAACTCTAACCATCTTCTCTGTCTCATGTTCAGTTTCTTCTGAGTAAATATGTACTTCAGACTTTTTGGTCTGTGTACATGTCCACTCGATCACCGTATAAGTAATGTCTCCATAGCTTCAAAGCAAATACTACTGCCGCCAACTCCAAGTCATGAGTTGGATAATTCTTCTCATGGTCTCGAAGTTGCCTGGACGCATACGCTATCACCTTCCCATGTTGCATTAGGACACACCCAAGTCCCTTTCCCGATGCGTCACAATATACAGTAAAACCTCCGGGTCCAACCGGTAATGTAAGAATAGGTGCCGTGATCAACTTCTGCTTCAAATTCTTAAATAATGCCTGGTACTCTGTCGACCAAATGAATGGCACATCCTTCCGTGTCAAGCGGGTCATGGGTGCTGAGAGTCTTGCAAAGTCTGATACAAACCTTCGATAATATCCTGCCAATCCCAAGAAACTACGCACATCCACTACGGTCCTAGGCATTGGCCAAGTCTCTACTGCTTCTACCTTCTTGGGATCCACTGCTACTCCAGCCCCTAATATGATGTGCCCTAAGAATGAAATGTGATCCGTCCAAAACTCACACTTGCTGAGCTTGGCATACAACTGGTTCTCTCTCAGAACTTGTAACACTTTCCTGAGGTGATCTTCATGCTCTTCCTCACTCGCTGAGTATACGAGAATGTCGTCGAAGAACACAACGACAAATTGATCTAGGTATGGCATAAAGATGCGGTTCATCAAATCCATAAATATTGCTGGAGCATTGGTCAAACTGAACGGCATAACTAGAAATTCGTAATGCCCGTACTTCGACCTGAATGCTGTCTTGGGAATATCCTCTTCTTGAACTCTAACTTAATGATACCCTGACCGAAGATCTATCTTGGAGAAAACTCTACTCTGCTCAACTGATCAAACAAGTCATCGATCCTTGGTAGTGGGTACTTGTTCTTTACTGTTGCCGCGTTGAGCTTTCTGTAGTCAATGCACAATCTTGATGACCCATCCTTCTTCCCCATAAGTACTACTGGTGCTGCCCATGGTGACTTGCTGTCTCGAATAAACTTCTTCGCCTTCAGTTCCTCTACATGCTGATACACCTTGGCCTGCTCTGAATCTGCCATTCTGTAAACTCGATCTGATATCGGTTTAGTTCCAGGTACCAATTCTATACTGAACTCAATATCCCTAACCGGGGGTAAACCTGGAAGTTCTTCGGGAAATACATCAAGAAACTCTTTAACTACCTTCGGGACTTGAACTTCTTCCATTGTCGCTACTACTCCTTCTTCTTGTTGAGTTGCTACTGATCTGACTAAGGTAAATCGCTCCACGCCTGAAATATTAAAAGATACACTCCCTCTACGACAATCTATTATCGCATGACTGTCTTTCAGCCAGTCCATGCCTAAGATAACGTCAAAATTTCCAACAAAAAATGCTATCAACCTGGTGGGTAAGGAACGCCCGCACACTACAACTACATGCCAGAATAACTCTACTAACTCATACGAGCCCATTACCAGTGAGTATATTCAACCTCCCTGGCAATGCTTCGAATTCCATTCCTAGTCGTATCGCAAATTGTGCAGATATAAATGAGTGTGATGCTCCTGAATCAAACAATGCTACTGCGGGATATGAGGCGACGAGAATGTTACCTGCTACCATATCTCCCGATGCCAATGCCTCTTCCAAGGACAGATTGAATGCCTGCCCTCGACCTCCTTGTTGGTTCCCATGCTACGGCCTAGCCTGGTATTGTTGCTGGCCCCTGCCTTGGTGATGCTGGGGTGGTCTATGTTGTTGCTGCTGCATCGACGATCCCTGCTGTCGAAACATCTGAGCCTGTGACATCAATGGACGTTGTGCCAACGGTCTCACCGCTACCACTGGTCCTTGGTATTGGCCTGCCCCTGATGCGGGCAGAGCAAGAAATTGCTGAACTGGTCCTCCTGACCTCGAATTCATAGGACAGGCAGAAACCCGATGATCTGGACTCCCATATATCAAATATTGTCCATTCAATGCCTGACACACACCTCTAGTGTGCCCTGCCTTCCTACAATAGGTATAACCCGCTGGGGGTTGCTGGTTCTTCCTCTGCTGCTGTTGTTGTCTTGCTGGTGGTGCTGGCCCTCGCATTGCCACATCATGAATACGAATGCCAGGGGTTGCTGTAACTCTAGGCGCTGTACCCCCTCCTCCTTCAATCTGATTGTGAGATCTCTTCTGACCTCTAGTCCTTGACATGATCCTCTGGATGGTGATATCATGCCTCCGAGTTGCCGTCAATACCTCATCGAAAGTCTGGTGGTTATGTCCATCTATCAATTGCAAGAGTTCAAGATGAAACCCTTGCTGAAACCTCATAGCCCTCTGGCTCTCTGTTGCTACCATCTCCAGGGCGAACCTACTCAGTCTGCAGAACTCTACTGCATAAGCATCCACTGTCTTGCCAGCCTACTTGAGGTTAATAATTTTCTGCTGTAGCTCAAACTGTGCCACAACTCCATAGTACTTCATCTTGAATCTTGCAGTAAAATCGTCCCAAGCAATAGGACGTCTGATGCCCACTTCTTCTGATTTCCACCAATCACGTGCAAGGTCCTGAAGCAACAGCTTCACTAGATCCACACGTTCTTCCGTCGGTACCTTAGCCACTGTCAGAATAGCCTCGATGTCCTTAAGCCATGCATCTGCTGAAATAACATCTTCCGTGCCCTCGAAACGACGGGGGTTGTACTTACAAAATCTAGTTGATGCCCCAAAATTCGTCCTCACTCCTCTTTCTAAAGCCGTCTGCAACCCTTGGTTGAGCAATACATTCTGCTCTTGTAACTGAGCGTGCATGCGTTGCTGGGCCAATATCTGATATTGCTGAGTAGCCATCATCCCTCTCATGATCTCCAGAAGGGCTGGTGTGTCTACTTCTACGGGAGTAGGTAGAACTGTTGGTGGTGGTGGAACCTCCGGATACTGCGGTCCAGCTGCTGCTTCCACTATCATCTCTTCTTGTATGGTTTCTTGAGGTAGTACTGGCCCATGTTGCTGATCAACATGGTCAGGTTGTTCATGTTGCCCCTGCTGTTGCCGTCCAGCTCTGACAGATACGGACGAAGTGCCCCTAAGAAAAGGGACAAGAGAACAATCAAACGATCGGACAGAAAAGATCAATAAAGTCAAGGGATACTGGAATATCAAAGTTTGGAACGAGAACAACGAATCATGAGATCAAGGGGAACCATGCGTGATTGAGACATCCTATAAATTAAAACACCCGACAAGTCTGAAATCAGACCTGCATGGGCCACCACTAAAACCTTGTCACGCCCCAGAACCAGAATACCGGAGAGCGGGGGATGACTCAGCCAGCTACGTATTACGGGTAGATGACCGTATAATACGATCAATGCTGTCTAAAAGACGATGAGGTGCATACTACATGAAAGTCTCACTAGGGTTGATCAGCATCTATTGTCTCAATCATTCAAACAAGAAGCTAATAGAGAACATATAAGATAAAATAGTAAGGCGTCCCAAACGCTCAGTCAAAATATTCTCGAGATCTGGCTGTACAAAACATAGCCAGATGATATAACAAGGTATACACAATTGTTATCAGCTGCAGTCTGACTTAGTTATAATTATGTAAAGGTAAGTGTAAGATAGTCCGACTAACATGTCGGTGCCAAACGGTAATAAGTAAAGTAAGCAGTAAAACGAGCAGGAAAGCAAGGAACCCACTCGTGTCCTCCTACGGCCATTCCTCTAGTATTGACCATCTTGGAGGTGGAAGTAAGCTGAGTCCTCGGGAGCTGGCTCTAAATCTGGCCATGCAAAACAAGAGAGGTTAGACCTCTAATAGCAAGTACCTCAAGGAAGCACGATATGAGAAATTAGAACCAGTGGTAAGAGTTAAGAATATGATAAATAGATCTCTGCTTGCTACTGGGGTTCGTACAACATCACGACACTTCGAGCCAACTTTCCAACCAAATAAGGACAGAAGTTGACCCGTCATGTCCTGACATTCCGTTCATCTCAGTAGTTAAACGAGTAGGTACAATACACAAATAAATCAATTTAAACAGCCATACAACTACGACGGCTTGCTACTGTAAGTTCTAAGTTGTCTTGGAAATATGCAATAAGGGATTCCTCAGTTCTTACTATGTACAAGCAAGGCTAGTCTATCCAATAATTAATTACGCCAATCATGAATTAGACGAGTCCCAGCAGGACGCTCATCATCAGTCTATATAGTATAAGCAGATACCACTCCCTGCCCGTGTGGCAGGTTTGCAGTATCTGTAGGAACCAGTCGGCATATCGGGGTACTAATTGTCCCAAAGATGGCTGCTATATAAGAACTCGGAAATCCATTTTCTCCATGCAATCGTTATTTTATTTAGCTTAATAGTCCCTATGTTGATTGAAATCTCATGCCGTGGATCATGGTCATTCAGAATGAGTACTTTTGTAAAGAGTACGATATGCACAACTCTACAACGATGCCCGTACGGCTAGGTTGTAGGTCTTACATAGCGTAATGCAACAATCAAACCTAGCCACGGAATAATCATACCTTGACTGTAAGATACACATGCTGCTTTTACAGAAAAAGAAAAGTCAACATGTGTCCATATGCCAATGTTCGGATCGGCTAGTCGATCACAATGGTTCATGGTTCATACATGAACGTGTCTCATTCAATTCAATAAGACGACTAGCCAGTCTCTTAGTTCCAACTAGGAATGCATGATCAATCATTAGTCAAGGTAACAATCAATGTCAATTCGGGACAAGAAATAGCCAAAAGGCACTATGAGTGGCAATAGCTGGATGCCCATCTATGCGGCTAGATTGGGTAAGGATCCCATGCAGCTGGGAGCCAAAGGTCATGCTTATGCGGCCGAGGATCGCCATACGGCAAGGGCCAACCGGCCATGCAGCAAAGCTACTAAGAGCCATGCGGCTAAAGCTCATACGGCAGGGTCATGCGGCTAAGGCCAGCAAGATCATGCGGCTCGGGAAGATCGGGGCTCATGCGGCCAGGGAAAAATAGATCATGCGGCTGGAAAGTAACAAGCTCATGCGGTTGAGAATAAGTGATTCATGCGGCTGGGAGCTAACAAGCTCATGCGGCCAGAAAGTGCCATACGGCCAGGAAGTGCCATACGGCCAGAAAGTGACATGCGGCAAGAAAGTGCCATGCGGCCAGAAAGTGCCATGCGGCTGAGCACTGTTCTTCTTCTCCAATTTTCGAAGACAGAACCATGAAAGCCATTACTTCCAAGCTCCCTAAATCCTTCATTCCAAGTCCAAATCTGGACTTCCATTGGTCAAAATAGGGTAGAACAAAATTCTCTACAACATGGAACGATCAAAACTTAAAATAACAAGGTATAATAGATCAAAACCCAAGAAATCCAAAAATGCATTAACTTAGATCTACATGAAATGAGCCATGACAATTGAAAATGCTAAGTACTAAAGTGTCTTAGAATTTCGTGAAGAAGAAAATGGAACAATGAAACTTGAGTTCCTCCATGAAGCAAGTTGTACTTGCCTATGCGGCTGGGAAGGTCGAGAGAGTTATGAGAAAGAAGAAGAGTAAATGAGAAGGAGAAGTAATGAAGGGAGAGAAAGGGTTGGGGCTTTAAATGAAGATATGGTAGGTGGGGGTTGGTCGGGTTCAAGATGAATCACCAAAATCCAAAAATGAACCAACTAATCCAAGGGCAAAATAAAAGCAAAAATTAAAATACAGAAAAATAATTAGCGGATAATTAAGGAAATTAAATACAGAACAAATACATGATAAATATTAAATAAATAAATACATTCAAGCCGTACACATATTAAGATACGTATTCAGGGAACGGGGAGTGACACATGGCTTTTACTTGCTTATGCACATAACTTTAAATATGTGTTAAATCATAGTATCCTGTTGCTGTGGGCGCATAGCCCGCCCACATAGCCAGTATAGATGGCTCCTGACTTAGCTTCCCATTGCTCCCTGCCCCACTCATATGGGCGCAAAGACCATGGGTGCATGCTTGTGGGAGCATAGACCATAGGCGCATGCTTGTGGGTGCCTAGGCCATAGGCGCATGCACTCTCTTGTGCATTCCTTCCATAACATATGCCCTACATGATGTGTTTAGTCTTAGGCGCATGCCATTCTCAACACATGCATTTTGGGTGCATGCTTTCATGACACCCCATTGACACTTTGTGCCATCTCTTGCAAATGTTCGTATTTGTCCCCATGGTCTTTAGTATAAATTGTGACTTTATTTGTACTCTTTACTTGGCTAGTCCTAATATGTTAATTTTTATGTTGTACATGTACTTTGAGCTTTAAACACGATCTTGGTATGGCACGTACACTCTTTAACAACTCCTTGATAGTGGCCTGTCGTGGTGCACTTACATGAACACGACGTGACAATATGACTTTACATGATAACTCTCGATAGTGACCCATCGTGGTACACTCTTGACAAGTAACTTGACATAATAATTCTTGATGGTGGTCTGTTGTGATGCACTCTTGCCTTGATAAGAAACAACATGACATGTGATCTTGATAAGTAACATGTAACTCTCGTCCTGACAAGTGGATGATTTCTCTTGATTGTATCTGTACAAGCTATATGTCTCATCTTGCATCATGTCTAGGACATGAATTCCTGATTTCCACGGTCAGGGATTCATACTGAATCTGACTAAGTTAATGACTAGATTGATCAAGTAGACCATAATGAGATTCCCCAGTCACAGGCAATTTCGTTATCTGGGCGCTTTAATTAGACTTGTAGCTTGCCGTCGAGTTGGGCACATTTCCAGCATGCTGTCATGTGTTGCACCCCCAAGTCACCTAATCAACTCTCTCAACCTGTGAAAGGATAACTGGATAGCTGCAGGGCTTGTGACTGCTGGAACATCTCAATGCATCTTGTAGTAATTAGGCTTGTAATAACCCTAGTTAGTTAAAGTATCAAGTCATACTCCTTGCTTGGTCGTGATTAATAAATGGAGACCCGTCTAGTCTTGTCTAGGTGTAGTGCCCCGTCCCGCTCAGTCAATCGGAGGAATCGAAATGCCAACGGCGTTCGGACTTGGCCTTACAACTGCCATTGAAGACATCGCTCAGGTGGGGTAGTTTCGGTGAACTTGCCTCATCTTGGCACATAATAAATCGTGGTTTCAACTTGCACAAGTAGGCTTGAAGATAAAAGATACGAACCCACATAGCTAAAGGGAATAATCCCGACGGGTCGAAATGAGTTAGAACATGGAAAAACGTCCCACGGTCGGCTTAGAGTTGGTACACGGCATGATTTGAAAATGACACTCGGTCCTTCGTCCGTGGCTTGGGAGAAGGAAAGTTGGTCTTCGACACAAAGTTATGAAATAGCCTAAGTCATAGGCGTCGCCTGCGTGAATGCTTGTTAAAGCATGCACGGTCCCATCGTCCAGGGCTTGGCATAGCCCTGGCTTGCCCAAGAGTTAAGTTGCATCGCATGACTGCTGGCGTAAGCCTAAACACCCAAATGACTTGGTCGTCCAAAGATGAGTACGTGCACGACACATTCCCTCGGAGCAAGGCTCGGCGCAGCCTTTGCTCGATAGGTGTAGGCTTGAGTAAGTTAGGCAAAGTTATGCCGATCGACCTAAGTCGTTCCAAGTGCTGTCCCGCTTATTCTGCGGTTGTCAACTTAAATAGTCCCACGATCCCACGGCCCGTCATATAAAGTATGGCTTGGGCGATAGCGCCGCGTAGAGCGGAAATCGAGTTGAGGCATGTTTGCACGATCCTAGAGTTTTTAAAGGCACGGGCCACGATCGATTAGTTGAGTTTTGGAAAGTGTCTAAATAGGTTGTTGTCTTGAGTTAAAAGAAAGGAAAAGAAAGAAATGCTCACGACTGGGTCGTTGAGGCAAGAAAGAACAATGCTCGCGACTACGGGTCGTCGAGGCAAGATCTCAGATGTGAGAAATGGCACTAAAAGAGAGGAATGGCACTAAAAGAGATGGTAACACCAGAAGTGAATGACTATGTGAGACGTCAGTTTGGGTCGGTCTTGCATGGTCATGGACAACTTGTCGACAAGGTAGAGTTTCCCCGAATCGGCAACCTGTGGCGCCACGGGACCGATTGCGGCCTAAGGAAACATAAAGGCTCTGGGAGCCAAATAAGCTGAGCCTGGGGCAAAGTATTCGGTGGACGCGGAATAGGGCTAGCTACCCAAAGAAGGTCCATCCTATACTCAGCAAAAAGGAGTCCACTATGGCTCGGGGAGTCAGTGACCAAATCATATAGATGAGTCGGCATAGCGGCAGATCCGCGGGTATGCCTTTGGATTGAGTTGAGTTGTCGAAGGTGTATACAAGTTAGAGTACACATGTTTGGGCTTAAAGAATGGCTACAACATAGGCGACGTGCTTCGGCACGAGATGTGGCATTGAGTCTTGAGTTGTCGGCATATAGTTGCATAAGTTGGTTGAGTTGTTTGAGTTTAAGTCAAGGAAACCGCCGCAAGGCAAAGTCGGTTGGTGATCAAATGGCACGAGCCGCGAGGCGGCGATATGGTTGAGTCGCACTGAGTTGCGAGGCACGACACAAAGGAGTTATAGCACGGTCGTAAGGAAATTGGGCACTACCGCGTAGTTGCGTCTCTGATTCTGGCCGAAAGGCAAGCACGACCTGATAGGTTAACGTTGTGGCACGAGGAGTGGTCTAGAGGCAAAGTATGAGTAACGTTGACATTGCAAGCACGGGATGGTTTTGACACACAAGTTGCGCCAAGGCGCCGGTCCTAAAACTGAACCTAAGGCAAGAGTAGAAAGACAATCGAAAAGGGATTTAAGCTGCACAAAGTAAATGAACGTGTAGGTTTTGTATGGGTGGGCGAGAAGCTCACTCCACCAGTACAGTGGTACTGACACCCACACAGTGTTTCATGTGCAGGCACAGGTAGAAGCTCGTAGCGCAGAGTTCGCTTGGATGTGTCGAGGCACGGAGTTCCTTGGCGATTCGAAGCGTGCGGCCGCATGGAGTAAAGACTTATACGGGACATAATGTATGGACATCGCCTTCCGAAGCTTCCGCTGGATCGAGCATTTGTATCAAGAGATGAGAGAGAGCAGAGTGAACTTGTAAATGTGAGGAGAGTGAGCTTGAGTGATTGTAATTTGGCCTTGCGCCCACAAATGTAACCTTGTATTCAGTATCAATAAAAGAGTTTCCATTGAATGACTTGTGTTCATGTGTTCTTCTTTAATTCTGCTGCTATAAATCAATGTCTCTGTACGGGACTTCTGTGCGACGACCCCGTCGCAGCCGCTGTAATCGGCCGTTATGGAACCCGCCTTGCACGAGCGCAATCTAGGCTCGTGCGGCATCACGCCTTAGCGAGGACGATCGCTCCTACGGGAGCGGGGCGTGACATAGTGGTATCAGAGCACGGCTTTACGTCCTTGGATAACCGATTGAATTCTTTAACTCGTTGTTTCCGCAAACTCTGTTGCTTCCGCAAAGTTAAAATCGTTGGTGCGCTCTCTCTCAAATGACCCATGGGATGTCCATACAATAAGTCTATCTATTTGCAAAACATAGGTGAACAGTTTTTGGATAAGAAAACAAAAAGATGGTTTACGTAAGCACGGTTGGCTAAGTCGGGCTGGGCACATACACCAAAGTTGCATCGACCTTAGAAAAGTCGAGTGCGGGAATTAAAATGTTCGAGCTAGAATGAGTTGAACTCGATTGAGTAAATGTGGGATAACTGTCGATAGGGGTGCTATCGAGCGACGATAATGTCGGTGCGATCTAGGTGAGCGTGCTTGGGTTTTGAGGAATGGTTCGAACGGAATTGAAGAAGTCGATTTTGAATCAAATAATAAGTTGAGGATTGGTTGAATGACTTCATTCCTGAGTGGTGTATGCGATAGGCTCAGGGATGTCGAACGATGCGAATTGAGGAAAATAAGTTGGTCGATGACTTAAGATGGACGGATGAAGAATACGTGAAATTGGTTGGAGGAAATTGATATTGTAAATGATTCGAGGGAAAATGATCAGAATTGGTGTTATGAATGTCGAGGAAATTATCCAGTCGGACGATAGCACCATTCGTACGACTCAGAATTTGGTTGCAAAGGAAGATCGTCAGGTTACGCATATCGTCGATGGTATTGAGGCGTATCAAAGATCGCTATGCGATAACTCGGGGGTACTCTAACTCAGCGAAAGACGATCGTGCAAGTGTTATTGTTCGATTGGATGCTATGTTTTGGATTTTGATTGAGATGAATGTTGGATGAAAGTGATCGTGTCTTGATGGTTATGCGGATGGCCACAACGTCGACGATCTTGTCTTGCGCGAGCGCAACTCTAGCCTCGCACATGCGTTGCGTCAGATTTGGGGCGATCATTCCGCGTGAGCGCTGACATGGTGATTCATGTCGCGGGAATGATCGAACTCGGAGTCAGGACGCGGCAACGTTGATTGTCTTGACTTGTCGGTTTGATGCGAAGGTGAATTTGAGGATTTGTAGGACATGCGATTGATGATTGAATAAACTTGAGGATGGAGTAAGTCCAATCCGCGCATCGAGAATGAATTAGTCTAGACACAAAACAAGAGTTACGTCCCGATGAGAATGGTTATCTCGCGGGAGCATGCATGGTGATTCGTGCCCACCGTGGATAATCTGACTCGCGTGAGATCGGGGCGCAACGTATTGTTAAGTCAGATGACCTCGTGATCGAATACGTGAATTGGGATGAATGACTTAGGAAATATGAAATGTGAATTATGGTTTAGAGATGAATCGTGTCTTAGCATGCTTAACTTGGAAGGATTGATAGGGGATTATGTCGAACGTGTTCGAAGAAGATAGCCTATGCAAGATGGTTTGTTGAACGAGCGATATTGATACATCGTGGAATTTGGTTGAACGTAAGTTAAAGTAGGATGGTTTTGCTGAATGACTCGGACCCCGTGCGGTAAAAAGTTGGAATGTGTGTAGGAAATCTATGCTCGATGATTAGGAAATCGGAGTGATGCGAGCTTGGGTAGAAAATCCCGTACTATCAACTTGGTTTGACCTTAGGATGGGGTCAGTGTTGATATTATTGTTTGGGAACTATGATTCCAATACTGACGAAAAGACATAGCCTAGCGTTAGGCAGACGTCCGAGTGTGAAGTGGTAGGATTTGTGGAGGTACCACTCGCAAGCTCGGTTGACATGCATGTATATCAAGGACGCTTGAATACGTGCACGATCCGACTCGAGTGGTGATGTCGGATTCGCTATCACAAGGCTTGGCTGAAATGCATGTATTTTGGGACGCCTGGAATATGTGCACGATCCAACCAAGTGATACGTTGAATCAAGTGAGACTTGAGGAATGGAAGTGTTGAGGATTTTGAAATAGAGATTCGAAGAAAAGATTGAGGGTAGCGCGAGCGTGGCTCGGATTGAGGAAACGCATAGGCGTAGCGTATGCGAGAGTTCTTGAATGTTGAGTAAAGTGATAAGTCAATAAGTAAGTACTCAGTAAGTCTCGAGGACGAGACTTGTTCTGAGTGGTGTATGTTGTAGTGCCCCGTCCCGCTCAGTCAATCGGAGGAATCGAAATGCCAACGGCGTTCGGACTTGGCCTTGCAACTGCCATGAAGACATCGCTCAGGTGGGGTAGTTTCGGTGAACTTGCCTCATCTTGGCCTTCACATAATAATCGTGGTTTCAACTTGCACAAGTAGGCTTGAAGATAAAAGATAAACCCACATAGCTAAAGGGAATAATCCCGACGGGTCGAAATGATTAGAACATGGAAAAACGTCCCACGGTCGGCTTAGAGTTGGTACACCGGCATGCTTTGAAAATGACACTCGGTCCTTCGTCCCGTGGCTTGGGAGAAGGAAAGTTGGTCTTCGACACAAAGTTATGAAATAGCCTAAGTCATAGGCGTCGCCTGCGTGAATGCTTGTTAAAGCATGCACGGTCCCATCGTCCAGGGCTTGGCATAGCCCTGGCTTCCCAAGAGTTAAGTTGCATCGCATGACTGCTGGCGTAAGCCTAAACACCCAAATGACTTGGTCGTCCAAAGATGAGTACGTGCACGGCACATTCCCTCGGAGCAAGGCTCGGCGCAGCCTTTGCTCGATAGGTGTAGGCTTGAGTAAGTTAGGCAAAGTTATGCCGATCGACCTAAGTCGTTCCAAGTGCTGTCCCGCTTATTCTACGGTTGTCAACTTAAATAGTCCCACGATCCCACGGCCCGTCATATAAAGTATGGCTTGGGCGATAGCGCCGCGTAGAGCGGAAATCGAGTTAGGCATGTTTGCACGATCCTAGAGTTTTTAAAGGCACGGGCCACGATCGATTTAGTTGAGTTTTGGAAAGTGTCTAAAGTTGTTGTCTTGAGTTTAAAAGAAAGGAAGAAAGAAAGAAATGCTCACGACTGGGTCTTGAGCAAGAAAGAAACAATGCTCGCGACTACGGGTCGTCGAGGCAAGATCTCAGATGTGGAGAAATGGCACTAAAAGAAGGAATGGCACTAAAAGAGATGGTAACACCAGAAGTGAATGACTATGTGAGACGTCAGTTTTGGGTCGTCTTGCATGGTCATGGACAACTTGTCGACAAGTGTAGAGTTTCCCCGAATCGGCAACCTGTGGCGCCACGGACCGATTGCGGCCTAAGAAACATAAAGGCTCTGGTAGCCAAATACGCTGAGCCTGGGGCAAAGTATCGGTGGACGCGGAATAGGGCTAGCTACCCAAAAAGGTCCATCCTATACTCAGCAAAAGGAGTCCACTATGGCTCGAGGATCAGTGACCAAATCATATAGATGAGTCGGCATAGCGGCAATCCGCGGTATGCCTTTGGATTGAGTTGTTGTCGAAGGTGTATACAAGTTAGAGTACACATGTTTGGGCTTAAAGAATGGCTACAACATAGGCGACGTGCTTCGGCACGAGATGTGGCATTGAGTCTTGAGTTGTCGGCATATAGTTGCATAAGTTGGTTGAGTTGTTTGAGTTTAAGTCAAGGAAACCGCCGCAAGGCAAAGTCGGTTGGTGATCAAATGGCACGAGCCGCGAGGCGGCGATATGGTTGAGTCGTACTGAGTTGCGAGGCACGACACAAAGGAGTTATAGCACGGTCGTAAGGAAATTGGGCACTACCGCGTAGTTGCGTCTCTGATTCTGGCCGAAAGGCAAGCACGACCTGATAGGTTAACGTTGTGGCACGAGGAGTGGTCTAGAGGCAAAGTATGAGTAACGTTGACATTGCAAGCACGGGATGGTTTTGACACACAAGTTGCGCCAAGGCGCCGGACCTAAAACTGAACCTAAGGCAAGAGTAGAAAGACAATCGAAAAGGGATTTAAGCTGCACAAAGTAAATGAACGTGTAGGTTTTGTTTGGGTGGGCGAGAAGCTCACTCCACCAGTACAGTGGTACTGACACCCACACAGTGTTTCATGTGCAGGCACAGGTAGAAGCTCGTGGCGCAGAGTTCGCTTGGATGCGTCGAGGCACGGAGTTCCTTGGCGATTCGAAGCGTGCGGCCGCAAGAAGTGAAGACTTATACGGGACATAATGTATGGACATCGCCTTCCGAAGCTTCCGCTGGATCGACAAATATTGAGAGATGAGAGAGAGAGCAGAGTGAACTTGTAATGAGAGAAAAGTGAGCTTGAGTGAGCTTGAGAGACTTGTAACATTGGCCTTGCGCCCCATTGTAATCTTTGTTTCAATATCAATAAAGATCATCTTTGAATGACTTGTGTTTTGTTCTAAATTCCGCTGCTAATATTCAATGTCTCTGCTCGGGACTTCTGTGCGACGACCCCGTCGCAGCCGCTGAAATCGGCCGTTATGGAACCCGCCTTGCACGAGCGCAATCTAGGCTCGTGCGGCATCACGCCTTAGCGAGGACGATCGCTCCTACGGGAGCGGGGCGTGACAAGAATGCTCCGAAAGATCAAAGTCTCTGGGCTCTGATCTCTATGTATTCTCTCCTGTCTCTCTGTGCATAATGCTTTTGATGTGTAAAATAAGTCTATTTATAGACATGACTCCTTGGGCGTAAAAAGCAACACATTTGAGTTTTTACGCTGGCAACTGTCAACCACGATGGAAGTTACCCTCTACAAATGTTGACACGTGTCCCATTATGTCAACAAAAACAGGAAGCACGTACACACGTTCTTCAATAAGTGTGGCATGAAAGCCACATGGACAAACCACATTCTCATGTAGCCAGAAACAATCGGGCGTAAAAATGACCCGAAACATATATTGAGCGTAAAGTGGCAAATTGGCGTAAAAACTAGCCCAAATAAACTTTCCAGCGTAAAGTGGCTAAAATAGCCTTGAGCGTAAAGTAGCTCAAATAGACTTTACACTCACAATAGTTTTGAGCGTAAAAACTCATATAACTATCGTGCGTAAAAAGAAGTAATTTCATTGAGCGTAAAGTGGCCTGTTTTGCACTAAACGACAATATCGATTTCTGTGTAAATCAAATCTTTTCGAATTCTGCGTTTATACGCTGTCAACAAATTATTATGTCAGATGCATTAAATGCATGATCTGACAGTCATTTCCATCGTAAAGCAGCTAGCGTAAAGGGTAGCCAGCGTACAGAGTAGCTAGCGTAAAGGATAGCCAGCGTACAGAGTAGCTAGCGTAAAGCTTAATACAAAATAACCCTGGCATAAAGTAGCCTGGTTGAGTGTAGAGCTCTCTTTCTTTGACTTGATTTATGAGGTACTTTTTACGCTCCTACAAACCCCCTTCAAAGTTTTGGAATTTGAAACATACTTCAAGAATTTCGAACTACTTTGAACATGAAAAATGGTGTCGATCAATACTCAACCGTCATAATGAATTTTCTCTTGAAAACATTCGAACGCCTCTTCATCTCCCCGAGTTGCATTAATAATGATCAATTTCCCATAAGGAATATGAAGAATTGATTTGATTGTATATAAGGAGAAGTTCTTCATTCTTACTTTTCATTCTCATACTGTCATGGCATCAAAGAAAGAGACGAACAAAGAAAAGGCTCCAAGCTCTAGGATTGACACAGAGACGGAGATCGAGCGAGCACGTAACTTTGTAGAGTGCTTTGGACTGACTCCAGAAGCCTGAAGACAGATAGCTACTGAAAATGTAATGGGCTCTCGCGAGAGGCGTTTAGCAGAACTCCAGAAATTGCTGAAAGATATATCTGCTCCTCCCTAGGCAAATAAGGAGTTTTTGTAGCCTCTTATCTTATTCAAGAAATGAATAAAAAATTTGTTTTGTAATCCTATCATTTGAATTTAAACAATAGGTATGAGATAGCAAATATTTATCAGAGGTGATATGGACATGATAAATCTTCTAAACTCAATAGATTGTATCTATCCAGAGGTAATATGAACATGATAGATAGTAAAATCCTTTTTTCTGTTTAGAGTATACTATCAGAGGTAATATGGACATGATAGGTTGTAACAACTCAAAAGAAAATAGATTAATGTCTATTCAGAGGCCAAATGGACATGATAGATAGGAAACACAAGCAGATTTAATATTTATTCAGAGGTCAAAAGAACATGATAAATAACAAATCCAACTTTTTAGTCAACTGATAAGATAGAAGATTAAAATTTCTCTCCAAAGAGACAAATATTCAGCTTAACCAAACATTGGTAGCTGGGGGAATAGGAAGACAGATGTCATTGCCAATATCGACGAAAGAATGAATGAACCGGCGTTTCTTTTGGGGAAACGAAAAGTCGATTCAATTCCACAAAATGGATGAATCTGATGTAACGAATGGATAGGTCTTTTCAGGAATGAAAAGTTATTCCAATTTCCAAGACCGGTTCATTAATAGATCTCTCCTATAAATAGGTGAGAACTCTTTGTAACATTTCATTCTTTATTTCCATTCCTCTATCAGAAATGTCTTCCAAGGACGTGCAGCAAAAGAATGAAGTCTCCATGAAAGTTGAGGACGTCATCGAGACGCGCTCCATTGAGTCAATTGTGTCAAACCCAACCAAAATAGGCGAAGGTTCTTCTACGCCTAAGCCACCACAAGACATCCTCGCTTTCTTAGTAGAGCCAGGGAAAACTCCTGAGGAAGAAACACTGAGGATGGCTGCCTGCAAGTTCTTTGTGAACTCAGGAAATGATGCCTTTGATGCATTGGCCGACTATGTATTTAATAAGGAAGGCAGTGGTCTTCGTCCTTAATCCTTTGTTCTGAATGAAAACAATAATAAAGGAGATCTTATTTTCATTCTGTCTTCTTCTTTTTATATACATAGTACTTCTTAAGAAATTTGCCATTGATCGGCATCATGAGTAGATCTCTATTAGGCTTGGATAACCGATAGGCGCCATTAGAAAACACAGTCTCAATCACATAAGGGCCTTCTCATTTGCTTGGAATTTTCTTTTGCTTTTGTGAGTCATCACCATCGGTCTTCGAACAGCCAACACCAGCTCGCCAACCTTGAATACCCTCTCTTTAACTTTACGATTGAAAGTTCGAGATATACGGACTTGATATAGCTCGATATGCTGTTGTGCTTGAAGACGCTTTTCATCCAATCCTTCAAGTTCTTAGAGTCGTAAGAGATCATTATTCTCTATAGTAACCTCATTAGCAATGGCTATTCGAAGAGATGGGATCTGAATTTTCAATGGAAGGACAACCTCATATCCATAAACCAATAAAAATGGTATAAAACCAGTAGGAGTTCGGACCGTTGTTCGATAAGCCCATAAACATTCTCCAAGTTTCTCATTCCAATCACGTTTATTAGAAGAGACAAACTTTTTGAGAAGTTTGATGATCGTCTTGTTGAAAGCTTCGGCTAAACCATTAGCAGCTGGATTATAAGCCGTAGAAGCCAAATTTTGAATTCGATTCTTATCACAGAACCGATAAAATGCCTGACTGACAAATTGTGGTCCATTATCATGAATTATCCGTCGAGGAATCCCGAAACGATAAATGACATGGTGCTTGATGAAGCTGATCACATTAGATGTTTTCACTTCAGTGAGGGGAATTGCTTCTGCCCACTTAGAAAAGTAATCAGTTATAGACAATATAAACCGATGTCTTTTAACAGAAGGAGGGTTAATCGGACTAAAGATATCCATATCCCAAGCTTCGAAGGGCCAAAAAGCTGCTGTAGGATGTAAATATTCAGAAGGTTGGTGAATAAAGTCAGCATGAATCTGACATGATTTACACCTTCTGGCGTAATCCACAGCATGCTATCATGGAAGGCCAATAATACCCCATTCTTCGAATGCGGTCCTATAATTTCGGACCCGGTTGATGGACACCACAGACACCATCATGAGCCTCACAGAGTGTCTGTTTAGCTTCACTTTTTGAGAGACAGCGCAACAAGAGTCCATCGTATGAACGACGATATAACATATGTAAAGATGAATCATAATAGAATCGAAATGATCGTCTCTTAATTTATGCAGCTTCTTTCGGATCTTCAGGTAAAATCCCATGAACCGCATAATCAATAAATGGAGTTCTCCAATCCTTCTGCTGGGAGCTTGACTCTGTAGTATAACTCTGTTCAATATACAAATTATTCTTGACACAGAATAAGTCTCGGTCCAATAAAGTGATTGTATTTTATCTCCGAATTGGAGCAGCCAAGTCTGCAACTAAGCTAGCAAGAGCATCAGCTTCCATATTCTGAGAACGTGGTACAAATTTGATGAAGAATCCTTTGAATGAAAGGACCAACTCGATTACCACTTGATGGTAAGGGATGAGATCAGGATTTCTGACTTCATAAGTCCCTCTAACTTGATTAACAATCAGTTGAGAATCTCCATAAGCTTCTAGGAACTCAATGTCCAACTGTTTTGCTACTTGGAGACCAATTAGCAAAGCATTATATTCTGCTACATTATAGAGCATGGCTCATTGAGAGAATAGGCACAGTATATGACCATTTTATTAGGAGAAACCAAGACGATTCATACTCCAGAGACAATATTACCCTTAGGTCCAACCCGTGATGCTCCATCAAAATATAATTGCCAGATATCATTCTTCAAAGTCATATTGCAATCCACAACTTCATCTGGAATGTCCTCATATAACTTCGATGTTTCAGGTATAGGATGAGCAGCTAAGAAATCAGCTAAAGCTTGACCCTTCACTGATTTCTGAGGTATATAAAAGACACTACCAAATTACAGTACTTTAGCGACGGCCATTTAGCGACGGAAATTTTCCGTCGCTATTACCGTCGGATCACCGACGGATTTGTGACGGACTACCGACGGAAAGCAGTGGACAATTTTTTTATTTTTTTGTCCATATCCGTCGCTACGCCGTCGATAGGTCGTCGGCCAAGTAGCGACGGTTTTATATCCGTCGCTAGAACGTCGCATATTTTGGCGGCAAAAGCCTAAAATATTGGCGCGAGATTTGACTGACGACTTAGCGACGGAATAATCTGTCGCTACTCTGGCGCGAGATTTACTGACTACTTAGCGACGGAATAATCCGTCCCTACTCCGTCGCTAAATTTACGTTCCAGACTTAAATTGAAACGACGGAGGGAACTTTTTCATTCCCCCCAAATTTCACTCTCTCTCCTCTCTCTCTCTCTCCCGGTGATCGATCGGCGACCCCCTCTCCTCTCTTTCCCGCGGCGGTGATCGGCGACCCCCTCTCCTCTCTCTCCCAAAGGTAATCCCCTCTCCCTCTCCTCTCTCTCTCTCTCTCTCTCTCTCTCTCGTGCGCGCGCGCGATGGTCGTGGGTGCAGCGGGCCGGGGCGTCGGGGCTGCGGGGGCGACGTCGACTGCGGGGCGGCGGTGGCGGGGGGTGTGGAGGGGGCGGTGGGAGGGGGCGGGAAGCGTTGGAGGGATGGGGGCGCGGGGGGGGGGGGGGAGGGGGGGGGGGGGGGGGGGGGGGGCTGGCCGTGGGTGCGGGGGCGGAGGGGGGCTGGCGTGCGCGGGGGCGGGGGCGGGGGTGTGGAGGGGGCGGTGGGATCGAGGGGGCGGGCAGCGTTGGGGGGGACGATGGGGGCGGGGGCTGGCCGCGGGTGCGGGGGTATGTGGAGGGGGGCTGGCCGCGGGGGGCGGATGGTGTGGAGGGGCGGCGATGGGAGGGGGTGGGGGTGTGGAGGGGGCGGTGGGAGGGGGCGGGCAGCTGCCTCCGTCACTGCCTCTCTCCTGGCTAGCGACGTCATTTAGCGACGGCGACCAATAACGTCGCTATTTATTGAAAATAGCGACGTCATAAAATAACGTTGCAAAACGTCGCTAGCTAGCGACGTTCTGCGACATGCATAAATATTCGTCGCTGATGAGCGACGAATAGCGACGTATTATTAAATCACGTCGCCATGTGGGAAACTTCCTATTTGGACACATCAAGTGTTTGATTTATTGTTGGAATGAATATTTTGTATATTTATTCTCAGATTTTAGATGTGTTCTTGAGAGTATCTCATGGTATCATATTGCCTATATATATATATACCATTGCAGCAGCAGCAATGCAGCAGCTGCAGCAGAAGCATGCAACAGCAGCAGCAGTTAAATGCAGCAGCAGCAGCAGTTAAATGCAGCAGGGGGGAGGGGGCCGGGCATTGTTGGGGTGGCTTACTGCATCCATATTGCACCGGGTTCTGTTTGATGTCCATAAATTTTAGCGACGGAATGTCCGTCGACCGGGTTCTGTTTGATGTCCATAAATTTTGCAGTTAGCGACGGATGTTTTGTCGCTAATACGACGCTAATCCGTCGTACACCTCGGCGGATTAGCGACGACATAACGACGACCTGCCGTATGGAAAAATCTCTGATACGCTTTTACCGACAAATTTACGACGGATTAGCGACGGATATTGCGTATCAGAATATCACTGATACGGTTTTGCCGACTCTTTAGCGACGGATTTTTCCGTCGCTAACCCTATATCCTGATACATGTTTTGACGAAAGCTAGTCGATAATCCGTCGCTATATATATTAAATGCGCCGACGGTATTCCGTCGCTAAGTCGTCGCTGAGCGACGGAGTAGCGACGGATATATTTTAGCGACGAGGTTATTCCCGACGGCTGTTTTACCAAAATATCCGTCGGTAATCCGTCGGTATTTATTTTTGGCGACGGACTACCGACGGATAAGGCCGTCGGTAAATCCATGTATTTTGGTAGTGAGATGTCATAAGGAGTGAGCAACATCGCCCAAGTAGATAACCTAGAGTTAAGAATGCTCGGTTTTCTCATTAATACCCGAATGGGATTTATTCTGAAGTTGAATAGTCTGTCCTGTCACATAATATCTTGTCTTTTGGACAACAAAAACCAAGGCCAGACATTCTTTTTCTACAGGAGTATACCTGTGTTCTGCTCCAACCATCATTCTGCTAAGATAATAAATTGCTTGTTCATGCCCCATATCACTTTTTTGTGCAAGAAGAGCACCAAGTGAATGATCCAAAGCTCGAACATATAGAAAAAATGGTCTTCCTACCACTGGAGGCACCAGAACAGGTAGATTTGTAAGGTATTGCTTGATGTCATTGAAGGCTTTCTGACATGCTTCATCCCAAACAAATGATACACCCTTTTTTAATAGACGGGAGAAAGGTTGACATCTCCCAGAGAGATTAGATATAAACCTCCTGATATAAGCAATGCGACCCTGAAAGCCACGGAGTTCTTTCAAATTACGGGGAGGACGTATTTCAAGAATTGCTTTAACCTTATTAGGATCAACATGGATACCCTGAGAAGTAATTGTTGACACAAAGTCACAGTCAACCAAATATTGATAACATTGACTAAATAATACTTGTAATAATTCAATATGACACACGACGACCACATCCAGCTCAAGCCAGACGACGGCTCAGTTTTGCAAATGTAAGTCGTTTTTGAGTCTGTATTTTTATTTATTGAGTCTAGACTGCTGTAAGCTGAGTTGTGCTGAGCTCTTGAGACTTGCCCTATAACCTACCCAAAATCCATAAAGCTCTACACATCCAAAATAAGCCCATTGGACCCTAAGACCCATTATGTGCTCTGGAGACTGAGTTCGGGCCGAACTCTGCCTCCACACAGAGTTCGGGCCGACCTCTGTCCCCTAAAAATCAGCAACCTAATTTTTAGGGATGGCTGGTTGCTAGTTGTCCAACGGCCAAATTTTTGAAAATTTTTACCAGAATTCTGGCCGAATTCTGCCTGCCAATACCCTATAAATAGGCCAAAAATTCTCTTATTTTCATTCATCCAATCTTCTCTTCTTTCTCTCAAAAGTTCAATACAAACCATACCCTTCTTCATCTACTAGCCACAAGCTTCCTAAGCCTCGAGTGCTCAGCATCTCTCAGTTAAGAGTCTTATGCAAGAGTTCAAGAAGTCGCTTGAAAAATTCCAAGCATCGCCACTGCGATCCTTTGTAAGAAGTTGACGTGCTCTTCTAAAGAAAAGGCACGGGTGTAACTACTATTGCACAAATAGTGGATTTAATCCTGAGCTAGAGTTTTCAGGCCTGGACTAGTCCTCTACGAGGGAAACCAGGTTAAAATCGGCTGTGTTTGCGTATGCTTTTTTGCTCCTTATTTATTTCGCATTTACTCTGATTAATTTTAGCTTGTGAAAGAGTTTAATTTTTAATTGGCTATTATCGCTATAAACTCTATTCACCCCCCTCTAGAGTTGCCATATGTTCTTCAATTGGTATCAGAGCTCTATTCTCTCAACAAGGACTAACATCCTAGAGCTGATCTATGGCAACCACACAATCCTTGATTTCCAATCACGGTGAAGGGCAGTCCACTCATAGGCCTCACTTTTTGATAGAACTAACTACACATATTAAAAAACAATGATGAGCTTTTATCTCAAGTCGCTAGACTTTGACCTGTAGACTATCGTCACTGACGGTTACAAAAGCCCGCCAGAATAGTTGTCAATGGTGATCTCGTTGAAAATCATATGACAAATATTCTGACGAGGAGAAGAAACAGGCAAGTCTAGACGCGAGAGCTATTAATGCTTTATTCTGTGCTATAGACAGGAATGAGTTCAACATGGTATCTACATGCACCACATCTCACGAAGTATGGAGACTTCTAGAAGTGACGCATGAAGGAACCACCCAAGTCAAGGAATCAAAGATAAGCCGTCTCACTCAAGAATATGAGGCTTTCAAGATGAAGCCAAATGAGACGATCACGTAAATGTTCACAAGATTCCTCGACATCATCAACCCTCTGTCTTCGTTCGGCAAACAATATTCAAATCACGAAAAGATTCGCAAGCTACTTAGGAGGCTCCCAAAGATTTGGAACCCTAAGGTGACAGCCATCATAGAAGGAAATGATCTCACAACCATGTCCATGGAGACCTTGATGGGAAAGCTGATGACTCATGAGCTTGACCTCAAGGACTTTGAAGAGCCTGCTCCTAAGGCTAAGGAGATCGCACTCAAAGCTCACCGACGGAGGGCTGACCCCGAAGAGACGGATGACGAGAACTCAGAAGGTAATGATCAAGCTCTCCTCGTCCGAAACTTCAAGAAATTTCTTCGCTTCAACCGAAGAAGGAAGGAACCACAAGAAGACGACGAAGAAGAGCCAACCTGCTACGGTTGTAAGAAGACAGGACATGTCCGAAAAGACTGTAAATTCTTAAAGAAGAGCAACCGCTATGAGAAACCTTACAAGAAGACTTCTTCAAAGAAATATGCCAACATGAGCATTTGGCATGAAAGTGAAGCTAGTGACTCCGAGGAAGAAAAGATTCTCCTCAAGATACTGCAAATGTGTGCCTAATGGCAACATCCGACAATGTATCAAACGAAACTCTTGATGACTTCACTTTTGATGAACTTGGCGATGCTTTTACCGATTTGCTTAATGATCACAAAAGGTCATTGGCAAATACAAATGCCAAGGACAAGATCAAAAGTCATGAAGTCGAAATTCAAAGACTTTCTTTACTGCTTGATAACATTAGAGACACTTCACCCATGGTTGTAACAGATGAGGTATCTAAGCTTAAAATAAGCTTACATGATGCTGAAGCACGCATTGAACAACAAACACAAGAAATCACAGCACTCAACACGGAGCTTGCAGAAGAAAAGAGTAGACACAAGATTTCTATTACTAAGATGCATGGTTGAATGCTAAGGATACTGAACTGCAAGCAGTCTCTAAGAAACTAGAGACTAAATTGGGAAAACAGGTTGCTCAACCTCAAACCCAAGAGACACACACAAAGCATGATACTTCTCATACTAGTCACCCACGTCATCCACCTGCAACACGTAACCATGCTTACATATAAACACACTTTCACAAAGCACACAAACCATATGCACGTAGAAATAACTATCATATGTCACAAACTCATCATGCTACACATAGATACAATCATCACCATATCACACAAAAACAACATCACTCTACATATAGACATCATCACCATGCTACTCCATATAGACAATATCACCATGACACTCCACATCACTCTATACATAGTCATTATCACCATGCTAATTCTATATATCATCATACTTCTCCTCATTACTCTACTTATAGACATCATCAGCATGCTCCTAATATAAATAAGTATGCTACATGTACTTATTGTGGTTTACATGAACACATTTCACCACAATGTAGAATTAGAAGATTAGTAGATAAAAAGATATATGCATGGTTTTCAAAAACTAACTTTTAGGACCCTCAAGAACTTGGGTACCAAAGGTCACATCTACTCTTGATGTAGGTGGACCTTCCCTCCTCAACTAAGAGTAAGTGGATTCTCGATAGTGGATGTTCGCGGCATATGACGGAAGACGCAAATCTTTTGTATCACTATCGATGAAGAGAGAAGGATATGTATCCTTCGACAATAACCTAAAATGTTATATTATAGGTAATGGTATTATTGGCTATCCTCCCTCACCCGTAATAAAGGATGTCTGCCTAGTGACCGAGTTAAAGCATAACCTGCTCGGCATTAGTCATCTTGCTGACCATAGATATGACATTAACTTTGGACAAAACAAATGCCTTATTTATGATAGGTTAACGGGAGACATTGCTTTTGAAGGGAAAAGAGAGGATAATATTTATATTTTTTATTTGTCTATAGATACAAACAATGTAAGTAGATGCCTATATGCTCATAAGGACGAAAGATTATTATGACACCAGTGTCTTTGTCATGCCAACATGGATACTATATCCAGGCTATCGACTAAAAAGCTAGTTAGAGGCTTGCCCGATATCACATTCAAAAAGGACACGGTATGTGCCGAATGTGAATTGAATAAGGCAACTAAGTCTTCATTTCATTCTATAAACTCTGTAAGTACTTTTAGACCTTTACAACTTCTCTATATGTATTTATTTGGCCCTAGTAGAGTAGCCAGTCTTGGTGGAAAACTCTATGCTTTTGTTATTGTTGATGACTTTTCAAGATTTACTTGGGTTTTCTTTCTTACAAATAAAAGTGATGCTATTTCAGTTTTCAAGATTTTTGCAAAGAAAGTTCAAAACGAAAAAGGCTACATGATTACTCGAATCCGAAGTGATCATGGAGGCGAATTCGAAAATTCTGATTTTGAAAAATTTTATGATTCTAATGGTTTTGATCATGAGTTTTCTTGTCCAAGAACTCCTCAACAAAATGGTATTGTGGAGCGGAAGAATAGGACTCTCGACGATATGGCTAGAGTCATGTTGAACAAGTTTTCACTTTCTAAATACTTTTGGGCTGAAGCTGTCAGTACAACATGCCATATTTTAAATAGGGTGCTTATTCGTCCCATTATAAAGAAAACACCCTCTGAGCTTTGGTTTGGGAGAACCCCAAATGTTTTTTTATTTTAGAGTTTTTGGTTATAGATGTTTTATCCTTAACACCAAAGACAACTTAGGCAAATTTGATGCCAAAGCTGACGATAGTATTTTTCTTGGCTATGCTACCAAGAGCAAGGGATATAGAGTTTTTAACAAATGCTCATTAATTGTGGAAGAGTCTACCAATGTGACTTTTGATGAAGATAACAGTGCAGCAGCTACTCTTGATGATGATGTTGAGCCATCAACTTTTACTCCAATGAATACCACAACCGAAACCAATTCTCTTGAGGGCTTGCCAAAGAAATTCTCTTTCAAGCCATCACATCCAGAAAACTTGGTGATTGGTGAGGTTTCACGTGGAGTAACTACTAGATCATCATTAAGAGACTCTATTGCTAGCTCTGCCTTTATTTCACAAATTGAGCCGAAAAACATTTTAGAAGCTTTTAATGATGAATTTTGGATTTCTGCTATGCAAGAGGAACTCAACCAATTCGAGAGGAGCCAAGTATGGGAACTTGTTCCTAGACCGGCTAATCACTAGATCATTGGCACTAAATGGGTTTTTAGAAACAAAGTAAATGAAGATGGTTCAGTCACACGCAACAAGCTCGTCTAGTAGCCCAAGGATACAACCAAGAGGAAGGTATCGACTACGATGAGACGTATGTTCCTGTTGCTAGATTGGAATCCATTCGGATGCTTTGTGCATTTGCAAATTTTTAAAATTTTAAATTATTTCAAATGGATGTTAAAAGTGTTTTCTTGAATGGATTTATTAAGGAGGAAGTTTATGTGAAACAACCTCCTGGATTTGAAAATTATAAATTTTTCGACCACGTGTTCAAGCTAAAGAAAGCGTTGTATGGCCTCAAACAAGTCCCTAGAGCTTGGTATGAACGGCTAAGCAATTTTTTGCTTGAGAAAGATTTTTCAAAAGGAAAAATTGACACCACACTTTTCATAAAATCTTTTAAAGACACTATTCTTTTAGTACAAATATACGTAGATGATATTATATTTGGTTCTACTGATGAAACCCTTTGTCAAGATTTTGCCAAGTGTATGCAGATCGAGTTTGAGATGAGCATTATGGGGGAGCTCAACTACTTTCTTGGTTTGCAAGTCAAACAAATATCAAATGGAACCTTTATCTGTCAATCGAAGTATACAAAGGACATGCTGAAGAAATTCGACCTTGACAACGTCAAACCAATCAGCACTCCAATGGCTACTTCAACCAAACTTGAACCAGATGATAGCGACAAACCCGTGGACCAACGTAAGTATCGAGGTATGATAGGCAGTCTACTCTATCTTACTGCTAGTCGCCCTGATATTATGTTTAGCGTTTGTCTGTGTGCTAGATATCAAGCAAATCCTAAGGATTCACACATGACCGTTGTTAAGCGTATCTTTCGACACCTTAAGGGTACGGTTACAGTGGGCCTATGGTATCCCAAGTCAACATTATTTGACCTCATTGGTTACTCTGATGCTGACTTCGCCGGATGCAAGGTCGACCGTAAAAGTACGAGCGACACGTGTCATTTATTAGGAAAAGCTTTAGTCTCTTGGTTTAGCAAGAAGCAGAATTCTGTTGCACTATCCACAACAGAAGCTGAATACATCGTAGCTGGACGTTGTTGTACACAAATTCTGTGGATGAAGCAAACCCTTGAAGACTATAACTTATCTTTCATGCATATTCTAATCTTTTGTGACAACACTAGTGCTATAAATCTTACTAAGAACCCCATTTGTCACTCACGCACGAAGCACATTGAAATTCGTCATCACTTTTTGCGTGATCATCAGCAAAATGGCACGATTAACTTAGAATTTATTGATACTGATCATCAGTTAGCAGATTTCTTTACAAAACTATTATCCGAAGAGCGCTTCAATTTTCTTTGTGGTGAACTTGGAATTTTAGATGAAGCTGTTATAAATTAAAATAAACCTGTGTAAATATCGAATATATCTTGATTCTCTTATGATGAACTTGCTATGGGTACAAGCCGAAAGGGTCCTTCTGACAACAAGACGTAAAAGCCTAAGCGACACGGTGCACTAGTCCTCAGGACTACCGCTAGCTGGGATCCGACCCCTGCAGCTAACCCATGGCAGCTTCAAAATATTGAATTATGATATAATTTCTTGTTTATTATACAGTTTATTTTTATTTATCACATGCTGAAATACTATTTTTTTAACTTCATATTGCTACTTCGAACTCACTATCCGTCATTCATTTGTTTACTTATTGGATCTTTTCTTGTATTTATACACTTGTCTTATATTGGTCTTTCTTACTTAACCTTTTTTTTTTCATTTCTGTCTGATTTCTATTCTGTGACCAGGATCCGGAATTCGGGCCGAACTCTGCCCTTACCAGAGTTCGGGCCGAATTCGGCCTGACTGTTCCAGAACCGGGAACAGTCTCAGCCGTTAATCAAAATTAAGATCCAATGGCCATTATTTGCTCCGACCAAGAGAAACTCTTCCCATATTTTCGGTTTCTCTTCCCTCTCCTTCCTCATTACCACCTTTTTCATTTCTCCAACACAATTCTCTCAAAACCCTAACCCTAATTTCTCCTTTCTGGAGCTCAATTCTTCCCCAAACTCAAGGAGAAGGCTTCTTTTTCAATTCTCCTTCATTGTTCATCACTAGTTTGAGGTATAATTCCATACTTTTCTATATCTCAATTTCTTTCATTATCTATTGTGGTATGGCTCCACATTTGTTCAACCGCGGGAAGAGACTTCGGACAGAGGGAGCATCCTCGTCGAATGCTCCTCCACGCATTGAACCGCCCGTTGCATCGGCCATTGAACAACAAATCCATCCGTTGTTCAATCCTCCACGTCCACATGATCCAAACACTTTTGATGACCGAATTTTTGTATCACTAGACGCCTCAAATGATTGGTTTAGTGATTTTCGGACACGTCCGGTGTTTGTGGGATACCCCATCAACTTTACTATATTCTCACAATATGATGCACTCTTTCATGACCTTTGCCTTGATGAACTTGTTACCACAAATTCGGTCATTTATCGTAGTGCCATTCAAATGTTCTACTGCAACTTAACCCATGATGATACTCATATTTATTCACGAGTTGCGGGAATTGATATCTCCTTTGACGATTTCGAATTGGCCGAATATCTTGAGCTTCAAGAGCCTAATTCTTGGGAAAAGCTTGTTGAAGCTAGATCATTTCAATTTCTCGAAGGAATTTCACTTGAAAGCTTCAAGGACGACTTGTGTAGCCCTAACACACGTCCTTGTAAGCTTTTGGCTAAATTCCTCAGTCCCTATTTCTATGAGCTTCATCGGATCATTTTCAACACCATTCTACCCAAAGCGGGTTCTACCGATGAAGTCACTTATTTTGAAATCTCAGCCTTATACCATCTCCACTTCCATCTTCCACGCACAATGATGGATTGGATGATTAACTGTAGGAAGAAACCAAGATCTTTGGTTTATGCATTATACCTTCCTATGATCTTTCGTGCGTTTCATGTACCCCTTGATGAGTGTCCATTCTTACCTGCCCCTGTCTTCCTCTCTAAGGCAAGGAGGCTTCAGGCGGCCATTGGCTCACCAGTAGTGTATGAGCATTCTGATGATGAGCCAGATGCCCCTCCTCTTGGACATGATCCTCCTCCTCCTCCTGCCACTCTCGAGTCTCTTCAGACCATGCTCCGAGATCGCTTCACTTTGGAGGATGATCGTTGGACACAGCTGGATTATCGAACCACCTTGTAGATGAGTGCTATCAGCAACTCGCTGCATGATATTCGGTATTCCATGTCTCGCCATCCTTCCATGCCCATTCCTATGGAGCGAGATTCCGGTCGTGAGGGCTATCATATCGATGACCCTTGGGTCATTCGCTACTTGGATCCAGATGCAGCCTTTGTGGACCCTCGTCGCTCCTTTACTGATCCATCGGACGACGCTGGGCCTTCACGCACTCGATGATGGATATGGACTGCTCCCTGCTACTGCTACTGAGGATCATAGATTATGGTTTATGCATTTTGGCTTTTAGTTACTTTTCTGTACTTGGTTTGTATTAGACTTATGATGGGTTGTGACTTTTGAGACTTTGGTAGTTCTATCAGTTTATGTCATTTCTATTATGCTCTTGAGACATTTGGTCGTTATATCAGTTTATATGCAGTTTTTTCTCTTATCTTTTGGTGTGCTTGCTAGTTATTACTTGTTTTTCTTAAATTGCTAAATGCCAAAAGGGGGAGATATGTATATTCTATTCTATATGTGCTTTTGGAAGAATGTTCTTAACAGGCCAACAAGATACAACATTGTTTACGGAGGAGCTATTCTTAAGCTCGGCACTTATTATGGGGGAGCTATGCTTTACATGTGTCCAGGTATCAATATTGAATATACAATTATTATTTTGTCAATTATCAATATGGAAGAGATTGTTGACACAAAGTCACAGTCAACCAAATATTGATAACATTGACTAAATAATACTTGTAATAATTCAATACGACACACGACGACCACATCCAGCTCAAGCCAGACGACAGCTCAGTTTTGCAAATGCAAGTCATTTTTGAGTCTGTATTTTTATATTTATTGAGTCTAGACTGCTGTAAGCTGAGTTGTGCTGAGCTCTTGAGACTTGCCCTATAATCTACCTAAAATCCATAAAGCTCCACACATCCAAAATAAGCCCATTGGACCCTAAGACCCATTCTGTGCTCTGGAGACAGAGTTCGGGCCGAACTCTGCCTCCACACAGAGTTCGGGCCGAACTCTGTCTCCTAAAAATCAGCACCCTAATTTGTAGGATTGGCTGGTTGCTAGTTGTCCAACGGCCAAAATTTTGAAAATTTCTACCAGAATTTTGGCCGAATTCTGCCTGCCAATACCCTATAAATAGGCCAAGAATTCTCTCATTTTTATTCATCCAATCTTCTCTTCTCTTCTCTCAAAAGTTCAATACAAGCCATACCCTTCATCATCTACTAGCCACAAGCTTCCTAAGCCTCGAGTGCTCAGCATCTCTCAGTTAGGAGTCTTGTGCAAGAGTTCAAGAATCGGTTGAAAAATTCCAAGCATCGCCACTGCGATCCTGACGTGCTCTTCTGAAGAAAAGGCACGGGTGTAACTACTATTTCACAAATAGTGGATTTAATCCTGAGCTAGAGTTCTTAGGCCTGGACTAGTCCTCCACGAGGGAAACCAGGTTAAAATCGGCTGTGTTTGCGTATGCTTTCTTGCTCCTTATTTATTTCTGCATTTACTCTGATTAATTTTAGCTTGTGAAAGAGTTTAATTTTTAATTGGCTATTATCGCTATAAACTCTATTCATCCCCCTCTAGAGTTGCCATCTGTTCTTCAGTAATGACAAATCCTAAAATTTGCCACTGAAAACCCCTAAGAAAGACTTAGTAGGGTTCATTTTCAATTGATGTTGGCGCATCAGTTCAAATACTGTCTTCAAGTCTTGAATGTGATCATCTTTTGATTGACTCTTAACAACAATGTCATCTACATAACATTCTACTGTCTTCCGTAGATGTTCTTGAAAGATGTTGCTCATAGCCCGTTGATACGTGGCACCGACGTTTTTAAGACCAAACGGCATAACCGTATAGCAGTAAACCCCAAGAGGTGTACGAAAAGCAGTATGCTTCTCATCTTCTGGATGCATCTTGATCTGATTGTATCCTGAGAATCCATCCATGAAAGACATGCGTTCAAAACCGCATGTATTGTCTATCATGACATCAGTAATTGGAAGTAAAAATTCGTCCTTTGGACAAGCTGCATTAAGATCTCGAAAATCTATGCAAACTCAAACTTTTCCATTCTTCTTCATAACAGGAACAATATTGGCAACCCAATCGGGGTGTTGTTCTTCACGAACAAATCCACATGTGATCAGCTTTTTGACTTCCGCCTCAATTGCATCCATCATATCTGGTCGAAAACGTCGTTGCTGTTGTTTTACAGGCTTGGCATTAGGAAGAATATTGAGTTTATGAGTAGCAATTTTAGGATCTAGACCTGGCATATCCTCATAACTCCATGCGAAAATATCAATATATTCTTTGATCAGTTTTATTAATTCTTACTTTTCATCTTCAGCAAGATTTTTACTGATAAATATTGGTTTGGGCGTAGTTCCATCTCCAACATCAATCTGGACAATCTTGTCCTCTGTAGGTGGTTGTCGTTGTTCAAAACGAAGTTCCCATTGAGTGTCCATCTGTTGAGCCCAAGGATCATTCTCAAATGGTTCAGATTCACCATCAGTTTGAACCATGTTTACTGAGAATATTTGTTCAGATTCATCATAATAACCTCTTTTAACACACGAGGAGTGAGATATATCGGATTCGACGAATTGGATTTCTTCCGAATCTGATGATTGTGAAGAGCTAGAAGAGAATTCTTCTTGAATATCGTCAATAAACATATGGGACGGATCATATCCCAACCCATGACGAGTTTTCTGATAAAACGGATCACCACTTAATAATAATCGTCTACCCTTGCCTTGATTAAGACCTTGCATAGTCTTCAAATCATATCCCATATTCTGGATAATCTTGAGATATTGTTGACTATATCTGTCAATTCGGATTCTTCCTTTATCTTTATCTCTCAAATCATCTGTCTGAGCAACAGGGATATTTCTAGCCGTGCCAAACACAATTTGACGCTTGTTTTTCTTATCAGACGGAATCACGAAATAAGATTCCTCGTGACGTCTATAAGTTACACAAGCTTGCGATAAAGCGGCTACAGGAAGAAGATAGGGAGAAGATGTTAGGAACCTCTGAGCATAAGGTCCAACATCTACATGAGGAGGAAAATAATTTTCTTTATTGTCAATGTATAAGGTTTCCTCTGTGTCTATGTCGTCTTTATACTGATGATTTTGATCATCAGAAGATAAAGTCATTCTTTCAACATATTTGACAGCCATATACTCAAAAAAGAAATCTTCATTGATATTGGAAAGTACAGAATGATCAATATTTACATTATTTACAATTTGACTGCTACGCTTCGGATTAATCACTAATGGACCATCCGTCTTCTGCGTAGACTAGCCAAGATTGACGATCAATGGTGGCTCTGGATCATTCGTACGAAAAGTACGCCCTTTGACCTTGATCATAAGAGGTTGAACTTGGCTTTTAGCAGGAACATTCACTGATTCCTCGGATGAAGCTTGAGTTCTTCCTTTAACCTTGATCATCAGAGGTTGATTGTTGACAGATTGGGGTTGAATTCGCCCTTTGACTTTGATTTTCAAAGGTTGCTCTTCTGGCGGATCTTCATTAATAGACTGATCTTCGCTAAATAATCGATCTTCAGCCATGTCTGGTATCTCCTTTACATGTTCTTGTTTGTAGAGCCTTGAATCAGAAAAATAGGCTTCGACACCCTTGAAAGGATTGATATAAGCAAACTCAGTCTTTACAACCCCTTGGGAATCCACGTACTTGAAGCATTGGTGGAGAGTTGAAGGCACGATGTTATGCTCATGTAACCACGGTCTTCCAAGAAGGATGTTGTATGATACGTCTGAATTAATAACATAGAATGTTGCCATCGTTCGAAGATCACCAATTTGGATTTTCAGACGAATTTTCCCCAGTGGTTTACTCTTTCCAGAGTTGAATCCAACGATTGTAGTACTAGTGTAAGTTAAGTCACTAGTAGGAATCCTCAACGGTCTTAACATACTTTGAAGAATTATGCTAATGGAAGACCCAGGATCAATATAAATCCTGTCAACTTCAATGGATTCAATATACCCAGTATAGCACAAAGGTCTGTCATGCTTGTTATGCTTCAACAGCATATCTTCTCGTGTAAAGGTAATATTAGGAATTACCTCCATCACACTATGACATTGTGGGCATGACACTGGTATATTATCACGAGTCTTGAGTTGAGCTAAGTAGGAATCAGCTTGCAGCAAAGCTTCACTCAAAGTTTTGCGACTTTCTTTAGAAAGGCGAAGCAACTCAAAGATAGATAACCTAGCCGGAGTATTAGCTAACTGGGCTAGAATATCAAATTTATAGGGTTTCATCACCACCCCCTGACTGAAAGCAGATTTCAATGGGACGTCAAAGCGTACTGCTTTCTGTTTCCCCTTTTCAACCACAGCAGGAACAAGAGACGGTTGAGTTGGTAGTATTTCAACATTCTCTGCTTCTTTGGAGGATCCTTCATAATCTTTGTGGTACTCTTTTTCAGATCTTGTACCAGCAAAGGTTTCTTCTTCAGACTCAGAAGAAGGAAGTACCATATTGCATGATTTAGTCTTCCTTTTCTTAGCCTTCTTCTTACAAGAATTGTTATGAAGAACCTCAGAACCCAATCCAACAGTGGATTTTTGACTTTGAATTTGTAAAGGAAGTTGTATTCCTTTATCATAATTCAAACCTTCTGCCTTTTGAAAATCATAACCCATCTTCTTCATGAGAAGGACAGATTGCTGACTGTACAAGTGAATAGGCAACGGACTTTTAACAGGTGGTTCAACAGAGGAAGAAGAAGAGATCTCTGTAACTACAGGAGAATGAGGAATAGAATTCTCTGTAGCTACGGGAGGAGAAGGATTCGAGTTACGAGGAAAAATCCCTATAGGGGCTTTTTCATAAACAACGAAGACTTGTTGTGCCCTGTATAAGGGAACACTATTCATGGCTAGCCACTGCCGATGAGTAAGCTTGAGCTTGGTAGGAGGAGCCAGACTTGTAACTCCCTTTCCCGAAATTTTTGAAATATTTTGTTTATTATTTTTAATTGTTTTAAATGGTACATACCCCAATATTGGGTTATTTAATATCATTATAATTATTTTTGTTATTGAGGTTAGTATTATTTAATATTACTATTTTATTATTTATGTTATCCTGGTCAGATATATGTGTTAATACATATATATATAGAGTTATAGAAATATATATGTATAAACGAGTATATATAAATATATATTATATGTGTGTATGTGTATCTAAATAAATATGGTGTATTGTGTATGTGTACGTATACACAAATGTATACATGTATATGTCAATGTATTTGTAAATATACATATATATATATATATATATATATATATATATATATATATATATATATATGTATACGAGTATTTATATATGAATACGTTTACGTGGGTGTATATGTGTAAATATATAGACTTAGTTGTGCTTCAATAGAGTATTGTGTATTTTATTGTATTTAAATCACATTTTATTACAACCTTATTAGAATATCTAATTAATATATAAGCAAAATGTAATATAATAATTATATATCTTAGTGCTAATATTAATAATATAGGTTGCAAATAATAATGACTAAAATATTTTAATTGTTAATAGAATTTTTACTTAGATTGTTGGTGTATCAAGTATAGCAGTGAATTGAATTGGATGGAATTGAAATGAAATGAATGTTTGAATTGAATTGAAATTCAATTCGATCCATTTCAATTAGTGCAAGTTGCTGCAAACACAACATGCATGCGTGCAAGCCTATATCAGCTTAGCCAAAGTTGAAGTTGGTTGCCATCAGTAAGCTCCAACGTGTACGCCCCACTTCACTTAGTCACATATGTATCATGGCCAACCATGTAAGCCAATTATACAAAAGAAAACTATTAACTGATCAAGGATTCAATGTAATAGAACCCCACAAAGGAGCAGTATTCCCGAGCCAAGCAACAGCCCACCCCAGTTTAATAAGAAACCGAGCAAACCCAACCCAGCGAGCGTATGACATATATATCGATATATATATATATATCATCCGAAGAAGTCGAGCAAACAACTCCCCAAAACCCTAGAACCGGGCAGCGCCCCCACAACCCGACGCCACCCCGTGGTCCGGCGACCCACCGCCGACGGCGCCGTCGCGCAAAGTCGACGGACGGCGGAGGAATCCACAGGCGCGCGAGCGCGCGAGAGGGCAGCAGTAACAGCAGCCCGCGGGGCCACTTCGCGCCGAGATTTCTTCACGTCCAATCGACGAATCGCCAAACCGATTTTTGCAGGTTCGAACCTAACCTATACCCCTCTATTTCGATATGATAGTTTCGGTCTAAAGCAAAGCGAAATCGAGTCAAAGATCGACGCGAACATTGACAAAAACTGTCCCGAAACAGGACAGGATTCAATCCCAGGTACCCAACTTTGAAGGCGATTTCTCGCCAAACCATGAACCAATTCGAAAATCTAATTAAAGGCAATTGTTGACAACCTATAGGGCTTCGCAACCTATTTCGTATTTCTGAATTTCATTAATTACATGCAGAGAAATCAGTTTTCAAAGTTTAAGAAAAATAGGTTTAAAACTGTTTTCCAAAAACATAGAATCGCTCGACATGATGTGCGTCCCGCCAAACCGGACGACGTGGTCGCGCACCGAAAGTATCGAAAGCTGCGTAACGGCTTCGTGGTCGTGTGGGCTTTGACGGAATTCAAATTGGTCGCGTGTGCGCGACGAATTTGATGCGTATCCGTCGAAATTCTCCGTATCGTGCACGTTGCAAATTTCTCGATTACTTTGTGCACGTTCGTCAGATCGAGACGAAACTTGCGCCAGCAGAACCGTATCGTTTTTCTGGTCCTGCACGCCAAGTTTGGTCCGATTCTGAGACCGTTGATAAAATCACCGTTTTGCGGGCCCCACGGTCCCACACAACGGGCGATTTTGTGCACGGCCCGCCGGAATCCAACTTTGGACATACGGTTGGGTTCGTATCGAAAAAATAGATCCGTAGACATGTAGTTTGACGACTTTAGAGACCGTTGACCCTGGCACGCTTTTCGGTGCAAAGCGGGTCCAACGGCGGACATCGTTTTTACCCGAAATTACCGTTTTGCCCCTGTGTCCAGAATTGGACGTAAGGACAGGCAATCCTAGCTAATTGGACTATTCTGAGATCATTGGTATTGTTTATTTCAGCTTCCGGGGACGGTTGTACGGGTTTTGACTATAGTGGCACATTGAGTAGTTCAGATTGTCGGTTTCACCAGCAAAGGACCACAGGCGAGTACAGTTTATTGTCTGCATTTCGATATTGATTTTCACTATATTTCATTGGTTGGCCATTGGTTATGTGATTATTTTCTATTATAAATTGTGGAGTCGGGAATTAGAAGTACCAAAGATATGTGATCTGACCATAGCCAGTGTTAGACATTGTAGACAGTGCTTATTTTTCTGCAGAAGTGTAGCCCGTGTTTACCTTCTACAGTAGTGTAGCCAGTGCTTATTTTTTGCAAGTAGACATTGTAGACAGTGATTATTTTCTGCAAGTAGACATTGTAGACAGTGCTTATTTTCTGCAAGTAGACATCGTAGACAGTGCTTACTTTTCTGCAAGTAGACATCGTAGACAGTGCTTACTTTTCTGCAAGTAGACATCGTAGACAGTGCTTATTTTTCTGCAAGTAGACATTGTAGACAGTGCTTAGACATTGTAGACCGTGCGGTGTAGTACCCCAGACCGATCACGTATCAAAGGTACTTCTAACAGTCGGGGAGAGTATTTTGTGTCTATTTACTTACTATTGGTTTTTATATTTCATGTTTATTTTCAAACCCATGATTGATGTCTAATCTTTGTTTATAGTCATCTTCTTTATTTGAAATTGCATTCAGTGAATTGTGCTCGTTCCATTCCTGACTGGAAACCAACATTTTCAGGTTAGCCGTGGATTCATTTAGCTTGGGAAGTGACGGGAATACTTGCAGACAAAGGCCTAGAAACTAGCTAGATAGTCGAGTTATAGTCATTCAATATTTGTACAAGTTCATATTTTCTGCAAATGTAAAACTTGTGATCATTGTAAGTTTAATTAATTTTGTGAATGAGCATTATTTTGTGATTTTGATCTCATGGCCGTGACAGCGTTCTACCGCCGACACTGCGGCGTAGGCTGGCTTGGACACGTCTCGTATCCGTTAAAAAAAAAAAAACGGGTGCGGGTCGTGACAAGTTTTTGTGGTGGCCCATGCAGGTCGGTTTTCGCAAATCATGCGAACTCGTGATAGTACTTAAGTTAGTTGTACTATTGCGAGCCTGCGACAAGGAAATGCTCATTCACGAATTAAGATTGATTTAATTTACGAGAATGACTAGGACTAGGAGTCCCTTATACAAATTTACCGATGGGTAGTCTAGGCCATGCAATTTAGATGAGGAGTTATTAATTTTGATAGTTTGCTAGATCCCCATAGGTACACTATTATCTCTCGATATGACGACACGATCCAAAGTGGATAGATTATTCACTTGGTAAGACAGGGATTCATATAATTTATGATATAACCTTGATAAATTGGGCAGATCTTTCCCTTTGCCTCTTAGATATCATCCTCATATCTTAGTCGAACTGACTATTTAGTTTCTATTTGCCCTAGGAATTAATATTTTGTATAAAAATCTGATTATTGTTACCCCCCTACGGACCTCGAGTTAGTTTCGGTTCAAAGTCTTTCTTCAAAGGCTTGAATACACATGGAATAATTAGAATGTTTGTATTTCTTTGTCCTCAGTTATCTCTCCCTGTTCAATCCTTTATTTAAGGGTTGTGACTGATAGGACAAATGTTACGCTTTATTTCATAGTCAACTTGTTTAAATCTATAGAAGCCCATGAAGTTTTACAGATATAGTTAAAAGAATATTAGTTGACTCATAATAGCAGGACAGCAGCGCACTGTCGCCATTTATTTGAATTATGGACTCACTGCAGCCAGCAGCGCACTGGCGAGACACGACCCTAGAATTGAAATTTTTAAGGAAATTATAGGTTATAGAATATTTCTAAAACTATGGCTAGTGGTCCTCTTTGATCGTAGTTACCCTTGTGTCAATATAAGTAGAGTATCAGATAGCATATCACCCTGAAATCACGAATCCAAGGGTTTACCACAACCCGAGTATACGGGCGAGGCGTGACCCGCGGTGGAATGACTTCAAACATGATTACAAGTTTGTAATACCATAAAGGATAGGACAGTGCCCCGTATGTTCTATAAGACCCGAAGCCAATAGTAGTGGGAGTTCTGCGAGATTGGGTAGCGTGTCTCCCGACCTAGCATCCCATGGTCCTTGTGATCTATTGTCGAGATAATTGACTGGCACTAATAGGTTTACCTGGAATATGGAATTTAGAAGTCCATAACCCATTGATTGACCAAGGCTTTATGGATAAGAATATTGTAGGATGATTGTATACGCAGGAACACCATGTCAGTTTTGATTTTCTATAAACTCGAACTACCTGTGGCTTCTTTCAAAAAAAAATCTGGTATACTTGTAATTTGAATATCTTGACCAATGTTGCTATCACAGCCTAGTTTTGCAAGCTCATTCTTTTATCGAGCTTGTTTCAAGACATATGTTTAGTGGGGACGCCTGCTAACTTATTGTCTAATCAGAATCAGTGTATTATGGTCTGATCAACCATGATGCATTTGGTTCGCTCTTCGCTTAATTACACTACGTGGATGGAAAAATATAGGTATCTAGGATCTCATCTGCGACTGCTTTGACAATTTCTCTTGAATTATACGTTCGTCCTTGGATCACGTGATTGTATTCAGTAATATCTTCCTTGAACTCTTTATTGTTTTGTCTCTCACTGATTTGGAAAGACAGAAGCTCGTAATTGGTAGAGAGATACCAAGTATTCCCATGGCTATGGTAGTTGTATACACGAGGGTAACTATCGTCAGCCAGCCATGTGATTGAGTTACTCGTTCTCCTCTCGACCCCAAACTGTTATCGGGACATTCTAGCTACCTGAATTTGAGAACGATTAAAGTTTTACCTTTAGTCAGAACGCCGACCTAGGAGACTATCTATACTCAAGAAACCAAATGTTGTGAGTCTCTAACTATTTGCTGGAAGCTTGCATTAACTAGCAATCCTTAAACCTTAACCCAACCTTTCCTCGACCAAAACCCACAGTTTAGACATGAGATGAATAGACAAGGATATGGATAATTATTTACCGTGACTATGGTAGATGCTCATCCCGAGATTGGATTCCAACAAATATTACCCTAGTTATGTAAATTTTTTTTTATTAAGACCTAACTAGTGTTGGAACACCACAGTCACTAGCTTAGCCAATACCATGGCTTAAATATCCTGTCGTATTATGATCTACCAGTTGTCAACAGCAATACACGATCAGTACAGCTCTTGTGACAATAGTCTGGCAAGCTTGAACCGTGTAGAGTTTCACGACTCAGTTGTTAGAAATCTTTTATATGATATGCATTGGAGTTGGTTACCCCGTCGATAACTCTTGAATACTGGAGACGAGCAGGTCATTCTATTTTGTCGACCAGGTGTCATTGTACACACTCGTTTTCCACTTATTGAGGAACGGTCCTTGATTTGACTTATATCTACCGTATTTCCGTTGCGCCGTACCTTATTATTTATTACAAGAGTCGGGGTACAGTATTCGGACTTTGAAAATTCTTCTGACCTCATTATTCCTAAGACCATGACTTAGCTTCTAAGGTGGGTAGACTGTAAACTTCCTAAAATTTAGGATAAACAAGGATTACCTAGTGATTTAAATAATTTCCCTTAGGATGACAATTAGTGTCCCATGGACTCCCACTTTCCATTTAGACTATTTTGTGTCCCCGGCCGTGTCATTAATATTTGAAGCACGAGACCAGCTGTTACCCTCCAACAAACGTCATATGCAAGATCTAGACAAGCCCACCTTTATCTAGGTATACCATATCCCACTCAAACCCGTCCCCTTGTACTGTATTTTTGTGCTATGACTTTCAGGTTAAAAGGACTAGTTATAACCCTTACCATAGTACCGGTATACTTCCCGACTTCCATTAGAACCTCAACCTCGACTCATTTCCTTCGACCCAATATATGGTTGCGATTTACTCGAAGCCCACTACGCGCATGCCACTAGTGTGCCACCCAATTGAGGCCCCATGTGCTACTTAAACACAAAAGTCACGGAAGGCGCCTTTTGAGCTTGAGAAGACCTAGCCAACCAACCCGACTGCCAACTAGCTCAACCCCTCGGGTGGAGTCCTATTCTAAGTTACCCTAATCTAGTAGGAATAGTTTTATCATTGGAACCTTGTTCGGTCCATATAGATTGAAAACCAATGTTCATCCAACCAACGAGTGATGTCCAAATAAAGAACCCATTAAGACCACAATCTCTTGATTTCTCAAATTTCGTCCCGTTATGGAACCTTGTTTGAATTAGAATTTCGAGAACGAGAATTCGGTATTGCATGGATTGTAGGCCATAACGAAGGGCTCTTCGACGTAGCAAGTGACTGGACTAGAGTAGCCCAATCTGACAAATAAGGCAGTGATTCATAAACTCACTTTCTATCTGTAATATTAGACCCTCCACTTCTCTTGAAACTTCACAGTTGTCCCGATTATTCTGCCTTATCTTCCTGTCCTCCCTACTTTGGAGCGACGAATAGTCGTGCTTACTAGAGTCTACAAATATTTCTTAGCTACTTGTGTAAATTTGTTGCCTGTTAAATTTTGGATTACTGGATAGATAAGAGAGGGTTGTAGACGCCACATGCAGTAGATATCTGTTAGTAGGATTATTAGCAACTAGCTATAAGATTTTAGATTTTAGTTGTGAGGAGTAGTGTGACCAAAGGTGGGTAGAAGTCTTCGAGGATTCGTAGTTACGAAATGACGAGAGAAGGCCGTAAAATATTATTAGGAATTAAATTTAAGAAGATTGTGGTAATATTGGACTTATTATTATTTTGTTCTAATTTTAGGCATGTTTATAGGTTAGAATTTCGAGGACGAAATTATTTTTAAGGTGGGTAGATTTGTAACTCCCTTTCCCGAAATTTTTGAAATATTTTGTTTATTATTTTTAATTGTTTTAAATGGTACATACCCCAATATTGGGTTATTTAATATCATTATAATTATTTTTGTTATTGAGGTTAGTATTATTTAATATTACTATTTTATTATTTATGTTATCCTGGTCAGATATATGTGTTAATACATATATATATAGAGTTATAGAAATATATATGTATAAACGAGTATATATAAATATATATTATATGTGTGTATGTGTATCTAAATAAATATGGTGTATTGTGTATGTGTACGTATACACAAATGTATACATGTATATGTCAATGTATTTGTAAATATACATATATATATATATATATATATATATATATATATATATATATATATATATATATATATATATATGTATACGAGTATTTATATATGAATACGTTTACGTGGGTGTATATGTGTAAATATATAGACTTAGTTGTGCTTCAATAGAGTATTGTGTATTTTATTGTATTTAAATCACATTTTATTACAACCTTATTAGAATATCTAATTAATATATAAGCAAAATGTAATATAATAATTATATATCTTAGTGCTAATATTAATAATATAGGTTGCAAATAATAATGACTAAAATATTTTAATTGTTAATAGAATTTTTACTTAGATTGTTGGTGTATCAAGTATAGCAGTGAATTGAATTGGATGGAATTGAAATGAAATGAATGTTTGAATTGAATTGAAATTCAATTCGATCCATTTCAATTAGTGCAAGTTGCTGCAAACACAACATGCATGCGTGCAAGCCTATATCAGCTTAGCCAAAGTTGAAGTTGGTTGCCATCAGTAAGCTCCAACGTGTACGCCCCACTTCACTTAGTCACATATGTTTCATGGCCAACCATGTAAGCCAATTATACAAAAGAAAACTATTAACTGATCAAGGATTCAATGTAATAGAACCCCACAAAGGAGCAGTATTCCCGAGCCAAGCAACAGCCCACCCCAGTTTAATAAGAAATCGAGCAAACCCAACCCAGCGAGCGTATGACATATATATCGATATATATATATATATCATCCGAAGAAGTCGAGCAAACAACTCCCCAAAACCCTAGAACCGGGCAGCGCCCCCACAACCCGACGCCACCCCGTGGTCCGGCGACCCACCGCCGACGGCGCCGTCGCGCAAAGTCGACGGACGGCGGAGGAATCCACAGGCGCGCGAGCGCGCGAGAGGGCAGCAGTAACAGCAGCCCGCGGGGCCACTTCGCGCCGAGATTTCTTCACGTCCAATCGACGAATCGCCAAACCGATTTTTGCAGGTTCGAACCTAACCTATACCCCTCTATTTCGATATGATAGTTTCGGTCTAAAGCAAAGCGAAATCGAGTCAAAGATCGACGCGAACATTGACAAAAACTGTCCCGAAACAGGACAGGATTCAATCCCAGGTACCCAACTTTGAAGGCGATTTCTCGCCAAACCATGAACCAATTCGAAAATCTAATTAAAGGTAATTGTTGACAACCTATAGGGCTTCGCAACCTATTTCGTATTTCTGAATTTCATTAATTACATGCAGAGAAATCAGTTTTCAAAGTTTAAGAAAAATAGGTTTAAAACTGTTTTCCAAAAACATAGAATCGCTCGACATGATGTGCGTCCCGCCAAACCGGACGACGTGGTCGCGCACCGAAAGTATCGAAAGCTGCGTAACGGCTTCGTGGTCGTGTGGGCTTTGACGGAATTCAAATTGGTCGCGTGTGCGCGACGAATTTGATGCGTATCCGTCGAAATTCTCCGTATCGTGCACGTTGCAAATTTCTCGATTACTTTGTGCACGTTCGTCAGATCGAGACGAAACTTGCGCCAGCAGAACCGTATCGTTTTTCTGGTCCTGCACGCCAAGTTTGGTCCGATTCTGAGACCGTTGATAAAATCACCGTTTTGCGGGCCCCACGGTCCCACACAACGGGCGATTTTGTGCACGGCCCGCCGGAATCCAACTTTGGACATACGGTTGGGTTCGTATCGAAAAAATGGATCCGTAGACATGTAGTTTGACGACTTTAGAGACCGTTGACCCTGGCACGCTTTTCGGTGCAAAGCGGGTCCAACGGCGGACATCATTTTTATCCGAAATTACCGTTTTGCCCCTGTGTCCAGAATTGGACGTAAGGACAGGCAATCCTAGCTAATTGGACTATTCTGAGATCATTGGTATTGTTTATTTCAGCTTCCGGGGACGGTTGTACGGGTTTTGACTATAGTGGCACATTGAGTAGTTCAGATTGTCGGTTTCACCAGCAAAGGACCACAGGCGAGTACAGTTTATTGTCTGCATTTCGATATTGATTTTCACTATATTTCATTGGTTGGCCATTGGTTATGTGATTATTTTCTATTATAAATTGTGGAGTCGGGAATTAGAAGTACCAAAGATATGTGATCTGACCATAGCCAGTGTTAGACATTGTAGACAGTGCTTATTTTTCTGCAGAAGTGTAGCCCGTGTTTACCTTCTGCAGTAGTGTAGCCAGTGCTTATTTTCTGCAAGTAGACATTGTAGACAGTGATTATTTTCTGCAAGTAGACATTGTAGACAGTGCTTATTTTCTGCAAGTAGACATCGTAGACAGTGCTTACTTTTCTGCAAGTAGACATCGTAGACAGTGCTTACTTTTCTGCAAGTAGACATCGTAGACAGTGCTTATTTTTCTGCAAGTAGACATTGTAGACAGTGCTTAGACATTGTAGACCGTGCGGTGTAGTACCCCAGACCGATCACGTATCAAAGGTACTTCTAACAGTCGGGGAGAGTATTTTGTGTCTATTTACTTACTATTGGTTTTTATATTTCATGTTTATTTTCAAACCCATGATTGATGTCTAATCTTTGTTTATAGTCATCTTCTTTATTTGAAATTGCATTCAGTGAATTGTGCTCGTTCCATTCCTGACTGGAAACCAACATTTTCAGGTTAGCCGTGGATTCATTTAGCTTGGGAAGTGACGGGAATACTTGCAGACAAAGGCCTAGAAACTAGCTAGATAGTCGAGTTATAGTCATTCAATATTTGTACAAGTTCATATTTTCTGCAAATGTAAAACTTGTGATCATTGTAAGTTTAATTAATTTTGTGAATGAGCATTATTTTGTGATTTTGATCTCATGGCCGTGACAGCGTTCTACCGCCGACACTGCGGCGTAGGCTGGCTTGGACACGTCTCGTATCCGTTAAAAAAAAAAAAAAAAACGGGTGCGGGTCGTGACAAGACTTGGAGGACATATGTTCAATCCTCTCAGTCTATCTTCCAAAGGAATGCCATCCCATAGATGATCCAAATCATCAAGATATGGAATAACATGAGAAATCATGTTGCAGGTTTTGACTTTCTTATCTTTCTTGGATTTTGAAGTTTTACCTTCATCTTCCATTTCAGGTACTAAGTCAGGATGTACCCACATAATTTCACCATTCTTTAATGTAAGAGGCAACAATCCTTCATTTTTCTCCCTGGCAGGCGGAATATTCACAATCTTCATCGTCGCCTTCGAAATTGGGACAATTCCATCTGGTACTTGTTGAGAAGAAAATTTTTCAAATTGAAGAGAAACCATATTGGTTGTGACCGTATGCTCATCATTAGTTAGAGAGATGGCATTGGCATTAATCAATTCTTGGATTTTCTTTTTTAGGACGTAACAAGCCCTAGTGGGATGATTTATGTATCTGTGATAGATACAATATTTGCGATTGTCAGTCAGATTCACCTCATTAGGCCTCTTTGGCTCTGGGATCTGGAGTTTGCCACTCTTCACCAGACATTGAAATATCTCTGGGATATCACTCTCGTCAAAAGAATATTCTTCTTTTGGCTTAGAAGACTCCTGATTATTCGTCGTCGTTTTGCTTTTGGAAAGATTAACCATAAGAGTATCTTTTCCTTTTGCATTACGATTGCCAGAATTATTACCAGGATTACCTTTCTTTCCTTTATCCTCTGAGGCAAAAATTATCCCATGTTCACGAGCCAACCTACCATTGGTCTCGGCAGAAACTGCTGCTATGATAAACGAAGCCCAATCTGTGAATTGGGAACCCGTAAAGACCGCAATGGATGGTCGTAGATTCATCTTGCATGTATCAATTAACGCTGAATCTGGCATACCAGGAGGCATCTTTAGAGTCGCCTGTCGGAAACGTTCAATGAACGTCCGAGTATCTTCTTTCTCCTTTTGCTTGATTTCTATTAAGGAGGACATGTTCATGTCCATACCTCCTTCATAGAAGCGGGAGAGAAACATTGCCTTAAATTTGTCAAAAGACGAAATACAATTATCGGGTAAACTACGATACCAATCGTAAGCTAAACCCGTCAAGCACCCAATGAATACTCGAGTGAGAAGAGCATCATTTTTCTGCAAATGTACACTCATAATATCAAAGTAATTGATATACTGACTAGGAGAAGCCTTTCCATCAAACAATACCATGGATTGTGGTTTGAACTTTGGAGGAAAGGGCACATCATTCCAATAAGGAGGATAAGGTTGCTTAATCCCTAACCTCTGGTGCTGATCCTTGTGCTTCAAAACTTCAAACTGTGCTTTTAGCTCACGCACTGCTTGAATGGCTTCTCTGGTTTGCGAAAGCACATTTGATTGAAAAGTTGTTGGTTGTACCGTAACCCCTACCGGAGATGGTACATCTTCTGGAATGATGGGATCTAGAGATGCAGAATTTTGGTTAACAGCAGGCTCTTGGATATTCAAAGGTATATCAACCCCTTGGCTATCTTGAGTTTGTGCTGCTACCTGTACCGGTGTTACTATTGCCGGTTCAGCAGTTTGCTGAGCTTTTATTATCTGGTGCATGCTTTGCATCATGTTAAGCATGTCTTTCAATAATTGCTCAACGGCAGTGAGACGTTGTTCTGCATTAGCAGATGACGTCTCTGGTTCATCTCCAATAGCGTAGGATTCAACCTCTCTTGAAGATACAGAGGGATTAGTATAGAAGTATGAATCGACACTATCAGTTTCGGACTCAAGAGATTGAGTACCCCCAGTTTCAGAATCAGAAATCTACAATTGTCTTTGTCTTCTTGATCGAGTATTCTGATATACTCCTTCAAAAGAATCAAGAAGTCTGTTGAATTGTTGTTGATTTGGGACGTGTTCCGTCTAGGACGTCGTCCTCTGTTGGTGTGAGATGCCATGTTGACTGATGCATATGACAACTCATCAGCTTGTTGTTGGGACGCATTAAAACTTAACCGATCAAAAACTGACCGTTTGGAGGCCGAACAACAACATTTAATTACAATCTGGTGACACTCACAGTGATGATTTTCTTGGGGGAATGTCACGGAAGATTGTCTATTTTTACGCTTTTGCATTAGCAATTCACGTAAATCAGAAGGAGTAGAAGGAGTAGTCTTCTTTATTACATTTGGGGTAGCAAAACGTTTAGTCCCTCGTGTATAAAGAAGATTACTGGCTGCATTCGCAGAACCAAACTGTACATTTTTACGTGCTTGGAGTTGCGTGCGTAAATCGTGAGATTTTTTAGCACGAAGGACTCCATCTTCATTGTGTGTAATTTATAAATTTGGTACCTTGCGTACAAAAGGTTGTTGGTTGAAAACAGAAGTTTTACCAACTATGTTTTTATGCTTTATGCGTGTAGGTACATTCACTCTAGATGCATAAGCATCATTGTGAATTTTATCTACACTGTCACAGACAGGAGATTTACCTTTACGCATAGAGCGCAAAACATGAGTATCTGCCACATCATAGACGGAAGATTTTCCTTTACGTGTAGAACGTAAATTTTGTGTGTCTACCGCGTCACAGACGGGAGACTTATTGTTACGTTCAGAATGTAAGGCATTGGAGTCTGCCACGTCACAGACGGGAGACACATTTTTACGCCCAGGACATAAAACCTGATTTTTACGCTCAGGGCGTAAAACTTGATTTTTACGCCCAGAGCCTAACACTGGAGAGTCTGCCACGTTACAAACAGGAGACTTGTTTTTACGCGTATGGCGTATCACCGAAGTAGAGACTGCCTCATCACAGATGGGAGTTTCTACAACAGGAGTAGGAAGGATTCCTTTGCCCGCAGAGACAGTAGGGAGATTCGAGGATGCTTTGGATTTAGGAACCCAAACTTTTTGCGTCTTCCGCGATTTCTGAACATTGGAGCAGCGAGTGCTACCCCCAGTCCGGAGCATTTCTTCATAGGCAGTCTGGTCGAAGTGCACAACCAGAGTCTTTTTGGTCGAACCGACCGAAACATCATCGTATTGAACAATTGCCTCCTCGTCAGAGGAGAAGGTCGTCCCCAGCTGAGTCGCCATTTTTGTTTCACTTAACAAAATGCCTAAAATCGTCTTTTGAAAATAAAACTTGAAAGAGTACAAGAAGTACAAATCGTTCTGGAAAGTATTGCTATGGAAGTCTGATCTGAAGGCGATCACTTTGTTCCTTTGACCATACGATGATGATGAAGATCACTGCTAGAAGATGAACAGTTGGAAGAACTAAGTCACCAGAAAGGTATCGACGCACTTAGGCACTGATGGCGGGGCCGAATACTTTCCTGCTTTGCTTCACTCTGTTCTGGAAGAAAGGTTGAAGAAGAATGCTCCGAAAAATCAAAGTCTCTGGACTCTGATCTCTATGTATTCTCTCATGTCTCTCTGTGCATGATGCTTTTGATGTGTAAAATAAGTCTATTTATAGACATGACTCCTTGGGCGTAAAAAGCAACATATTTGAGTTTTTACGCTGGCAATTGTCACCCACGATGGAAGTTACCCTCTACATATATTGAAACGTGTCCCATTATATCAACAAAAACAGGAAGCACGTACACACGTTCTTCAATAAGTGTGGCATGAAAGCCACGTGGACAAACCACATTCTCATGTAGCCAGAAACAATCGGGCGTAAAAATGACCCGAAACATATATTGAGCGTAAAGTGGCAAATTGGCGTAAAAACAGCCAAAATAAACTTTCCAGCGTAAAGTGGCTAAAATAGCCTTGAGCGTAAAGTAGCTCAAATAGACTTTACACTCACAATAGTTTTGAGCGTAAAAACTCACATAACTATCATGCGTAAAAAGAAGTAATTTCATTGAGCGTAATGTGGCCTGTTTTGCACTAAACAACAATATCGATTTCTGTGTAAATCAAATCTATTCGAATTCTGCGTTTATACGCTGTCAACAAATCATTATGTCAGATGCATTAAATGCATGATCTGACAGTCATTTCCATCGTAAAGCAGCTAGCGTAAAGGGTAGCCAGCGTACAGAGTAGCTAGCGTAAAGGATAGCCAGCGTACAGAGTAGCTAGCGTAAAGCTTAATACAAAATAACCCTGGCATAAAGTAGCCGGGTTGAGTGTAGAGCTCTCTTTCTTTGACTTGATTTATGAGGTACTTTTTACGCTCGTACAAGCATGATCAACATCACAAAAATACTTTCTCACTAAATGAATTAGTGATCGTTTCAGACGATGTAGCATTTGTTCACAATCACCAGTAAGTTGATATACTGAACCACCATCAGTCTGCATGCAGGTGCAAGACGCACCGAGATGGATAATCCGAAGCGATAGTCCGAACCTCATCCTCATGAGCCAGAAATCAGAAAAGATGCCAAGAGATGGACATCTGTTGCAAAGAGTTGGTTTTGTATATAAATGGATGTAATGTATGGAACGAGATCATTGTAATTCTGTAAAGTTTCTAAGAGAATGTAAAGTATGACATTATATCAGAGAGAATTGAGAGCTTGTAATCTGTTTCAAAGATTCAATAAAAGAGAATTTGTTTATGCTACCTTATGTTCAATTTGTGTTCTACAAAATGTGACATGTCCGCTGCTATTTCAATTATCTGCTTATTGTTCCGCTGCGCTGCTGTCGATATTTGTCTATCTTGTCTTGTTACAGGTCTTGGTCTTGTGCAAGCACAACTTAGACTTGCACGACATCATGCTTAAGCGAGGACGAACGGTTCCACAGAGTCCGAAGCGAGAAAGAAAGTGACGTGACATAAATTTCGGTAATAGCAGCATCGTGAAATTAATGAAAGTATATTTATGAAAAACTAAACAAATTAATATTTTTATTCCTATCTGATTCAAATATGGAAATAAGAAAATTAAAATTTTCGAACTATGTATTAAGCTAATCAAATATGGATATGAGAATGTTAAATTCATTTTTCTGAAAAAATAAATATATAGAAATACAAAATCTTTGATCAAACGTCGCCTTAAAAGCAACCTTCCATTCAGGAGTGGAGACAAAAATTTAAAAGATGGGATCAAACCTCAAATGTAAAAAAATTTCAAAATTTGGTTAAATAAAGTTGGATACATCACAATATTGTTGTTCCTCCACCGTGACTTTTCTCTGCACCTAATCATCAAAAGATAAAAAATATGAAGAAAAAAAAAACCTAATGTAAATATATATATATAGAAATTATAAATTATAAATTTTGTAAGGGATAAAATATAAATTGGTCAAAATTATTTTAGAAAAAGATAAATATTTAACTCCAAAATTAAAAAAAAAAAAAAAAAAAAAACACACACACACACAGTGGGGACAACTGCCCCCACTTGCCTCCATGTAGGTCCAAAACTTCAATTTATATGTCATATTCAATTTGAGATGCAACTGCATACCATAGATACGCCATTCCTATTTTCTACCGTTTTTAGAGTAGAGTTGTAACATTGAGTTGTAACATTGTAACATTGAATTGTTAATATCATTATTAGAGCACATAGTTTTCAATATTAAAATACAAGAATATTTAGTTTTAGGATCTCATATATATATGAATAATAAAATTTGGGTCTTAAAATTGATCGAGACCTAAATTCTAACGTCAAATAATTCAAGACCAAAATCCTAATATCCATATAAATGTGAGACCTCAAAACTAAATAACCCTCAAATATACGTATAAATACTTTCAGTGGATAGATATTATTCCGAAAATTCTATCAATGTTTATAGCATTTCTAGGAGGTAGATTACTGTATTTCTGAGGATTGCTAAATCGGAACAGCACTTAAGTTATGTTTGATTCAAGTTTTATAGCATTGGAAAAAAAAATCTTGGGTTACTTATCTATATTTGGTAAGTCTGGAATTAAAAATTAAAAGAGTATACGGGAGCCTCATTTGAAATATTTTTAATTTTATGAGAATGTTGATTAGGTATATTATTATAAAAAAAATTTTGATGGTAATATTCTCAATTATACCAAATAAATTTAGGTAATAGTAGCAAAATAAAATTAATGATTGAATATTTATGAAAAACTAAACAAATTAATATTCATATTCATATCTGATTCAAACATGGAAATAAAAAAAGGTTTAAACTACATATTCTCAAGCTAATCAAATATAGATATGAGAATGTTAAATTCATCTTTCTGAAAAATGAGTAATAAATAAATTTCTAAAAATACAAAACTTTTGAACAAACGTCCCTTAAAAGCAGCCTCCCATTCAGGAGCAGAGGTAGAAATTTAGAAGATGGGATCGAACCTCAAATGTAAAGAAATTTCAAAATTTTGTTAAATAAAATTAGATACATCACAATATTATCGTTCCTCCACCATGATTTTTCTCTCTGTACCGAATCATCGAAAGATAAAAATTATGAAGAAAAAAATAAAACCTAATGTAAATACATAAATAGAAATTAAAAATTAAAAATTTTGGAAGGCACAAACTATAAATTGATCAAAAAAAAAAGACAATTTAGAAAAAAAAAAAAAAAAAAACTCAGTGGGGACAACTGCCCCCACTTGCCTATGTAGGTCGACCCCCTTTGCTTCCATCCAAACTCAATGTACTCAAAACGGTTACAGACGATAAGATGATGATGTTAAGGAAAAGAAAAAAAAAAACGTTACGTATCCGTACAAAGTCTCTCCCTACAACCTGCCAGAACAATAATAAAAGTGTCAGAAATTGCTCTGACTGGAATTACATATGCATGTACAAGAATCTCTCGAAAGCAATCCACCGCCCCAAATTAAAACAAATAATTAATTAACTAAACTTACCCACTAATTATGTACTTAAAAAACATTCTATAGCCCATCTCACGCCACCCATGTTTCCAAGGTCGGCTGCTTGTATAATTTGAGGAACAAAATAATAATCTAAATCCTCTGGTGATTAGGACCGTAAAACGATTCAAACAGTTTGTGTTCGGCTCGCGTTCGGCTCGGGCCAAGCTCGGTTCGAAGCTCGTTCGTGGGCAGGTCGATACCGATTTCGGTCGATTTTTTTTTTTTTGTTCGAAGTGGTGTTCGAACCGAGTTCGACCATAGGTTGTTCGACTCGGTCTCGTTCGCGAACTGTCTCGAACTCGGCTCGGTTTCTAATATTATGGCTTTTTCTAAAATATGCTATATATTTTTATGGATGTTGATAAATTTTGTCTTCGAAAATTTACTCTCTTTTTTGTTATTTATATGATGGTAAATTTGTGATGTAAAAAGCATAATTAATTCAACAAAAAAAAATCTTTAAGACTTGAGAGTAACCGTACAACAAGTTTAATGTGGCTTTTCTTCGGTCCTGGCTCGGGCTCGTCCGAGCTCGAGAACTAAATCGAGTCGAGCTCGATCGTTTCGAGCCTATAACCAAACCGAGTTCAAACACCATTTTTAAGCTCGATCTTGAGCTCGACTCAAATAAAGCTCGTTCGATACTTTAGTCAAACCGAGTTCGAACACAGTTTGTTCGAACTCGTTCGTTCGATTTTCAGCCCTACTGGTGATAACATTAGGGTTGGACACGGATCAAACCGGGTACATATTTGATGGATCCGAATCGAAATCGTTAGTTGGCGGAGCAAGACATAACGGGACTAAAAACAATTGAAATCGGATATGACTCGATTCGTTCAAAGCGAATTTGAACCGGACCGATCCGCGGTCCTGAAATCATATGTCAGTCCTAGATAATATACATTATAGGCTATTTCTAGGTTTAGTTTCAATTCGATACCCTCAACTATTCTAATTTTTTAACTTAATATTCTAAACTTTGATATGCATCAACTTGATACCATAAAAAAAGACCAAATAACCTCCACCCTCCTCCCTTGTGCCTCCACCCCCGTCCCTCTCGGCGCCCCCCGCGCCCCTCTGACCGCACCATTACCCCCTCCTCCCCACTGCCCCTCCCCCTCCTCCGTTGTTGTGTCGTCGCACGCTGCCGCTACTGTTGCGTTGTCACGAGAGAAGGGGGCTGTCGGGGGGAGGGGGGGGGGGGGGGGGGGAGGGGGGGCTAGCGGCCCCCACAGAGAAAGAGGGCGCGAGGTGGTGCAGTAGGCCAGAGCGGAGGGGGGCAGCCGGATGAGGGGGGACGATATCGGGTTGTGTCAGCAGGGGGTGGGTGGGAGTGGTCGGACGACAGGGATGGGGGAGGAGGTTGAGAATGGAGGAATAATTTTATCTTTTTCAAATTTTTGGGTATCAAATTAAAATATTTAATAGTTAATGGTATCGGGTTGTCGAGTAAAAATGTTTAGGGTATCAAGTTGGACATTGTCAATATTTGAGTGTATCAATTCAGCCTTATTTTTAATGGAGATTCCCAAAATTGAATTTCTATCCTACTTGATATTGTAATATAAAAAACTTTATATTGTAATTGATAGATTTTCACATAGAAATTATAAATAAAACTCTCCAATAGTTCTTAATTTATATCATATGTGACGTTGCCTAATATTAAAATATATTAAATTAAAAAAATTATAATTTAGTTTGAAAGTGAGATTTAATATTAAGATTTTTTTTATTTTATAAAAGCTTCTACACAGAGACATAACAATTCTCTATCCTAACAGTACCAATATGATAAAAAATGGGATAATTGGAATAGAATCACTATTAAAAAATTTACTAAAAAGAATTCTAACATCTATAATATAAAGTACAGTGGATTTTTAGTCCGACCCATGTACTTTGGTTCAACGATGATGAAGGGACTAAATTGTCCCTCTCTCTATAAAAGAGGAGGTCCCACGTTGGATGCGGAGCAATCGGTTGTTTCACCGTCCCTCCCTCCGCCACCGTCCCTCCCTCCGCCGCCTCCGCTCCATCCTCGCCCACGCCGTCGTCGTCGGCCTCCTCCGCAACCCCTTCGTCGCAAGCAAGATCCTCCACCGCGCCGCCGACGTCGACCCTTCCTTCACCGCCATGACCAACCCCAACCCCTTCTCCTTCAACACCGCCATCGCTATCTCCGCCGACCCACTATCCATCTACTCCCAAATGCTCCGCCGCCACGTCCCTCCCGACTCCCTCACCTTCTCTTCCTTGCTCAACACCACCACCGCTGCCGCCGCCACCAGGTCGCTCCACTCACATGCCCTCCTCCTCGGATTTCGGTCCGACCTCTTTGTGCAGACCGTCCTGCTCACCGCCTACTCCCGACGCGGCTCCGCCGACCACGCCCTGCGGGTGTTTGACGGAATGCCGCACAGGGATGTCGTCTCCTGAACCGCCGCCGTCTTGGGCCTCGCCGTCTCGGGCCTCGTCGCCCTCCGACGCCCCGCGACGGCCATGCGTGTCTACGCCTCCATGAGGCCCCACGCCGCCCCGAACGCCGCCACCTTGGTCTTTGCCGTGTCCGCCTCCGCCGGGCTCGGGTCCCTGGCGTTGGCCCGGTGCCTGCACGCCTACGTTGAGAAGGCCGGGTTCGGAGGCCGCGTCTCCGTCCGAAACTCCCTGGCGCTGGTCCGGTGCCTGCGCACCTACGTCGAGAAGGCTGGGTTCGTGTCCGTGCCATTATGGCACGGGTTATCCACTAGTAGAAATATAAATAGGAGAGAGAAACTCCCATTGGAGATAGCCTTATGATTCTGTCGCTATTGTTACAACATTTACTTCACTTTTGCTATTTATTTTAGTATAGTTAGTGTCAGGACAGGTCACGGGGTAAGGCGGACAAGCTTTCGGATTTAGGGACCCCCCCTATTAGGACAGCCCATACTCGTATGTCTCTCACACTGTGTTTGTGAACATTTGTGGAGAGGGAGAGAAAAATTTGAGGAAAATAAAAATGGAGGAGAGTAAAATGAAAGTAAAGTTAATTTTTTCTTCCTTTGTTTGGATGGACAAAAAGTAGGAAAAAAAAAGAGTTTAAAAACAATTTTTTATTTGTTTATGGATAGAGGTATAATTACTATTTCCTCATTGTTATTCTCAAATGATGATTTAATATTAACTTTTTGAGGGGTGGTGGGGTAAATTCACTCAAATTTCTCTTATCTCTCTCCATTTTTCTCCCACTTTTGGGAAAATTTTTTTTTGGTGGGACCCACCTACTTTTTCCTCTCAAATTTTTCTCCTCCATTTTCTCTCATCCTTTCCAAACACCGTCATTTAAAAATTTTTTCTCACTTTTCCCTCAATTTTTTCTTCCTCCCATTTTCCACCCTTTCCAAACAGTACCTCAGTCTACAACTCTCCGTCTAGTCTTTGCCGTCCATTCCAACTCCTCCTTGTCAAATTGAATTGGCAATTCCTATGTATATATTTTGAAATTTTATTCGAAAGACCTCAAGTAGCTCAGGAGTCGGATGGACAACTCGAAATTCGAGCTCCATATTACCGTCAGAACCGGGACAACTGATTTCTTAGCATTTGTCAAAAAATATTGGTCTTATTTTTCTTAGCCACAACATTTATACCTTTTAATTTGTTGTAATTTTTAAAATATTTTTGTTGACAATCAATTTAGTTTCGATTATGACAACCCAATCCACTGGACCCGCCCTGGTTAGTGTCACTTGTTACAACATAAGCTGTAATAAATGTATAGTTTTTTCTCAGCATTTATCTCCGTCAAAATGTAACTGCAATGAATATTTATTTACGGAAAAGAACCCCTAAAAGTGAGAGGGTTTTAGTGTAAAATAAAAATGAGTCCAAAGCGGTGCGCTCTACTGTAGTCCGTTTCCTTTTACTACACGTACAAATACCACGTCACGCTGCTTGTCTCGTCTCAGTCTCATCGATACACCACGTTCTCTTCCTGACACACATGCACTCTCTCTCTACTTTTTCACTTTTCCCCCTCAAATTTTTAATTAGTTGCTTTTTTAAAAGATGGAACAAAAAAAGGAAGGAGACAGAAAGAGGAAACGTCTGGGTTTTGTTCTTTTGCAGAACGACGACATCCGTTTTCAATTAACACGAAAGATCTAGGCCGGTTCGGACCGTACATTACCAACCGGTAGACCGTGAACCGACCGGGTTCACTCTAATACTCTCACCCAAATTAATATTTGGAAGGAAAAAAAAACTCTTTGGAAGTACGTTGTTTAGGCACAACAATTTTTTTGACATAAAAAATTAATGATGGTGGTGGTCAGAGTCGGAGATCCGGGGGTCACATGAGAGAATACTATGCCTCTTTTCTACTAGGAATATACATGTAACTTGCATGTACAAATTTTTTTTAAAAAAACATTAAATATAAAATTTATTATAAAAGTTTATCATTCCTAGAAATTAAAGTTAAACAACTAAAAAAAATCACCACCTTAACTACTTGAGTTAGAATTATTTAATTTTAAATAAATTATATTAGATAGTTAAATATTTAATTAATATTTTTAATAAGTTGTGTAATATTTAGGTAGTTATTTAGTTATCTCATTATTATATTTTTTTAATATATTTAAATGGTTGATGATATTCTGAACCGTTTTCAAGCCGCATTATATAGTGGAAGATATATAGTATAAATACATATGCAGCTACTCCCACTACTCTCTTACTACATTGGACACATCATATCACACATTAAGAAATGAACTAGTGGATTAACTACAAAAGAAAAGAACGTCTATACGATGGACGTTTTCTTTTCTTTCTTCTTTTTTCAATAAAAACGTCATTCGAGAAGGCACATTTAATACGGACTTTTTAATATAATGTCATGAAAAAGTACATTAGAAGTATGTTTTTGTGATCCCATTTTTTTATTTTGTGCAGAAAATGTCCATCCGAATGACGTTTTTATTGTTTTCCGTAAAACTAATGCATATAATATAAAAATATTACAAAAAAGTCCATTAGAATGATTTTTTTATTATGAATATGTCCTTCTGATGAGTGTATTCCTTGAACCTATGTTTTTAAACAAAATCATTGTCATTTAATACACCTTCATATGGATGTTTTTTTTTTTCTCTAACAACTTTGAAAACTTTGTGCAGTCATAGTAATTTCATTAAAGCTGAATGTCTACACGAAATTTTCTGATTTTTTGAGTAATTTGGCTATTTCATGTGGGTGACACCTGAGGTTGCTTTTGAAAAGTACTTTTGCTTTTGAAAACTGTATTTTACTTTTGTTTTATGAAAACAATGGATTTTTAGTAATTTCATTAAAGAACTGTTGCTTTTGAAAACTGTATTTTTCTTTTGTTTTATGAAAATAAGGATTTGGAACAAAAATTGGAATAGCGTTGCTCATCAATAGGTAAGCACGAAAGCCCTAGAGTTTAACTGAATATTTAATAAATCTATTTGTTGTTTCTAAAAATTTTCCCACAAATCGAAGGTGTCCTGATGCAATATTACTGTTCAGACCACTAGAATTAAAATTTCTACATTTATATTATTTTAACACTATCCGACGACTCTCATTCATTTTTAGGTTATTTAGTAATAGTTTTATGTAATATATGATATTAGAATTTGGCCGGTATTGCGTTATCAATTTTGAGCCATATCAAGACACAAATTCTAATGTTGAACAATCTGAAAATCCAAATCCTAAATTTACATACTATAGGAGACCATATTACTAAATAACCCTTCATTTTTTATAAATAAATATATTTCAAAGGATATATCGGAAGGCACGCGGTGGGAGAATGTGCGCTGGAGCAAGAATGGTCGTGCGAAAAAGATTGTGATACCAAATTTTTTTTTTTGATTTTAAAAGATATGTCAAAAGAGTTGACCTTTGGTCACAGATGGTTTGTCAAAAGTGGAAGGATGTGTACGTTAAGGTTATTGGATGTGATACACCTTAAATTATGGTAATGACTAATAAAAGTGGGTGCAAAATTCCTTTAAGAAAAAAAAACCGGTCGGTCCAGCAAATGGGACTGATGGTGATGGTGTGGCTTAGTTGGACCGGTTTTAACACCACCAAATAGCTATAAATAGCAGGTGCAGGCGAGCTTCATTCATCTCCCCATTTCTCTCATAAAAGAAAATAATTAAGAGAAAAAAAAAATGTGTGGAGGATCAATCATCTCCGACTTCATCGCTTTCAAAGACACAAGAAAGCTCACTCAGCTCCAAGACTCCTCCTCCTCCTCCTACTTTCAAAACCAAGGTCAGTATTTTCTTCCATTTTCTCTTTTTTTTTTTTTTTTGTAATTATTATTTTTTTTTTTTTGGGGCTAATTTTTTGGGAAAAAATTGGTTTAGAATGTGAGAGCAGTACCAAGAAGAAGACGAGAAGCCCCCCGGCCACCGACGGAGAGCCGAACGGGAGCGGCGCCGCCACCGGAGGCGGAGACAGGCGGCGGAGGACCGGGTACAGGGGCATCCGGCGCCGCCCGTGGGGGAAGTGGGCGGCGGAGATCCGGGACCCGCGGAAGGGGTCCCGCGTGTGGCTAGGGACCTTCGCCACCGCCGAGGAGGCCGCCAGGGCGTACGACGCCGCCGCCAGGGAGATCCGCGGCGCCAAGGCCAAGCTCAACTTCCCCGACGAGCCCCCCGCGCCGAAGCGGCGCCGCGACGCCGGAGCCGTGTCCGCCGCCGCGTCGGAGGGATCGGTCTCGTCGTCGTCGGCGTCGGCGGCTCTCGATGTGGGGCTGATGGAGCAGATCTCGAGCTTGGAGTCGCTGCTGGGTCTGGAGCACGAGCCGGTGGAGGAGGAGCTAAAGGCGGTGGTCGGAGGCACGTGCGAGGAGGGCGTTGGGATATGGGGTGAGGATCTCTTCTGATTTTGCGATGGACGGCTGGGATTGGCGGAGTAAGGATGAGGATTAGCTAGCTATTTAAGTAAAAATAAACATTGTAAATATTCCTCTTTAGTTAATATTCTGGACCTTTCTATTTGACTGTGACTGTGAATGTGACTGTACGGAAAAAAGAACGTTATTTTCTCGTTTGTTTAATCTGTGGCCACGTGTTTGTTGATTTGTTTAGAATTCTGCTTCGACATGGATTCAACTTTTCTAATTATTAATGGGATTCTTATGCGGTCTTTCGGATTGCAATATAGTGCGATGGTCGGATCCGCTAAAATCCAGACTTTTGGTGGGTTTGGAGTTTAGAGGATCTTTGTTCTTTTTTTTATATACTATATACCCTTTTGGAGTTTAGAGGGTTTTTTTTTATAGGATTATTTAATAATAGGGTCTGATATAATAGTTTTTTTTTTTTGAAATCCCACTCACACATGCAATTGGGGGGCTCGAACCTTGCCGGCCCCTCCGGGTGTCCGCTCTAATATAATAGTTAATACTACTGTTTGAGTTTCCAAATTATTCAACATTAATATTTGGGTTTATAAATCACTGTTTACGTGGTATTGCTGGACAATTTAGAATATCAACTATTATGTGAAATTTTATTACTAAATATTCTTTTTTGTATTATATATTGTAGAGTATTGTAAAGGATTATTGGGCACGTTATGATTTATTTAGTTAGACTTTAGGTACTGGATTTGTTTGTTTTAAATTTTGGACATTGGAACTTTTTAGTGACACATTTAGTGACGAATATTTGTCATAGAAATACTCATTTCTTAACCAAAATGTATCACTAAAAAATTTCGAATACACGAAATTTAAAACGAACACCCCCAGTATCCCTAGTCAAATTAGGTCCTAAATTCGGTACCTTTATACAAAATATCACTTAATACTTTCAATTATTAGAATTTTTCAACTTGATATCTTTAACTTTGATAGACATCGATTAATACCCTTCTTTCATTTTTGTTCTAGTGGTTTTAATTGAATTAGAAAAGTAACAAAAATATTCTCTCCTTTCTCTCTCTCCTCTCCAACAGTCCTCCCCCCTTCTTTCTCCGGATCTTGCAATTGGAGGTGAGGCGCGCAGCTGGCTGCCGAAAGGGGGGGGGGGGGGGGGGGGGGGGGGGGGGGGGGGGGGGGTTGGGGGGCACTTGTTGGGGGTGGAGGGAGGGGTGCTGTTGTGAGGAATGGGACTGGTGGGAGCGCGATAGGAAGAGGGATAACAGTGCCTGAGGGGTACTGCCATCGTGGTGGGGCATAGGTGTAAACTGAACAAAAATAAAAATGTGGAGTTTTTTTTTAAACAATGGGTCTTTAAATGCAAAAACTCAAATCTAAGGAGGATTTGTTTGCACTTTATTCGAAGGGTTGGGGGATAACACTAATTAAAATAAAAATGGGAGAAAGTGGAGATATGCTTAGCATGGGGGGGGGTGATATAAATACAAATTACTCTTAAATTTTTTTATTATCTCCATTTCCGATTAACAATGCACCCTCCGACCCCGTTCCGATACCCGTCTGTTAACATTTTCAGGGTTCGAATTTTTCTATCCGTCTGTCGTTCCATTAATAATTTTTTTTGTACAATATCAAATTAAAAAAAAAAATTCATTCCCAAATTTTTTTTTACAAGATATGTTAATAAAACACGGATTTAATAAAAAAAAATAGATAGATCATGACCTAATATGAATGGGTTGCACATATGAGTATAAGTAATCGGGGTCGGAGATTTACCGGGACGGAAAGTACTATATCCATACCCGGCCCCAAACACGACCAAAGAATTTTTTTTTTATGCCCATTTTCGTCCCTATCCCCGTTTGTAAACCCCGAAAACGTTTCCGTCGAAAAAAAAAGAGTCGAATCCCTATCAGGTTCGAGAAAAATTATCATCCCTACACACAGACACGTAGGACTGAGCATCTGGTTAATTCGATTCAAATCAAATCGAATAACAGAAAATATAATTGGACCGAAAATCGAAACGAATTGTCACATAATCGAATAAAATCGAACGAATTAAATCAGTGCGATTTTTGGTTTATTTGTATTTTTAATATATATAGCCTAGTGGTTAAGTGAGATGCATGCGGCCCAACTGGTTGGGAGTTCGAGCCCTCTAGCACTCCTCTTTAGTTTTTTAATATTCAAATTTTAAATTTACTTTTGCATTAACATTATTGGCACTCCTAAAATGTCATCCTACACTCTTACCTCCATACATGCACAAATTAATGCTATATTTAATGCATGGATAGATTTGTAATTTGAATGTAAAAAAAAAAATGAATGTTAAAAAAAATTAAAGAGGAATGCTGAATAACATTTTAGGAGTGCTAATAGCAGCACCCTCTCTCTCTCTCTCTCTCTCTCTCTCTCTATATATATATATATATATATATATATATATATATATATATATATATATATATATATATTCTCTCTCTCTCTCTCTATATATATATATATATATATATATATATATAAAATATATATATATATATATATGTCCGGCGCTCGTAGCGCGAGTGGCACGAGGGGGGGGCTCTCGGCGGGGAGACCCGGGATCGAGCCCCCCCTCCCGCATCAACCCGGCTGGGTGGCAGTGGCCACGGGGTTGATGGGGATGCGCGGACACCAAAAAAAAAAAAAAAAAAAAAAAAAAAAAAAAAAAAAAAAAAATATATATATATATATATATATATATATATATATATATATATATATATATATATATATATATATATATATATTTTTTGAAGCAATGGGTACTTGTGGCGAACTCGTCTCCACTGAGGCTCGAACTCCCGACCACTTGGGCTGCATGCATCTCTCTTAACCACTAGACTAGAGGTCATTTGCCTCTCTCTCTCTCTCTCTCTCTCTCTCTATATATATATATATATATATATATATATATATATATATATATATATATATATATATATATATATATATATTTATTTGGTTTTGGACCGAAACCGAATAAAAAAGTTTAGTATTTTCATAATCGAACGAATTTTTTTAAAAATCGAATATGTTTTTCTATTTGGTTCGTTTTTCGGTCCAAAATAGAATAATGCTCATCCCCCAGCTACACGTCATTACATTCGCATTGTTTGTTACAAGCGTTCATTTTCTGAAAGTAGGTACTCATTTGGAAATCTTTTATGTTCACTACTGGTGTTCCGGTCCGATTTTAAAACACTTGTAGTTGGTTATGCATTAAGCCTATTTCTAGACTCGACGGTTCTAAACCAAACTCCCAGAGTAAATAAAGCCTTAAAGTTGGTTCAACAACCATAAAGTTGAGGCAAAAGAAGAAGAAGAAGAAGAAGAAGAAGAAAGAACCATTTGCCCATCGTCATTGAAATTTTGACTGCAGGTGACTAGACAATTTAGGTAGATGATCTAATCAAATATTAATTAGTCATATATATGTTTTACCCCAACTTTTAGAATCCAGAATGGAACAATGTGCCCACTTAGTGGCTAACACATCAATTAGCAAAAGTCGATCCGGTTGGTGAGATCTTCAACTGCTAAATTTTGTTTTGACGAATATTTTTCTAAACTTTTGAATTCATGCGTTTCGTTTTACTGCATGTTCAACACATGGCCTAAGCCTAAGAATCAATAGTAGGAAGGAGACAAATTTCAGAACGTAAGGTCGCAACAAATTCTCAGCGTGTATTATTTCAACGTTTAATAGAGTTAAGTTAGGAGAAAAACCTACTTGATTTGAGGGTGGAGGTTTGGAAGAGAGAGTCACAGAGAGTTACGTGGGAGTTTTTTTTTTCTTCTTCATTTTTTAACTCCCCAAATTGAGGGTTGACGAAAAAAATAAAAAAAATTGTTTAAAAAGACATAAATATTCTTTTTTATTATTATAAAATATTGTGATTTTTTTTTTTTGCTTTCAACTAAATGGGAGAACCTTATAATTACTATGTTACTTAATTTTATTGTGTTTGAATTCTAGGTTTTTTTTTTCAATAGGTATCGAATTTGTACCTATTATTTTTAAAAAAATATTTTGACAAATTTTAATAAAAATAAATAAATAAATTTAATCTAATTTTATGCCATATGCGATAAAGATATTTTTCACAAAAATTGTATTTGTATTAATCTACTTCAAACAAGAGTTATTAAATTCATCCCACTTATCTCTTCCTCCATTAAAAGCAAAGTTATATGTATTGACACTGCTCCTCCTCATTTAACTTTGTTCACTTAATCCCGCTCAACTCTGCTTTTTTTTTTCCTCCCTCAATCCAAACAGACCCTTAGGAAAGGGGGTTTAACAAATCTCTTAAATCCGGATTAGTGGCAAATCCAAGTAGTTTAAGACAACTGGTGTAGTGTGCAAGATAGGCTTGTTCCGGTCTTTGCGGCCACTCGTATTGACCTTCTAATAAGGTTACACTTTTTTTCTACTCGGACAACTTACGTTGCACTTGCAAACCAAATTGTCCCACTGGGCACGCCAAAAGTGAGAAAATAAGACTGATTACAAGAGTACACTCGATCACTCTAGCACACATTAACAATGTTTCGTCAATGTATTTCTGGATATGTATCCGCGAGATGTAGTATGGTCGAGAAGGATATAACTACTTCTTTAGAGCATCATTAGTAAGCTCCATCCCGATTTCTATATTCTACATTCAGATTGTAGAAGCTCATTCAAGAGAATAATAAGTCCCATGTTCGGTACCAATTTCTACATTATTGGGTCCAACCCACCCACCCACCCATAGGTGCTGTAGGTTGGGCCTGAGAATTTCTAAATTCAGAATGTAGGAAATCATTTTGCAAAATAGTAAGATCCAACTAGGAGCCCAAAATTTTAAATCCTAGATTTTTATAACTTTTTTGGCCACTTTTTATTTTACACATGCTACTATAGGTCAGCACAGCACAGCACAACAACGGATAGTTTTGTTTCTCTCCATTGCAACGTTCATTCAACTTATAAATTTTACCAAGTGAGTACAAGTGAGTAAATAATACCACCAACGGTCATAATGAACATGCAATGGATATATTTTATCCACTTTGTATAAAAACCAAACACTTGGTAAAAACCAAACCACATGTTTCCAGCATATTAAAAACCAAACTACTATACTAATATTTTCTACTACATATCCACCATCATGTCAAATCCAGAGCCTAGAAGAGGAAGAGGAAGGGCACTCAATCAATATGTTAGGTGAAGGTGGGGAAGAAGCCTCCCAGCATGTGCAACCTCACCAGCGGCAACAACTGCAACAACCCTTTCGTCTACTTCAACGTCAACATATTCCGATCTCTCAACCGCAACAAATGAACCAACGAGAAGTGCCACAATCTCATCAATATAGTCCGGACAACGAGTTTTTTCAAGCAGAGTGACTTAACTGAGTAAATGCAGCAAAGTAACAAAATACATTACTTCAACTTTAATTAAATGCAACAAAGCAACAAAACCATTAAATCAAACCAGAGTAACCTATCATCTTCCCCATCTTGCACTAATCACACTCTTCATGCAAATCATTCCATACGTGGATGATCAAGTCCCTCTTAAGCCGTATGTGGATTGTTCTTGCCACCATTGTGGCGTAATTGTTTTTAATTATTATCGTATTTGGTGGATCCGGATCTTCGAGGTCGCAAAATTAGGAACCTGCATACGTCTTCGTACTCACAAGGCTCTACCCCTCGCTCATTCTCAACAATCATGTTGTGCATTATTATGCAACAAAGCATGATATGTATCATGAAGCTGTGACATTCTTCAACCCTTGGCTGTTTGCCTAACAAGACTCCATCTTGCTTGCAGAATGCCAAATGCACGCTCCACATCCTTCCGCACAGCCTCATGTTTTTTTGCAAATTTTTTTCTTTGTCAGTCAATGGTGATGGACACGTTGACACCAGCGTCCCATACTTCGGGTAGATGCCATCAGCTAGAAAATATGGCATCTTGTAAGTGTGTCCATTTATTCAGGGCCGGCCCTGAGCTGATAGGGACCCGAGACGAAACTTCCAAAATGGGGCCCCATACTTCGGCTAAATGCTTTTTCTTAACAATGACACATGATATGTATTAGTTCTATTGTAGATAGTTTCATGTTGGTGCCCCCTTTCGACAGGGAGCCCTGGACCGTCGTCCGACTTGCCCTGGGCCAGGGCCACCCTGGTTACCTTTAGGCATCCGATCAAATACATGACTTTCTCTGAGCACATTTATATCATTGTAAGATCCAGACATTCCGAAAAAGGTATGCCAAATCCAGGTGTTGTGGGAAGCAACTGCCTCCAATACAATTGATGGTTTCATTTTGTATGAAACATAAGCTCCTTGCCATGATTTTGGGCAATTTTTCCATTGCAAGTGCATGCAATCGATGCTACCCAACATGCCGGGAAACCCATGCTCCCCGCTAACCTGGAATAGGTCATGCATATCAGCAAATGTTGTCTCCCTCAAGTATTCTGGCATGAACACCCTAACCACAGTGGAGCTGAACTCTCTAAGGCATTCAAGGATAGTTGTCTCCCCAATTCTAATATACTCATCCAATGTATCAACCTGATACAAGCATCCGGACAGCAGCAACAATTTTCTGATGAGTTGTTAACCCAGGCTCCCCTGTACACTGCATTCCTTGAACAAAGTAAGAGTTATTTTCTTTAACAGCCTCGAGAATATGGTTGAACATCGGATGACGCATACGAAACCGTCTTCTAAAAAATGACTCCCCATACACCGGAATCTCTTGGAAGTAGTCGGCAAATAAGCAATGCCTGCAACTTACACGGCCCCTTGGCGTGTACTCTCGGGTTATTTTCGGGATCACTGCCCTTTGTAGTTGTTGTCGCTGAAAAACAAGAGAATTTGTCACTATGGTCACCACTGCCGCTTCAATATTGCAGAGTCATCATCGTATAACATCATATAAAGGAATTCTTCCTCTGATTCGATGGCCTCGCTGGAGTCGTATGAAGAATCGCTACTTTGAGACATTTTAGCAAACACCTAAAGTTCAAAGATAGAGTGTAGAAAAATGTACTGTTGGGACTTTGGTTACAATAGTGAAGGAGCTTCTATCTTGTGATGCCTCACGATCAACATGAAAGTGCTTCTGGTGGTGCAGAAAAATGTTGGAGGACTTCTTACTGTTCGTGGTCAGTGGTCAGCCAACTGAAAGAGGAAGGTGGAGTAGGGGTGAGCATATAACGGTTGAAAACCGAAAACCGAATCGAACCGAAATATGACAAACGGTTTGGTTTTTCGGTTATCGGTTCGGTTTACGGTTTAAAAATTTAAAAATTTGAAATAACGGTTCGGTTTTCGGTTCTTCATCCGAAAAACCGAACCGAACCGAAAACCGATTTAGATTTAGTAATTTATCAAGCTACCCACAATATACATATACTAATGTTTATTAACCCCTAACTGAGCGCACTCTCTTCTCCTATTCTATGTCGGTGCTTCTTTGAGCACTCTCTCTATCTACCCTCAATCTATATATACTAATATCTTTTACTCTATGTAATATAACAATTCATAAATACAATAATGTCATATATTTTTTTAAATTTTGTTATTTAAATATGCCCATTTTGCTAAAAACTTGAAGGCCATGCACATTGGCCCATGAAGCCGAATCGACCGAAAATCGAACCGAATTAATTCGGTTCGGTTTTTGTTCGGTTTTTATAAAAACGGTTCGGTTTTCGGTTTTGAAAAATACGGTTTATGGTTATTTCGATTTTCACATATTCGATTCGGTTTGAACAGAACCGAACCGATGCTCACCCCTAAGGTGGAGAGGAAGAAAGTAGGCATGGAGTAGAAAAGAAAGAAGGAAGGAACATGGTGGTTGTGCAAAAAAAAATGGTGGAGGAATTTCCTTGGCGGCCAGCCAAGCGAAGGAGAACGATGGTGAGAAAGAAAGGTAGGACTCGAGATTGGGAATGTGGGATATCAACTTTCTTAGTTGGACAATTGGACCTGAAACATAAGTATTAATATTCTTATGCAGTCACAAGCCATTCCACAATTAACTTTTTAGAAATATTTTGGACCTCAGATTGCATTTTTGAGCCCCAACTATTAATGATACTCTTAGAGGATATTCAAACTATCGAGATGCTACGTCTGAAATTGGATGTCTAGTATGACTGATCGCTTGGAAGTCGAACGGGATTTGGAGTAGAAGATTGTAACTTCAATGACGAGTATTCTGTCGTCCGCGTCGTTAGGCACCTCCACTTGAGCTTTTGTGGGACAGAACTACGATGGATTAGGAACATTATTTCATCCATCATTAGGTATCGCGGCTCTGAAGACAAAGTATTTTGTGATCTGTCGTATATGCCACTTTTGCTTAATTTGTGTGTCCATATCTCCATCGATTCTCTCACTTTTTCATTAAAAGTGAAGATAAAAAAGATTATATTATATAAAAAATTGTTTGATTGATCAAGAGTTCATTTATTCTTTGAGCTTGTGACTATTTATATTATATTATTCTTGTTCTTATAATTCTTAGTAATGACATTATATTATTCTTGTTCTTATTTCGATTATTATTAGCATTATCATATTGTTATTGTTAATAATTATTATATCCAATGCTTGAAATATGTGGAAAGCAGCTCGGACACAATGGGGTTCGAGATCCCTTAACCGTAAGGATGTTTAGGTTTGTGTGGATTATAATAAAAATATAATATTATTACTATTAATTATTAGTTTATATTTACTTATATATTTTTAATTAAGATTCATTAATTAATAAACTTTGTGTGGCTGAATATCAGAAGATCAGTGGATCGAACCACATGGACGTATTATTCCTTCCATTTATAAAAATGGTGAAAGTTAGAACAGTCAGCCCAAAAAAATATACAAAACTGTCGAACATTTCAAAGAAAAAACTTTGCTTCTAATAAGTAATTAAATCTTCTCCCTCCCACATGCTTCTTCACTCTCTCTCTACTGTTCACTTTTACGTAAACATTAACCCCTTCTCTTCCTCTCCGCTCTCTTGCGACAGCTAACCCTCCTCAGGACCGGACTTAATATGAAGCCAACGAGACAATTGTGCGGGCCCAAAATTTTAGGGGGTCCCAATTTTTTTTTGGCTTTTTAGTATATATAGGCTGCCCGCTACAAATGACCTAGCTAAGTTATATATGTGTGTGTGTCAAAAGCCCACAAATTAGCACATGAATACCCAACCGATGAAGTGGTAAGGAAATAATGGAGTTTACTCATTTAGCAGCATGGACCCGGCCCACATCAAAACTTTGAAACAAATAAAAATCTTTTAGATTATTTAAACAAATCTCATCTCTCCTATCGCCGGCGACTGAGAGTTCTAGAAAAAATTGTTTATGTGGCCGGTCATGTTGGAGAGTTTTAAACTTTTTTTTTTATATATGAGAGCTGTTATTTTATCCGCTCGTGGGCGTGACTTTGGGTGGCCCGTGCCCACATGGCAGGCTCGTATTGGCCCAAAGCATTGGGGGGGGGGGGGGGGGGGGGGGGGGCAAAAATAGGAGCCCGCCACGTTGGCGCGGAGGGGGGGGGGGGGGGGGGGGGGGGGGGGCAAAAATAGGAGCCCGCCACGTTGGCGCGGACCACTCGCGGTCACGCCCACGGAAGGGCAAAATAGAGTTTCCGTTTTTATATGAAAGATGAGTTTTGAAGCATTTTATTTGCACAATAAGCCTTCCCCTCTCTGTCCATTATATATAATAATATAAATTGTACTTGAATACATTTTTATCATTTATAATTTGCAAAAGATTTTTAATCTTTTTATTGAAACTTTTTATTTATATGACATGACAAGTGCATAAATTGTATTAACTTAGATCGTTGTATAATTGTTTCGATGGTCTAATTATTAACTTATTTGTGTTTGACTTATAATTATTGAAAAAAAAAATATTTATGATAATGCGTATAGTTATTCGTGCCGAGCCTATATAGTGGCCAGAGTTGAAGCCTATGAGTGGGCTTTGTTCTTAGAAAAACTACGTGAATCAATCCCTTTCCATTAGGTTAGCTTTATAATCTATTAATATATTTTTTTGTTAAATTGTTGTTGATAATTTTTATTTGTGGTTGACTAATTTATTGGAAAAAAATGTTTTTGTCATTTGATTGCATAGTTATTTTCAATATTCCTATTGAGATTGAAATTAACTAATAGAAAATCTAAGAAAGAAAATATTTTTATAATTACTATTGATTGTTTATCTGTCGTTAATTATTGTTATTTGTTGAAAAATTATGATAATGTCATTTGATTGCATAGTGTTCATATGTAGATTATTCATTTGAAATGTCATGTTATATATTGTTGTAATAAGTTTGATTTTTTTTTTCTATGCAATACCCACAATAAGAAAAAACAAATTATCTCAATATTAATGGAAAATAACAAATTATATATAAAATTATGTCAAAATGTATTTTATTTTTATTTTTAATATGAATTTGTTTTCCGAAATCAAGAACTTGAAATTGTCAAAATCGTCCACACATGTACTTTTTTTTTATTTTTTTTTATTATCAATATGAATTATCCCAAACATTGTTACCTTTTTTTATTTATTCGTCTGGAACATCAGTTTTTTTATTTGAAACATCTTTAGTTTTATTAGTATTTCATTAAAACATATATTCTTTTGGATATTAATTTTGTTTATTGTTTTATTTCTTTAATTTTGGATTAAAAATACTATTGTATAATTATCGATTAAAAATATAATATAAATATTAAGCTGAGGGCACCACGTTTAGAATTCTTCTCGTGTCTCAAAATTTAAAGTACCGACTCTCCTGACACCCTATGCTCCACACCTCCTGAGGACGAAGTGAACACTATGACAACATCAGTGCTCCTTCCCTCCCCACGGCGATCACGAAAGAGGGAGCCAAGGCCAGTCATGATTGAGAGTAGGTGGCTTGTTGGGAACGTGGTGTGACCCACCGGAGTTAACCTATGAGGTAAGATATTGAATTTGGTCCATATATTTTAAAAGAGAATTCTTATGTAAGGCCTGAACCAATTTCAATTATCTGCACCTCATGATCTCACCTCTTATCCAATATGGGACTAAATTACCAACTCCATTGTCACCCCTATTTTTTTTTTGAACGCTCAACCGAAAACGATATACAATCTAACATGGTTGCCCTAATTTTATTGACAGAATACCCTATCTTCCACGCCATCCTGCCAGTCTGATCTATCTAGGCATGCAACATTCGGATCGAAACGGACGTACGAAATGTTAGCAATAGAGAATGAAATAATTTTCTGTGTATATTCATTAGAGGAAAACCTCAATTTATAGATATTACAAAGAAAGCAAATATAGTAAGTACAACGGTAATATTACAAAGAAGGAAAGTACAACGATAATATTATAAAGAAGAAAAATACTAAAAGGAAATTATGTAAGTGCATGATCTATCCTTAACATCCCCCCTCAAACTCAAGATGGTTTAGAAAACATATTGAGTTTGGATACGAGAAAATTGAATCGAGCTAAAAGGTGTGTCTTTGTAAAAAAAATATGCAACTTGAGCTTCTGAAGTAATGTAGGGTAGGTGAATTATTCTTTTTGTAAAATGATCCCTGACAAAATGGCAGTCAACTTCAATATGTTTGGTGCGCTCATGGAAGACATCATTGTGAGCTATTTGAATAGCACTCTTACTGTCACAAAATAGAGGAGTTGGCGATGAATGTTCAACGCCCATGTCATGAAGTAGCCAACGTAACCATATAATCTCAGACGTAGTGTGAGCAAGGTCCCTGTATTCAGCTTCAGCACTTGAGCGTGCAACTGTTGTTTGCTTCTTACTTTTCCAAGAAATGAGAGAATCACCAAGAAATATGCAAAAGCCAGTAGTAGAGCGACGATCTGTGACATCTCCCACCCAATCAGAATCAGAATAGGCACGAAGAGTGAGCGTGGAGGTAGAAGATAAGTGTAGTCCTTGATATAAAGTGTCCTTCAAGTAGCGCAAGATTCGAGTAACAGCTGCATAATGAACAGAGCGAGGTGAAGACATAAATTGACCTACAATATGAACCGCATGACTGATATCTGGTCTAGTAATAGTGAGATAATTAAGACTGCCTACAACCTGGCGGTACATAGTAGGATCAGAAAGTAAGGTGCCGTCAGATGCATGAAGTTTTGCATTCAATTCAAGTGGAGTATCTGCAGTCTTAGTATCAGTTAAACCTGCTCGAAGAAGTATTTCAGATGCATACTTTACTTGAGAAAGAAAATAACCATCGGAAGTATGATCAACCTCTATCCCAAGAAAGTAACGAAGAATACCTAGATCTTTTATCTCAAAACACGTGCTTAAGTGTAACTTTAAAGCATGAATACCTTGTAAATCATTACCTGTAATGACCATATCATCTACGTATATGACCAGAATGACAATACCTTTGCTAGATGAGCGAAAAATATAGCAGAATCATGTATACTTTGTGTAAAACCATAATTAGTAATAGCAGTACAGAACTTTTCAAACGAAGCTCTAGGTGCTTGCTTGAGACCGTATAGAGTCCGACGAAGTTTGCAAACTTGATGAGGAGAGTGTGGGAGACTAGGGGGTGGTTTCATATAAACTTCCTCTTGTAGCTCTCCATGAAGAAATGCATTTTTGACATCCATTTGATGCAGTTTCCATTGATGAATAGAAGCAACTGCAATCAAAGTTCGTATAGTAGTCATACAAGCAACTGGGGCAAACGTTTCTTCATAGTCAATACCGTATTCTTAGGTGAAACCTTTTGCAACTAGACGGGCCTTATATCGATCAACAGAACCATCGGACTTCATTTTTATTTTATAAATCCATTTACATCGTACAATAGATTTACCAGGAGGGAGATCCACAAGATCCCATGTGTGAGTATCTTGTAGAGAAGTTAGTTCTTCTGTCATGGCTTGTTGCCAAAGTGGGTCAGAGAAGGCCTCACGATAGGTTGTTGGTTCATGAAGGAATAAAAGAGCAGACAAATAACAGTGATAATCTGTCAGATAAGCAGGTTGGTGTTTATCACGAACATGACGAGTTGAATTTGAAGGGACTAGATCAGTTTCTGGAGAGACTAGTTCAACAATGGTTGGATTATTCTCAGGAGAGATAATGTTAGAACATTGGACAGGATGGTCCGATGGTGGAGCTATGACATGCTCGGTACATTGTATAGGATGATTTTGTGGTGGTGGTTATTCAAAACTTTCAGGTGGTGAATCAACAAAAGGGTCATGAAATTGATGTGATTTAGAGACATCTGTTTGATATTTTGGGAGGGAGTAAAAGGGTATCTTTTCCCAAAAAGTAACATGTCGAGAGACATAAAGTTTTTGAGAAGATGGATCATAACATCTGTAACCTTTTTGTTGAATACCGTAGCCTAAAAAATACACATAGTTGTTTTCTTGCTGAGTTTATCTCGTTCTCTTTTGGGAAGAAGGACAAAGCAGGTGGAGCCAAAGACTCGAAGTTCTGAGTAATCGGGAGGGATATGATAAAGACGTTCAAAGGGGGATATCCTATCAGTGACTAAAGAAGGAATACGATTAATAATATAAGTAGAAGTGTGAACGGACTCCCCCCAAAAAGTACGAGGAACCGAGGAGGAGAGAAGTAAAGTACGAGCAGTTTCCACAATATGACGGTGTTTGCGTTCTGCTACACCATTTTGTTCAGGTGTTTCAGTGTATGATAATTGAGGAAGGGTCCCTAGAGATTTCAAATAATCAAGAAATGGCTTGGATATATATTCGCCTCCAGAGTCTGACCTAAAAATTTTGATTGTTTTTTAAAATTGTGTTTTGACCATCGTGCAAAATTCAATATAGACTTTAAGAAAATCTGAACGAGAGTGCAATAAATATGTCCATGTATAGCGAGGATAGTCATCAACAAAAAGTACATAATATTGGGTACCTCCCATGGACTTTATTGGAGCTTTTTTCCAAACATCAGAATGCACAATATCAAACGGTGATGAAGAAGAAGTTATACTATTATTAAAAGGAAGAGTTGGTTTTTAGCTAATTTACAAGCAGCACAATAAGGTTCTTTATCTAAATGGATAGAGCCTAACAATCCTTTATTCATCATGTACCGAAGTCGAGAAAAAGAGACATGAGCTAATTTGGAATGCCAAAACATAAATGGAGATGAAAAAATTGTTGGAGCAATAAATGAGGTACCAATGGCGGACGAGATATAAAGTTTGTCCAGAACAAAGAGGCGACCAATTTTACGGAATGTTCCAACTTTCTTTCCCGTTGAGCGGTCCTGAATGACACAACAAGAAGATGAGAAGTTAGTATCAAATCCTTGATCAGATAATTATCCAACAGATATAAGATTCATTGATAGTTTTGGTACAAGATAAACATCTAAAATAGTCAGGTTATTAGATTTTTTAGTGGATCCAATATGACTTGTATTAATGGTAGTACCATTAGCAGTATGAATTATAGGAGATAGAGAGAAGAGGAATTAAATTCTCAAAGAAATTAGAATTACATGTCATATGGTTTGATGCACCAGAGTCAAGAAACCAGCTAGTAGAGTATATACCTGAAGAGGCTGATAATGCAGAGATGGTAGTGGAGTTGTTAGCAGTAGAAATAGCATGTTTGACCATTTCCTGAATATCAGCAACAAATAGACTATGTTCGACGGATGGTGACGTAGAGACTGCCATAAGAGGTAAATAGTCTTCTTTTTTTTTAAAAGAACAACAAAAATTAAACAGAGAGAACATATAAAAAATCTCGAGTAACAAATAATAAATAGATTGAGCAACGGGATGGTCAACAAGTGATAAGTTGACGTGTAAAAAAAAAATCAACTAAGTCTATGGAAAGTCTTATGCGTAAAATGACAAACAAAAAAAGAGAGTAAAGAATCTATGTGTACAGACGTATGTGTGCTGGGAAGAACTTTTGAAAAAAAAACTCTATGAATGTGTCAGATCCGCAAGTGATGGTAAGAGAGAGGAAAAAAGAAACCACTCTTCTTCCTTTCAAAACGAAAGAAATCGATGGGCTATATGGTAGTTATAGCAAATATTTTTTTTTGAACAACGAAAACCAAACCTTCAGGAGTATAAATAGATGGAAGTCGAAGGTGACGACTTCAGGCTCGAGATCGGACGCACCAGCCTGCGGGGTGTCGAGCTATGGCGTACTATCGGACCCGCAAAGAGCGATGAAGATGAAGTGGTGTAATCAGAGAAAGGAACTACTATAGTAGGTTGCGAGGCCACGTGGATGGCCAATGAATGGACTGTTGCAGTGTCCACAACTAGTTTTCGTAGTCACCGACAGGTTCAGATAACAGTTGTGGAAGCAGGTAGTAAGCGGTCGTCCGGAGGCCACGACTGGGTGGCAGAAGCAGGCGCCTGGGTTGAGGCTTAGTGGAAGATCCTTGCAGTTAGAGCCAAAGCTCTGATACCATGTTAGCAATAGAGAATAGAATAATTTTCTGTGTATATTCATTAGAGGAAAATCTCAATTGATAGATATTACAAAGAAAGCAAATATAGTAAGTACAACGGTAATATTATAAAGAAAGAAAATACTAAAAAAGAAATTATGTAAGTGCATAATCTATCCTTAACACGAAACACATCACCCGACGTGTGTCGGTCGGCGTTCATGATTTCGTCTGAATGATCATCTCAAAAGATTTCACATCGCATCTGTTGCTTATCGATGTCTTTGACGCTGACAATACAAAGTTGTAAAAATTTTTGCGAACCTCGGAACGTGACAAGACATGCATTGTTGGTTCTGTAACGTCAATTTACCCCTATATGGATATTTTCACCCAGTTATGTGGACCATTTCTACATCACCACCCAATTAGGACTGCGAGTCGCCAAGCTTTTGTGATTTTACATTCGGCAGTTTGGATTGCAAATTCGCAAGTTCTAATACTTCTTGACATACAACTTTTCTATTTAGACATACTACCTTGTCTATTTTTTACATCCTTGTGGACCGTCCGTGAATCCCATTTGATCATGAAACGATAATTTTTCCTACAATTGGTTAAGTTGGACTTCCAAGTCTGAGCCGCTAAGCTGCTTAGCTCCTATGAGAGTTTTTTCAAAGATAGTGAAAAAAATAAAAATTATTTCTTTGATGTTTAAACTTAAATCCTTTAGAAAATCATTAAGGGGAGCATGGGCGACCACGGGTCGCGCCCCCATAGTCGAAGGCTACGGAGGTTTGTTGAGGTTGGCCGGTCTTTTCTGAAGTCGACCATTGTGAGAGCAAAAAATAACGGGACTCTGCCATATATATATATTATATATATATATATATATATATATATAGAGAGAGAGAGAGAGAGAGAGAGAAAGAGAGAGACACACACACACACACACACACACACACAAAGGAGCTCTAGTCCGAGAGATAGAGGGAGGCATTTTTTTTCCTAGTGGTTGCGGGTACGAGCAACGGGGATATGGCTTTAATTTCCTGTAAAAAAATTAAGCACGGTGGCGATGGATATGGTGCAGGTGAGGTGGGATCCGTGTAGTGCGCGTTTGCGATACGGTGCAGGTACGACTACATGAGACCTTCAGGGCGGATGGGGTCTTCGAACGTGTTTGGTGCCCTTGGGCCGTGATGTATCCTTCGGACTGGAATTGGCCTTTGGACTGGATTAGTTGGAAGCCTTCAGACTATATATATATATATATATATATATATATATATATATATATATATATATATATATATATATATATATATAAAATCTTGATTTTTTTTCTTCCAAATATGTTCTTGCCTAACTTTACTATTTAAAAGTGTTCATTAAATTTAATGAGAACAACTAGGTAATTAAGTATATATATATATTTAAAAAATGTAGTTTACTATTATGATACCTTTTGTTCTTCTCACGTAAAAAAATTAATTAAAAAATGTTAGCGTAAGTGCAAGACAAGTATATATATATATATGCTAATATATAATGAGTAATGCTATTCGTACTTCTAAACTATCTATCCCTACGTGGAAGCTGACGTGAAATCTGACATATTAGATGACATGACAAATTGTAACAAAAAAAATTAATTACCTATTATTTTAATTTTAGTTTTAATTTTAATTTTACTTTTGATTTTGATTTAATTTTGATTTTAATTTAATGTAATTTAAGTTTTAATTTTAATTTTGATGTTAATTTCAATTTTAACCTTTAATGTTAATTTTTATTAATTTCAATTTTAATGTTAATGTTAATTTTAATATTAATATTAATTTCAATGTTAATTTTAATAGAAAATTTCATATAGGTTAGGAAATTATGCGCATTTACTTAAAAGAACACAAGTTTGAAAATTTTACAGGGAGAGGGATGAGGTGCCATCCTAGATGGCGCCCAATTTGTTTTTAGTTTCTGGCGCCATCTTAGATGGCGCCCATTTTTAGGTGCGCCCAATATGTTTTTAGGTTATATCGTCATCTAAGATAGCGCCCAATTTAATTTTTTTTTTTATATATCAATGATATCTAGTAGCAATACAAATTAATATGTTAGATTTTTCCTAAAAATAAAATAAAACACCTTCGTTTGACCGTCTTTTTACCTTGTCGTATGATTATAGATATGCATAATTAATTGGACAACTTTTTTGGTTAGAGGAACCAAACATTTGCAATACAATCACAGCATCCTCTTGCTGATTGAAATAACATGGTCGCTAGCTAGAGTACAATAGTACATTCTGAACGCGTCATAGCGACGTGAAAATTGTTGGTGCTCTTGCTCCTTGACATGAAGAGAGCTTGCTCTCAACATGCTTTGTAAAGTTTAGTCCCACATTGAAAAAGCACTATGAGCTATCTCAACATATATATGAGTATGTATTGTTGGGATATGCACATGGGGTGGTGACCCTAAAGAGGGAACCATGTGGGTGATTTTACTAAGAGATAAGGATAAGGCTCCAAGAAAAGCATTCATGCTTTTTGCTCTTGAAAAATTAATTTCCATAGGGGCTTAGCGACTTGGACTCGGACTTATGGGCTCATGAGGCGTAATGTGGCATTTTGTTTGCGCATTTAGCACGTCAGAGGCGGCCACGTTGCGCGGCCACGTTGCGCGGCCACGTTGCGCGCTCAGGTTGCGCCCAGGTTGCACAGGGTGCGCGGGATACGCGCGTGCGCGGGGTGCACGAGGTGCTCGACTGCGCAAGGTGTGCCAGCTGCGCAAGTTGCGCCAGTGCGCAAGTTATGCCATGTAAGCCCCCTGAATTTTAGGGTTTATTTTAAATTTTCTACATGAATTATTTCAATAAATATTTTATTTTTTAATTATTTTGATCATTACATGTTATTTTCTGTGACTTTGACTTCTGGAGTGTCAGAGATGCCAATCTCTGTAAACTCTCTTTATGGGTTTTGTAGTAGACAAGATTATCTTCGTTTTGATATATCATGTCCATTTAAACTCGTTCTCTTGTGCTCTTTTTGCATCGCACAACTTCGGATCAATTTAGGCCATTTGATCGTTAAATAATTATTAGTTGATTTTCCACTTTTATCTTTGATCATCGTTTGCACGTTGCCGTGACTTTTAATTTGGGAGCACAAGACCAGTCGTTTTCTCAGAACCAACTTCTCATGCATGATCTACTCGAGACGCTCTACACCCATGACCTTCGTGTCCCACTCAGACACTCCATTTTGTGCTTTATTTGCTTTGCACAACTTTTGGGTCAATTTAGGCCAATTAATTATCTACCATAAAATGTGACCTGACTTCTAATTTAATTTTGGGACCCGACATCGATCCAACCTGTCAACGCAAAGTATGGACATGGCCCACATGAAGCCTACTACCCACATGATACTTGTGTCCCATTTATTTGAGTCCCCACATGTTACTTATTTACCCATGATCATAAATACCTATTTAAATTCAATTATTGTACCATGTCCGATTTTGATCCGACCCGGCTCGACCGAACCCAAGCTCCATGTTATCCCCTTATGAACACCCCACATAATTTCTCTCTTTTCTCTATTTTAAATATCTCTTTTTCTCTATCTACTTATTTAAATACCTATATTTAAATATCTATCTATTTTTTTATTATATATACAACTCTTTCTCTCTCTCTCTTTACTAACACCTACACACACACCTCACCCCCTCTCTCCACCAGCACACACACACCCCCCTCTCAACCGACTTCACCCCATCTCTCTTTCAAATATCTATATCTCTCTCTCTATTCTCTCTCTCTCTCTCTCTCTTTCTATATATTATATACACATACACACACACACACACACAAAAACATATATCACTCTCCCTCTCTCAACAGCACACTCTCCCCCTACTCCACAGCCGACATCACTACCCTCACCATCATCCTCTCCTTCTCTTCTACTTCTTCCTCACCATCACTCTCACCATCACCACCATTAACATCACTTTGTTCTTCAACAACACCACCCTCTCCATAACCATCACCATTATCATCACCACCACCATCTCTATAACCATCACACCATTAACCACCACCACACCATCATCATCACCCATCCTCCACCGCCGTCGCGGCCACCCCCGCCGGCGACCGCCGCCGCCGCGCGCGTGCAGCAGCACGCAGCAACGCAGCAAGCCGCAGCAGACGATATGTATATATATACTTTTATACATCCTTGTATACAATTTCGTATGCATATTTTTATATATAACGTTTTCGTATATATACGTATGTGTATATACGTGTATACGTATACACAACTTTGTGTGTGAATGGATATGTAAATCATGAATGTTTGTTTAACGTATCGTAAATCGTGATTGTTGTATTTGTAGGTACACCAGACGATATGATCTTGATTGAGGAGCCGGATCTTCGCTTGCGCCTCCCGGAGTTTCAGGCAAGATACCTTGCCTTGTATTACTGGTTTTATTCATTCATACTTATATTGTGTACTTGGTAGAGTGGACGTAGTTGTGTGTCCGAGAGATGTCTTGGATACAGTCGATGACGGTATTGTCATCGAGTTTTATGTACTTGACTTAGTCCTAGGAGACCTTCCTTAAGTTGGGGAATCATAGTCATGATTTCCATGACCTTGACACGTGTTACGACACGGCACTGAGTGAGTTCGTACCATGGCACGGGCTTGCGCATCTGGCTAGCTACCAGTGCAAGGGCCCATGCTCTGGTACATAGAATGGTTAGATATGTCTAGTAATTGTGACCTTGCGTTGAGAGTCGGAATGATCAAGTGGTGGATACGACTTATGCATTCCGAGGGATAGGGGAAGACAATTAATAGACGTATGGGACAGCCAAAATATCTGAGAAAGGGCCAAGTCGCTCAGTGTTGCCCGGATGAGTGGGACATCGGCTCGTGATCCGACGTCGGCCCGTGCTTCAACGCCAAATCCTTATTACCTACCCATACATACTAGGATTGTCTTCAAAGTGTATTCACTTAGCTGGTTAGTTCACCATTTACAGTTATTCAGTATTACTTTATGGCATGTTTACTCTGTATCTTGCTATGTCCCCTGAGGACCTGGTTGCTTTCCAGATTTAGGCGAGCACTTACAGTTGACTGGGTACGAACCGGGACTTGAGACAGGACTTGCTGCAGTAGACGACGAGGTACTTCCTGAGGAGTTTTCTTGACTCATGGTATGGTGTTGTTTAGGTTATGAGCATCATTATCTAGTTAGTCGATGCTCATGACTAGTTATCTTTCTACTTTCAGTATTTTCATTCAGTGTTGTACTCCGTGGGCTTGTACCCACCAGGCTATTCAGTTATATTTATTTCAGACTCCATGTTATTTCCAGTTTTATATTTCAGCATTACTTTCTTTGTTCATGTGGATGAGATCTAGATGTTACCACTTGCCTGTGTAGTATAGTTATTTTTACAGCGTAGTACGTCTAAGTGAGTCCATTAAATTGGGCAGCTCACTCTAGGTCGTATCAGCTGGCCAGGTTATGTCCTAATCCCATATATTTTGGGAGCGGGGCGTGACATGGTTTTAGTGGTGGCCCATGCCGGCCTCGTTTATCGTTTCGGTTATATTAATGTGCCGATTCGAGCCTGCGATTAGGATTAGCCGTGTTAGGATCTCATCCACTTGTGATTATCACCTTTGAACCTCAAATCGTATTCAATTGTTGATTTTCTTGTATCCTGCTTCCTTCTGTCCTTTTTGTAATAGAATTGTCTCTTTCAGAGAGATGAATTTGCGTAGTGGACGTGCGACTCATGGCGTTGCCCTAACATCTGACACTGAGTCCAGTGACGACAGGACTCCAGCTCCATCAACGGACCAGATTCTGGGACATGTTACAACCTTTCCGTCGGCTCCACCAATTCATGTGGAACCTGTACCGCAGACTGCACCAACTCACCAGGAGGGTCAGACTTTACCAGCACCGATCTAGCAGGATATTCCCTTGCCTCCTTCGTCTTCTTCTCTACCTCAAATGCCGTGCGTGACACTTGCTCCCCCGATGGCTCAATAGGAGATATTCCAGTTCTTTCCGATGATGATGCAAGCACAGTGGCAACAGACCGAAGCTTTGATGCAGAGTATGACGACGATCCTAGAGAGGATACCTGCACCGCAGCCTGCACCAACTCACCAAAGGAACGTGACTATAGACGAGCATGATGCGGAGTTCAGACGCACACAGGCGAGGAACTCATATGCGGAGACGTTAGATGAAGACAGAGTCCAGGAGGCCATCAGCCAGGATCCATTGATTCAGAGGTACCCTGCTACCACTGATGCACTAGCTGGAGGACAACATGGAGGACCGATCAGGCATTCAAGAGAGCACATTCAGTAGAGAGCCGTTCCGTGCCAGGCGAAGGAGTTCAAGACTTGTTACTTTTACGGCAAGATGGGGCACATTCAGAAGGAGTGCAGAAAGAGGTTACGGTTGTGCTTGAAGTGTGGATCGAAGAAACATTATGTTAGGAGATGTCCATGGCATCGAAATATGAATCAGCAGTTAGTTTCGACACCAGTTCTGCCGAAAAGGGGTATGTTTTCCATTGAATATTTAATTATTATATTCATGTGCTGTTATATATGATGTGTCTAATTTCGAGGATGAAATTCTGTAAGGTGAATAGATTGTAAGCCCTCTGGATTTTTAGGGCTATTTTAAATTTTTAAATGATTTATTTTCGATAAATATTTTTATTATATTTAGTTTTGATAATTAAATATATTATTCGTGACTTTAATTTTTGGAGCGCCAGAGATGTCATCCCCTCGAAACATTCTTTATGATTTTTGTTCTAGACAAATTTATCTTTCTGTTGATATATCATGTCCCACCCGAACTTATTTTCTTGTGCTCTATTTGCATCGCAGAACTTTCGGGTCAAATTAGGCCATTTGAATTATTATTAAATTCCCACTTTTATTTTTGATCATCATGTGTACCTTACCGTGACTTTTAATTTAGGAGCACAAGACTAGTTATTTTCTCCAAACCAATTTGTCATGCATGATCTACTCGAGACACTCTCCGCCCATGACCTTCGTGTCCCACTCAGATACACTCTCTTGTGCTTCATTTTTATCGCAAAATTTTCCGAACAATTGACCCAATCTCGAATTACCCCACCGAGTCACATTTAATTCCAACTTGTATTGGAGACACCAATTTAACCCAAATTGGACGACCCAAGATATGGACACGGACCATTTTGAGCCTACTACACACGTGCCACTTGTGTCCCATCCAATTTAGTCCTCGTGTACTATTTATTTATCAAGGATTATCATCGACTAATTTAAGTCATTTAATTACCGGGACCCAATTAGATCCAATTGCGATCCGACCCGACTCAAGTAGACCCAACACCAAATACCATGACAACATCCATTATCCATACCCAAACACACAATACCAATAAAGTAATTCTACAAAACACCAAACACCCAAACATCACTATCACCCTATAATTAAATACACACACAAACCATCAACATCACTTCTCTCTCTCTCCATATTTTAAAACACACATCACCACCACCATACCCACACTCCCTCACCCCTTCCTACAGCCGAACAATACCCCTCTCTCTAACATGTCACCATCACTCTCTTCTTTAATTTATACATTCACATCACTCTTTCTCTCCCCCCCTTTATTAAAACACACACACCACCAAGTGCTCTTCTCTCTCCCACACTCCCTCCCCCTACCCGACAAGAGCAGCACCCCCCCTCTCCATTCGGTCCCCTCTCTCTCTCTCTCTCTCTCCTCCCTCTCATCATCTCTCACTCTCACACTCCCCTTCCTTTCAAAACCGAAAGCTCCCCCCCCACTTCTCCTTCTCCATCAACAACTCCTTCACTACCACCACTCCCACACTTTACCACCACCTCCACCACAACAGCCGCACCACCACCACAGCCACCCCCTCCCCCTAGGCCGGCGGCAGCTCACTCCCCCCTTTGGCCGAGAGTACCCCACCACCACATCCACCATCATCTCCATCACCCCCCTCTTCTTCTTCCTCTTCATCATCATCTCCATCACTCACCACCACCATTACAGCCTCCCTCTCCCCTAGGCCGGCCACAGCAGCCCCTACCCTTGGCCGGAGCACCACCACCCCCTTCACCATCATCCCTCCATGGTATACTCTCTCATCCTTCCCCATTTCTTGAGTATACATATATATATATATATATGTATAGATATATGTATAATCTTCATTATGTATATATTTGTGAATGAGTGATTAACAATGTGATTAGATATATACATTACATACTTTGTGGTTGTGGAGGAATGGGTTTTTATCATAATTTATTGTGTGTTCATGTGTACAAATGCAATATAGGAGATTGGTTTCTAAACCTTGTTATAAGAACCCATGCACATACTTGAATATATAATGTTAAGTATATATATATATACTCTACCATACGCACATGTTCTATGTATAAATATATATACTCTTGTGTACATACATGTATACACTTACTCTTCCATGCATGTGTTAATGTAGATGTTGTGGATGGTTCATATATATCAAATGGTTTATATACATATTGATAGTTTCATGTATAAATCTATGTTCAAATGGTTTATATATATACAAATGATTTTACATAAATATCTATGTACAAATGGTTTCTCTTGTCTTCATATGTATACACCTAAATAAATGGTATTGTTTTATTATGTATAAATATATGTATACTTTTCAAATATATATAAATACTCTTCCCATATATGTATATACATATATATACACTCTTTCAAATATATATGTAAAATACTTTTATACATTACTAAAATATGCTCTATTAGCGACGTCGTTTAGCGACGAAATAAAATTCCGTCGCTAACAATATAATATAGCGACTCCTTTCTAATGACGTCGCAAAACGTCGCTGAATAGCGACGTTCAGCGACACTAGATAAAGTATGTCGCGGAATAGCAACGTTCAGCGACATATTAAGAAAATATGTCGCTTATATTAAATTCTTGCGACGGTTAGCGACGTCCACTGTTGACGTCGCTAACTTTTTTTACTTAGGGCACAGGACTCCTTTTTCCCCCTCACTCGAAAAATCGAAAACTCGAAACTATTCCCCCCCCCCCCCCCGACGACTCCCTCCGCCCCGGCGACTCCCTCCTCCCCCCCCCTGTCGAGCTCCTCCTCCTCGAGCTCCTCCTCCCCCAATCCGAGCTACTCCTCCTCTCCGGCGGTAAACCCTAACCTAATTCCTCCTCCTCCTTCTCTCCCCCCCCCCACACACACAGACACAGACACGCACACACACACACACACACACGGAGGGTGACACACCAAGTATTTGTGGAAATGCCCAATAGGTCATTTAGAATCCTAATTTCAGTTTTGTGCATAAATGAGGGTAGGTTAGTCATGGTTAATGTATCCCAATTGGTTTTCATATGGATTTCTATATATATCTATGTATTTTAGACCCACAAGTCATGTATATATGTAAATATATATAAATTGGTATATATTTATGTATGTGGACTATTTTAGATAAAAGTTTATAAATATATAGTGTGTGCGGTTGTGTCTTGTGTGAGAGTGAGAGAGGGGGAAGCATGGCAAGTTATTGGCTATCCATTTAGCCTTTGGTTTGTGTGTTTGTGGCTTGGATTCGTGGTTGGTTGTTTGTGGTTATGTGTGTTTGTTTGAAGAAAGGGATTAGATATTGTTTTAATAGTGTGTTTGTGCTTGTGATGAGATGTGAGAGTGTGTGAGTGTATGATTGTGTTTTTTTAGTGTGTGTTTGAGAAAGGGGAGGTTAGATGTGGTAGTGTGGTAGTATGGTAGTGTGAGTGTGAGTGAAGAGGGATATTGAGATAAGTGTGAGAGAGTGTGTGTGTGTGTGTGTGTGTGTGTGTGTATGTGTGTGTGTGTGTGTGTGTGTGTGAGTGAGTGAGAAAGGTGAGAGGGATTTAGATGTGGTAGTGAGTGTTGTGTGTGTGTTAGAGAGGGTATGATAGAGTAGCAAGAGGGGGGGAACAAGTGGCTGCAAAGGCAGCAGCAGCTTGTGCTACAGGGTAGTAGCAGCAGTAGCTAGCTGCAATGTCAGCAGCAGCTGCTAACAGCAGTAGCAAGAGCAGTGAGGGCAGCAGCTGCAATAGTGACTAGAAGCTAGTGTCTCTTATTATGATGGGGGGTGTGGTTTTGTTTTAGGATGAGTATGTTAGTGTCTACACATAAGTTAGTATCCTAAGTTAGATATTTAGGATAGTATCCTAGGCACTAATTTAATATCTTGTTTAGGATGTTAGTATCCTAGAGTTAGATAGGTGAGTTAATATCTTAGGATACTAGAAGTTAGTATCCTAGATAGGTTAGTTAGTTTCTTGGATAGGTTAGTTAGTATCCTATTTATCCTAGATAAGTTAGTATCCTAAGTTAGATATCTTAGGGTAGTTAGATTATGCTAGTATCTTGACGGTATCAAGATAATAGGATATTAGGATATGGGCTAGAAGTTAGTACCCTAAGTTAGTATCTTGGCTAGAATTTGGTATCCTAGGATAGTTAGATATCCTAGTATCTTAAGAGTGTCCTAGATTAGTCTATGGTAATAGGATATCCTATAGGGTATATCTCTATGTAAATATTAGAGTATCTTAGGAGTGTTGGTATATTGTTAGAACGGTAGAGTTAGTATCCTAAGGTATCTAAGGTATTAGCAAAGTAATGAGAATTACCTATAGCCTAAGGATAAGGTATTAGCTAAGGTAATGGGTATGATGTTAAGGCAGGTGGATAGATACTAGCCTAAGGTAGATGGTAATATCTATTAGCCTAAGGTACTGAGTTATCTACTAGCCTAAGGGTAGGATATTACTAGGATATGGTATTATCTAGTATCTAAGGTAAAGTGGATGTTAAGGTATTAGTTACCTAGACTAAGATATTGAGATTCCAACTTAAGGTATTGGTATTGGGATACCAATAGCGATAAGGTAAAGGGTACCTTGGTAGGTAATGACTAGAAATAGGATATTTGATTTAGATTTGACCTTGTTTGACCAAGGTTGACTATTTTGACTGAAAGTCAAGGTAGAGTCAACATCTGACCTAGATTGGACTAAGAGTTGACAAAGTCAACTATAGGTCAACCCTTGACCTAGTTTGACCTTGTTTGACTTTGTTTGACTTAGCTTGACCTAGTTTGACTTTGTTTGACTTAGTATAACCTATTTTGACCTAGATTGCATATCATGCACTAGAAATTATGCCTAACATTGTTATTAGTAACTGTCCGCTACTAATGTGTGTCCCATAATAAGACATAATATACGAATTTGTGCCTATTGGATAATGTGTGTCCATCTTTGCAGAATTATTTCCAAATGGATATGAATTACTACTTGCGGAATCGTTCATAGATGTACAATCGTCGTCCTGATGATATGTGTGGTGTGCGGGATGAATACATAGCGGGAGCAGAGCAGTTCCTGCAGTTTGCTAAGGCGTTCCCTCAGTACATGGACGGCACCAAAATTAAGTATCCGTGTGTGTGAAATGTCATAACGTGAAATATTATCCAGAAGTGGAAGTGACATATCATTTGTACTTGAGGGGTTTCACGCCTAATTACTATCAGTGGACCGCACATGAAGAACTTGTGTCTTTAGCATCAGAGCCGGAGCCTTATATTGAGCCGTATACGTATGCGGGACCTAATTTTGTTTCAGATAATCATGCATACGACGATGGGTGCATGAACATGGTTTTCGATGCTGCGGGGCCTAGTTTCATTCATGATGCAGCTGAGGAGGCACCGAATGTCGATGCTACAAAGTTCATGGAGTTGCTGGAGAATGCAATGACTCCATTGTATCCTGGTTGTGAGGATCATTCACCGTTGGAGGTGATTACAAGACTGTTGAGCATTAAGTCAGATTTTAACATGTCGTAAGAATGCTACAACCGAGCGTTGGAGTTGATTATAGAGATCTTGTCGGCGGGTGCTAAGTTACCTAAAGACTTCTATCGGTCTAAGAGGATGGTGAGATCGCTCTGGATGGGATACGAAAAAATCGATTCTTGTCGCAGTGGGTGCATGCTGTACTACAAAGACGACAAGGACGCAGATGTGTGCAAATTTTGTGGTGCTGATCGCTATAAGACAACTAGTACAGGAAGGTCTACCGGTGTAAGAAGACCGATCGATTCAATGCACTACTTGCCTTTAACGTCGCGGTTGCAAAGATTATTTATGGTGAAAGAGACGGCCAAAAATATGAGTTGGCACATGCGAGAACAGATTGAAGGAGTGTTGGATCACCCATCCGATGGAGAAACGTGGAAGCACTTTGATCGAGTGTATCCTAATTTTGCTTCAGATCCGCGTAATGTCAGCTTAGGGCTATCCTCTAACGGTTTTACTCCTTTTGGTCTTTCGGGATCCCAGTATTCGTGCTGGCCTGTGATTGTCACTCCGTATAACCTACCGCCTTGGATGTGCATGAAGACTCAGTACACGTTTCTAACCGTTATAATTCCTGGTCCGAACAATCCCAAGAGGAACATTGATGTGTACTTACAGCCATTGATAGATGAGTTGAATCAGTTATGGGAAGTAGGCGCTAACACGTACGATATTTCCAGGAAGCAGAATTTTTAGATGAAGGCAACCCTTATGTGGACCATCAACGACTTTTCGGCCTATGGAATGTTATCTGGATGGAGCACTCATGGCCGTCTCTCATGTCCGTATTGCATGGACCGTACTAAGGCTTTTCGCTTGAAATACGGAGGAAAACCGTACTTCTTTGATTGTCATCGGCAATTTCTGCCAAAAGATTATCCGTTCAGAAGGAACAAGAATGCATTCCGTGCCGGCGTTGTAGAGAAGGGTGATCCACCGCCAAGGTGGTGTGGAGCCATGATATGGGAGGAGATTAGAGATTTTCCAAGTGCTATCGAAGATCCTACAACTGGGTACAAGTGCGATGGATTTGGTAGAGATCATAACTGGACAAAGAGGAGCATATTCTGGGATCTGCCATACTGGAGTACCAATCTGATCAGACATAATCTTGATGTCATGTATATTGAGAAGAATGTATTTGATAACATAATTAATACTATGATGGACGTAAAGAAAAAATGAAAGACAATCCCAAGGCCAGGTTGGACTTAGAAGAAATATGCAAACGCCCTGCGTTGCATTTGATAGAGCAGAATGGAAAACAGTTCCTGCCGAAGTCAATTTTCTCGCTAGACAAGGAGGATAAAGTGAGACTTTGTCGGTGGATCCAGGGCCTAAAATTTTCAAATGGATATGTGTCAAATCTGAGAAGATGTGTCGATCCGAAGGAAAACAAATTTACGGGTATGAAGAGCCACGACTGTCACGTATTCATGGAGAGGTTAATTCCGATTGTATTTCGGGAATTCTTACCGCAGGCAGTTTGGGATCCATTGACGGAGCTTAGCATATTCTTCAGGGATCTTTGTTCTAAGAAATTGCTCGTTGATCGTCTAGAAAAGCAAGAGAAGGACATTGCGGTAATACTGTGCAAGCTAGAGAGGGTGTTTTCTCCTGGATTCTTCGACTCTATGGAGCATTTGCCGATTCATCTATCCTATGAGGTACGTGTTGGTGGACCCGTCGAATATCGATGGATGTACCCGTTCGAGCGACATTTGAATCACCTAAAAAGAAAGGTGAAAAATAAGGCACGGGTCGAGGGTTCTATTTATGAAGCCTATGTTCTCGAAGAGATTACAAACTTTTGTTCGATGTATTTCAAGCCTCATGTTGCAACTAATAGAACGAGAGCTTCCAGAAACGACGATAGAGATCATGAATGTAATGATACAATACTGAAGGTATTCAATGCTCCAGAAAAGCCATCGGGTAAAATGAAGAAAAGATATCTGAACGATGATGAGCTAAGGGCTGCTCAGGTGTATGTATTACTTAACTGCGACGAGAAGGAAGTAGAGAAACTGGAGGGGTAAGTAATTAATACGTCTACATTATTTTAATAGTGTTGATTATTATACTATTACATTAATTGAACGATGTTGTTTTCAGCATATTTAATGATGATGTGAGGTCAGGTAGGCCACACATAACAGAAGAAGAACTAGAACAAAAAATGAGGCATTATTTTCCATCATGGTTGAGTGCATATGTAAGACTTAAGAACTCTGTAATTACCTTTCTGTATATGTACTTGATTGAGAATGAACTTAATTTCTTTTTTCGGGGTATTTAGGTCGATCGTCCATACGCAAGACTTGAGAATGAGTCTATTAGAACGCTAGCCAAGGGACCAATTTATGCTGCAAAAATATGGCCAAGCTACTGTGTTAATGGGTTTAGGTTCAAGTCAACAACTTGCCCAATCAGAGACAACTTTGTGGATCTCGACTCCACCAAAAACAGCTGTTTGTGTATCAGATCTTCGAACTACAAAGATGTTGATGCGGGCAACAATTTCTATGGCGTGCTACGGAAGTTCCTAGAGCTGACATATAGTTATGGAATAGAGCCTGCTAAGATTGTGTTATTCAGGTGTGATTGGTTCGATCCGATTGAAGGTCAAGGTTGGAAAGTAGACAAGCACAGTCTTGTGGATATAAACTATCGGCGTCGATATCAAGCCTACGAACCATTTGTCCTATCAAGTCAGGCTCAGCTCGTGTACTTTACAAGTTATCCTAAACGGGAAACAACAAGGTCGGACTGGTGGGCAGTATGCAAGATCAAAGCTAGAAATACCTTTGAGGTTGACGATATAGCTTATCAAGAGGATGAACTACCTCTTGTAACAAATATTATAGAAGTGGACACGACGGAAGTTCCTCATTACACATCTAATTGTGTAGAAGAAGTAGAATTATCTGAAGAGGAAGATGCAGATGAAAGTGAAGATGTAGAGGAGGAAGAAGAAGAAGAAGAAGATGAAGATGAGCTAAACGAACTAGATAAATTTTCAGAAGAGGATTAAATCTGTATGTTTGTTTTATCATCATATTTGACACTTTAGTGACACTTTTATCATATAAATCTGTGACATTTTAGTGACACTTTTATCTGTGACTATGATATTTTTCAAAAATATGCGATGTCTATCATATAAATATATATTTTTGTTTTATTGTCATATGTTATTATCAGGTATGATTAGACCATCTGGACGACGCGGAGGATTTTATATTAGGCAGTCCCGTCTGTCTCGGGCTTGGGATGGAGATTCCGTACCCTCATCCTCATCTCCGAGTACGCCATTGTACGTTCTGTTCCCGGTCCATTACCGGGACAGGACAGTTCCAGCAGGTTGGCGACTCCTCCATCGTCGTCCAGCGTTCATGATCCCGCATCCAGCATTCCTGATCCCACGTCCAGCATTCCTGATCCCGCGTCAAGCATTCCTCCTACCGACGGCTCTTTGGGGGGAGCCGATGCCGAGCATATGGAGGACGGCGATCAGACTGATCCTGCCCAGGCAGAAGGTGAGAGCGACCCTCCATGCGCTCCCCCGGGCGAGACGCGTATGGAGATTTGGACGGACGGGCCTACGAAGTAAGTTAATTAGTTAATATATATTTCTCAAATGATTATATGTACATATATATTCATGAGAATTATTATTGTATAGATATCGGCCTCCTGTAGTACAGAGATAGCTGGGAGTATTTTTGAGGCAGAACTATGGTGGGCCTTGGATTAACTACTCAGATGCTCCCGCAGATAGAAAGGCCTTTTGGTTTGCCCACTTCAAGGTAAAAAAATTATTTATTTTTAAATTTTAATAATCATTTGTGTATATTATACATCTTTTCTATTTTACTTCTTGTAGAGGACCTATTTCTATCCACCACACCGGGCGGCGAAGATCGAGGGCCAATTTTCTGCCGTCGCAGGCAAGCTCATCCGTGATGCGATCCACGACCAGAAGTCTCGTGATCGCTCCGGACAGCCAATCCATGGTTGGATCACGCCAGAGCAGTGGACTGCGATGAAGGCTAGATTCAGCGAGCCCAGGTACCAGGAGCGGTCTGACAAGGCCAAGGTGGCGCGGTCGAGCGCCGGTAAGTGTTGTGGTGGCTCCATTCCGATGACGGAGCATTTTCGTCGTCTGGTACGTTTCCTATGACGGACATCATTTTATATATAGTTGGATAGAATGTTTAATACTAATAATAGATAATATATTTTAACAGGTAAAAAAGGATGATAACCTCAACATGGTGACCGTCTTCCTGGTCACCCATCGGAGGGCTGGAGAGTTCATTGACGAGAGGACGACGCAGGCATATGTACGTTCTATTCTTTATATTAATTTACTATAATTTAGAAAATAGGAAAATAGATATCAATATAGACTTTAGCAGCAAACATTGTTCTAGGCCGAGTTTGTTCGGCTATAAGAGGAGGCGGCTGCTGCTGCTAGTGCGCCAGCAGAGGGAGGGGCTGGTACTTCCTCCCAGCCGCCTACAGCTCCATCGTCGGACGAGCACTGGATGACCTCCGTTGGCGGTCTTCAGAAGGCTACGTACTACGGTACGGGATCCTACTGCGCCTATTTGGTTTCAGAGTCATCCCGGGCCCCCTCTGTCAGTACGCAGTCTCCAGCTTCGTAGGCGTCATCACGAGCGCAGGATGTGTGCAGACAGCTCCACGAGCTGCGTCGCGAGTTATAATGCATGTGGTTCGTATTACGTATCTTAGTATACGTATACGTAATTTGATCCGTATTGCAAGTCTTACTGCTTGATTTATTCTAGCATTTCATTGATTGGTTTATTCTTGGGTTGGTTCGGCTTGGCTTGGTTTGCTTGGTTCATCATGAACCAAAGAAAAACCCCTACCTACCACCCCCATCATCATTTATTAACCCCACCCTCTTTCTCTCTCATCATTCACTCTTCTTCTTTCTCACCGTTGCTCTCCACCTACCAAGAGGTTTAGGCAAGTGCAACTTGCTTCACGATGGATTTCAAGTTTTATTGTTCCATTCTCTTCTTTACATGATTATAAGTCTCTTTAGAACTTGGAGTTTTTAATTTTGATGGATAGATTCTTCTAGATCTACTTTATAACTTTTAGTTATAGAGTTTTCTTGGTTTTGATCTACTAAAATTTGTTATTTTCGAAAACTAATAGTTCCATGAGCAAGAGCACGAAATTTCGTGTGAATTTGGTTTTTGATTCACCTCATTTCGAGTTAAAATGAAGTTTTTATGGCCAAAACAAGTTTTCTGAATTTTTATGTCGGCTGAAGAATGTGGTGCTGGCGTAAAATAAGATTTTACGCAGGGAAGCTAGCGTAAAATCGAATTTTACGCAGGAAGGCTTGCATAAAAATGAAATTTTACGTTGGGAACCCTAAAATTGCGTATTTTACGCTGGATTGTATCCAGAATGTGAAATTTTACGCTGGGAACCCTGAAATTGCGTATTTTACGCTGGATTGTATCCAGAATGTGAAATTTTATATTAGGAACCCTGAAATTGCGTATTTTACGCTGGATTGTATCCAGAATGTGAAATTTTACGCTGGGAACCCTGAAATTGCGTATTTTATGCTGGATTGTATCCAGAATGTAAAATTTTACGCTGGGGACCCTGAAATTGCGTATTTTACGCTGAAAGGTACCCAGAATGTGAAATTTTACGCTGAAACCCTCCCCTTTTACATATTTTACGCAGAATTGAATTTTTGGCATAAAAAGTGCACATAATGACTGTTTTTGCCAAGTTAAGCTACTTTCTAGCCAGAATTTCGAAAAACTTAAAATATGAAAGTTTTAGATCTTTGTCTTGCCTTTCGGAATATCTCTGGAGCACCTCATTTTAAGTTCGTATGTGGAACTTATGCCCCGTCTCCCTGAGCCGTATGATTCCTCCACAACTCTTGTACCCTGTTTATATTTAGTTATCGCATACACGCTTATACCAGGTTAAATATTAATTTTAAATAATGACATGACATGATAGTGACCCGTCGTGGCGCACTCTTGACAGTATATTTGACATGATATATATCTCGAATGCTGTTGCGACAGCTAGCATGTCATGGCAGAATTGAATGGCCTGGACACCGTGGGTGAATGTGTTTGTACTAAATGAACCGGTAATGTTTGCATCATGTCTAAGGCAGGGATCCCTGAGTACCACGGTCAGGGATACCTACAGTAATTGACTAAGGCTAATAAACTAAAATAATTCAGTAGACATGAAGAGATTCCCAGCTGCAGGCAATCCCGTTATCTGGGCGCATTAAGTGGACTTGTAGCCTACCGATGAGTAGGGCACATTTCCAGCACACAGTCACGTGTTGCATTCTCCATAAACGGACATTCGACCTGGATAACCGGATGGTCTGCAGGGCTTGTGGCTGTTGGGATAATCTCATTGCATCTTGCTAGTAATTAGGCCCGTGATAACCCTAGTTAGTTAAAAGTATCAAGCCGTACTCTTGATTGGCCGTGATTGATTGGATGAAGTTTATCCCAGCTTAGTCTTGTCCCGATGCTGTACAAGATTGTGACACGACATGATTATTGATGCTTGCCTTAACCATAACGATCGGAGGTTCAGTTCTGTTCCGGCGAAGGGTTACAACCCCGGTCCTTGTTTGGTTTAAGGGTTGTAACCTGGCTCCCGGAACAGTTCTGTGTCCTCTCTTCGTTATTGTCTTATTGCAACCCCATGCCACGCTCGTCATGTTTTACCTTACTGCAACGACATGATTAATTCTTTATACTGGCCTTAACAATAAAGATCAGGGGTCCAGTTCTGTTCAGGCGAAGGGTTACAACCCCGGTCCTTGTTTGGTTTAAGGGTTGTAACCTGGCTCCCGGAGCAGTTCTGTGTCCTCTCTTCATTTATTGTCTTATTACCTTACCATTAGTATTTGAGACGGGTTTCTATTTAGGTGAAGGGCTGCAACCCCGGTCCTTGTTTGGTTTAAGGGTTGCAGTCTGGCTGCTTGAATGGTTTTTTCGTACTCAATTTATTATTGTTATCTCTATTATTATTATGATCAGTTCTTTTATAAGCTCTCTTTAATTATTCTATTATGATATGCTGGTTTTAGTTCCTAAGTGAAGCCTCCTTTGTGGCACTTGCTCTTTCTGGGGTCTTACCCAGCTGGTTTTGTATGGCCAGATATCGAAGCAGTCCCAGAGGATCTACCTAACCTCCAGCCAGATGGTGACCACCAGGCGTAACCCTGGCAATGAGTGGGTTTATTTTGTCCTCCTACTTTATTGTAAAATTATTCTTTTGAGACGTTTAGCCGACGAGCACGTGTTAGCTCGATTGCACCTTTACTTATTGTCTGCTTACGGGCTGTAACATGATTGACAGATCCTAGGGTTGATCATGTATGACTTAACTCTTGCTAGTCTTGACATTTTGTACGACTAGCTTCATGATCATCCAATATGTAATGTATGGGACGCCTTGCTATTATATATTTGGTGCTCTGACATCTTGTAACTATTATTGCTTGCTTGAGATTGAGACAATAGGCTTGTTCATGACCATAGGAGACTGTTGGCTTGTAGTTAAACCCTCATATATCTAGACAGCCGTGACCGTATAGCGAGGTGGGTCGCACTTCAATATACGTAGCTGGCTATGTACGCCTCCGCTCTCCAGTATTCTGGTTCTGGGGCGTTACACGAGTTACAGCAGCAGATTTCTGAGGCAGTTGGGGCAGAGCGACGATCCGATGATCACCGGACGATTTGATGCGGTCGAGCACAGTATACAGGAGCTGATGAGTCTGCAGCAGGCTACAGCTGCCAGCTTGCACACGCTCACCGAGTCTACGCAGCGCACAGAGCGTAGACAGGTCGAGCTGGAGGGATCGCAGAGGACCGTGGCTGCCTCACTCACCCAGCTGCATACTTCTCTTGAGGTGAGTACTCAGAGGATGGTGAGTACTCTTGCTGCGCATGGTGACCGACTGCGAGAGCTGGAGGAGATACGTCCTCCTGGTCCATCGACGGTGCCGACTCCAGACGTTGTACTGCCTCCTACTGCCCCTACGGTGCAGCTCACACAGGAGCAGTATGAGTACATGCTATCCCAGATGCACGGCAGGGGTCCGCAGTGATTTTATTGATTTTTTTATGAGTTGTATGTATTGGCCCTGTGGACAAATTGTTTATTGGTACACATTTGTTTATACACTTGGTGGAAGACTTTTTATCATCTTCCATTTTTATTTTACTCTATTGGATGTTTGTGATGATGTATGTCTGTGAAGTGTAGTTTGTTGGATATTTACTTTGTGATATTTACTTTATTGGTATTTTTATTGTGATATTTACTTTGTGATATCTGCGTCGGGGATGACAAATATACCTACGCTGGGTTATAAGCGATGATCTGATATACAAAGGAGGTGATGCCCAAATTTTTAAAAAATATAATGTGTATTTTTGTGATGATGTGTGTCTGTGTTTACTGTGTATGTGAAATGCAGTATTCGGAACCATCGATAGTTTCGATTACAGTTGTATGTTTTATCTTGGACAGAAAGAGCAACTATTCAGGGTGTACTTCTGAGAGCTTCATTTTCACATCCTTCACTCTCTCGGAACGTCGTACAGGATCCCGAGAAGGTGAAGGACGTGAAGAGGAAGCTCTGAGAAGTGCACCCTGAACTGTTGTTCTTTTTATCCAAGATAAAACATAGAACAGTAAGCAAAACTGTCGATGGTTCGAACACTGCACTTCACACACACTGTAAACACAGACACACAGCATAACAAAAATATATATTTTATTTTTTTAAATATTTTATTATTATTCTGTGACGTATGGCGACGAATAGCGACGTCTTAGCGACGTATTGGGACGTCGCTATACGTCGCTGATTAGCGGCGTTACGTCGCTGTACGTCGCCAAATTGCTGACGTGGCAGGCATACCACATCATCATGTAAATAGAACAGGACGTCGCTACGTATTCGCCCGACGTCGCTAAGTTTGCGACGTAAAACTTTCGTCGCTCTACGTCGCTAATTTTGCGACGCCTCAGCGACACGACTTTGACGTCGTAAATAGCGACGTAGAGCGACGCACGTGCCATCTGCGACTTGCTTAAAAGCGACCTTTATTTTCCGTCGCTAAATTCGTCGCTAATTAAGATTAGCGACGTATTTTCTATTATTAGCGACTTACGGTTACGTCGCTAATTTGCCTTATTTTAGTAGTGATATAAATTAAAAAAATAGATACTTTGTCTCTATGTAAATATATACACAAATATATTTTCTCTACATATATATATATATATATATATATTTTAGTCAAACCCCTCTCTTTATTAATCAAGGCTCAAAATGCCGAAGCCTGACGCGGATACAAGTCAGAACTGTACAAGTATACCACCCAAAATGAAAAAAGAGGAGGAGACACCGGAACGTCGCGGATTAGGGTTGGGGAGACCAGAACGATGGCAGGCTGTGGGAGAACAGAGAGCTCCTTTTGCGACATTGGCGGAAGACCTCCCGAATGAGCTGGTCAGCTGAGTATTGGTGATCTTCGTATCTAGCCTTGTTGCGATTCTTCCAAATAGCCCATGTGGCGGCTGCTGCGACGATCTGGTGGCCGTAGGATGCTCTACCCCACGAGATCGCTAGATCGTGGAAGCATCCGCCTCCTGGCTCCATCCTGAATGTTTGGCTGAGGATCCTCCAAACCCTTTCTGGCAGGTTTTCGTGGCAGAAGATGTGATCGATAGTCTCAATCTGACGATCAGAGCAGCAATTGCATGCGGAAGCCAAGCTAATCCCTATGGTGTTGAGGATATCGTCAGTTGGCAGCTTCTTACTAATGACTCTCCACATGAGGAAGGACCATTTCTTGGGGATGCAGGAGTGCCAGTATTGGTTGATGGGCTGCTGCGGCTGCCCCGGACCGCGGACAGTGAGTCTCGACGACCTCACCGAGAATGCCCCGAAAGCCTTGTGCGTCCATCTTAGTGCATCGGCCTCGCGACCGATCTTCAATCCGCTCGCTTGAATGATCTCCACTGTTTCATTGCTGGCCCATTCGCGAATCATGTCCCAGTTCCAGTCTTCGCTAAGGTTGTTCCATAAGTCTCTAATTCTGCTATTTGTGGGGGACCCCGTACGCTGCGTGATCAAGCTATCCCCAATCCATCGCTCTCGGAAAGGATCCGACTCGTCGTCCCCCAGTTGAAGCCTCATCTCTGGCTCGGCCAGGTCACGTCCGTTAAGAATGCGCCGCCAAGCTGCTGATGATCTGCAGTTGGATTTGGCCTCGGATGGATGGTTATGCTTGAAGTACCTGTTCTTCATAAATCTGGTCCATAAATTCTCGTGCGTGCGAAGTTTCTACCACAGTTTTATCGAGAAAGCTTTCACGATGTGGATGAGTTTGATAAATCCCAATCCCCCCTCCTCAGTGGGGTGAGCCATGGAATCCCAGCTAGCCCAGTGATGTTTGTTAATGCCATTGCAATACCTCCAGAAGAAATTACAAAAGATCTGCTCAATCGTAGAAAGAACATTCAGAGGCGGGGAGCACGCTGCCAAGGTGTAGATGGGAATAGAGGTGAGCACGAGGTTGATAAGGATAATCTTGCCGGCTGGGGATAAGGTGGCGTTATGCCACCCGACAAGTTTGTTCCTGATACGAGAGATCAGAGTCTCAAATATTCCGGCATTTGGTTTGTCGTACATGAGGGGGCATCCCAGGTAGTTGAACGGGGGATGATCAACGGAGAAACCCGTTAAGTGGGCGAGTCTCATTGCGTGCTCTCTTTTGATATTGTGGTGGGTATAGATGACGCACTTGGCTGGGTTGATCTTCTGACCTGAGCAGGTGGAGTACCTCTGCAGGGTGTGTCGGACCACTGCCATCGCTCCTTCGTCCCCAGACGAGAAAATGAGTAAATCATCGGCAAAGGCCAAGTGGGTGATTATTAGGCATCCGCTGGATGTGTGATAGTGTTGGAAATTCGGAGTGTTGGCCATGTTGTTGAGGTTCCTGCTCAGAGCGTCGGCCGCTATGATAAATACTGTAGATGATAGGGGATCTCCTTGTCTAACCCCCCGACTGGATTTGAAAAATCTCTCGGCTTGGCCATTGATGACCGTGGAGAACCAAGAGTTGCTGATAGATCTCCACACTAAGTTGGTCCAATTCTCGGAGAAGCCGAATGCCCTGAAGACCCAGATCATAAATTGTCAATCCAGTGTCGTAAGCTTTCTCCATGTCGATTTTGACTGCGATGTTACCCCCTCTAGCTGGGAACTTCATGCAGGTGATTAATTCTTGGGCTAGCATAATATTGTCCTGGATGTTCCTCCCACGAACAAAATCGCTCTGCTCTTCAGAGATGATCTTGGGAAGGATCCCTGCCATTCTGGTAGCGATAATTTTGGATATGATCTTGTTGGTGAAATTACACAGACTGATGGGTCGAAAGTCGCAAAAGGTCTCCGGGTTTTCTTTTTTTGGATTAGGATAAGCTTGGCGCTTGAAATAGCTTTGGGGTAAGTGGCTCCTTCGAAGAATGTGGTCGCCGCTTCGGTGATATCCTGCTTGATAATATCCCAGCACTTGCGAAAGAAGATGCCCGAGAAGCCGTCCGATCCGGGAGCACTATGCTCGTTGAGGGCCCAAATCGCCTCGTTCACTTCCTGGACGGTGGGGGTACGCTCGAGCTGGGCGTTGTCGACTTCGTTGATGAGAGAGGGAATTTGGTCCAGGAAGGCGTTATCTTTGTGAACCGTTTCTTTGGAGAATAATTTGGAATAGAAGTCCATAGCAGCCGCTTGGATGCCTTTCTGGTCAGTAATGATGTTCCCGCTCTCGTCGGTGGTATGGTGGATCGCTAGCTTTTGTCTTCGGCCGTTGACGTAGTCGTGGAAGTATTTTGAGTTTTTTCCCTGTCGCTATCCTATTTCAATCTAGCTTTTTGCTTCCAGAAGTCGCTCTCTACTTTTATCCTAAATTTGAGCATGACTTTGGTGAGGTTGAGGGCGATCCTGGCCGCCGGTCATTGATCCAAAGCGAACTTGGCTTCGACACGGGTGACGTCGTCCTTAGCTACCCGAACGGCTTGAAAGATGTCCCCAAAAGCTCGTTTGCTCTATTTAGACAGGGCTTTCCTGGTCGCCTTGAGCCTGTTGCTCAATCGGGAGAGGGGGTTGGGAGAATCCTCGCTGTTCCACGCTTCCGCGACGATATCCAAGAATTGGGGGTGTTCGGTCCAGAGGTCGAGGAATTGGAAATTCTTTTTGGATGGGTTGGTATTGTTTTTAACTTCCACAAGCAGCGGGGCATGGTCGAATTTGGTGGAGTTGAGGTGGGACAGGTTGGTGGTGATCTCCATGCCGTGCCATAGAACATTTGTGAGGGTTCTGTCGAGGCGGGAATACTGACGACGGTTGCCTTCTTGCATGTTGCACCAGGTGAAGGCGTTGCCGGTAAACTGGATCGGGGCTAGATTGGCATTGAGAATGAAGTTGTTGAAGTCTTGCATGGCTGGGATAGGAGGGGGGCATCCCCTGATTTTTTCTTCTCTACAGGTGAGCACGTTGAAGTCTCCGATGCACAGCCAAGGAGAGTTGCTGTGGTTCTGGTTGGTGTCGAGGAGATCGTTCCAGAGGTGTCTCCGCTCTAAGAAATCGTAGCTGCCGTGGACTGCCGATATGATGGCGCGCTCAGGGAGCATGGGGTGATCAAGCCAGCAGGAGAGGGCTTGCCGGGTGTCCTGGATACGCCTAATAGTGACATCTTTCGTACCTAGGATCCAAATATCGTGTCTGCCAGTAATAGCTGTGGGTAGGCCTAGCTGCAGCTGGATGGATTTTAATCTTTTGGGGGGAATTTTCGGTTCAAGAATAATGAGGATGTCGATCTTATGGATTTTCTTGAGGCTAATGATTCTCCTAAGTGTTGGTTTGTTCCCCAGCCCGCGAATATTCTATGATAGGATATTAATCATTAAGGGAGTTGCGGGGGGTTTGTTTAATCCGCTTGGCTGCGGATCTGGTTAGGATGGTTACAAAATCTGCTGGTCCTTTCCTTATTAATACTCCATTAACATTCTTTGGAGTGGTAGTGTGGTAACAAGTTGATTCCAAGTGCTGGTCCGGATGGGGTCCGATCGATTCCCCAGCGGAGGCTATATTTGGGTCCTCTGGGGGAATAGCTAGGGAGTCACTGCTGCTCTCTATCAGAAGCATAGATTGCTGGAGAGGGAATCCTGCTGCTTGAACCTGTTGTCCCCTCTGAACTAGGTCCGGGCCTAGAATAGTAAGGGCTGCTTCGATGGGGTCTTCGATGATGTGTTGGTGGTCCTCGTCGATAGTGACAATGGTCCCCTCTTCTTCCTCGGAGCAGGAGATCATGGCGTTGGAGCTCCCGACATGGGGGGGGGGCTCGGATGACGTCGCCTCCTCCGAATCAAGAGCGTCGAATTGGTTGGATAGCGTGATGGCATGAGTGTTGAGAGGGATCAGCGCATTGCCAGGGCGGTCGCTCTTGTCCGACATGTCTTCGCTGGGGTTGAAACGGGTGTGAGTGTTGGGAAGGGGTAGAATGGGCCCCTGGGGTGTCCTCCCCTTTGTTTGTGCTTTGTCGTTCTGGGCTGGTTTCTTCTTGAGTTCTGGATGGAGATGGTGGTAATGTTTTGTGGAGTGGCCTCTTAGATGACAGTGGAAGCAAAACAATATGTGGTTGTCATAGAGGATTTGTTGGGTGTGGATCTGGTTGCCCAGCTCTATCGAGATAAAGTTCGGTGGTTCTGACGAAAGGTCGAGTTCCACACAAATTTTGGCGTAGTGAGCCTTGGTGAGGTTGCTCGTCTCCGGTGCCGTTGCCACTTACGTGCCGAAGGAATTAGCGATACGCCTAAGAGCTGCTGGAACAAAGCATATAAGGGGAAGATTGGGCAGAGTAACCCAAGCTGCGACTTTCGGGGAGTCTTCTCTAGTGTTGAAGCCAGCCGACCACTTAATGATCTTCATCTGGTGGGAGTCGATCCTGCAGGTGCCTTTGGACCACACGGTCATGTGGTCAAGGTCTGAGGATAAGTGGAGAAGAATATGCCTCGGATCGATGGGTGCCACTCGATATTGGGTCGTCAGTTTCCAGCTGGTAATCTCCTCCTACACTCTGGAGAGCTTGGGACAACCGGAGGAAAATTTGAGGATGAAGGAGTGGAGGAAGGATAAAGACAGAGAGGTTAATTCCGATTCGGAGAAAGGAACTAAAGGCACAGGAGAATCTCGGGAGTACTTGATGTCCGGAAGGCGGACATCAGGGAAGATGCGATTCTGATCGGCAGCTAGGTCTGGGCGCAGCGTGGCGGCGTAGGACGTCGGGGCTGATCTAGGAGGGGAAGGGGCGCTCAGGGGAGGGTGAGGAGCGGGACTAGGGAAAGAGGAGGCGGGTACCGCAGGAATGTCCGACCCAGGGGGCGGGGCAATGGGGGAGTGCTGGCCAGCGGAGAGCGGAGAGGAGGACGGAGCGATGGCCTCCCTGCAAGCCAGAGAATCAACAGGCGGCCCGCAAGAAGGCGGGAGGCTAGCACCCGAATTCGAGGAGCCGGAGACTCCCGCGGAGGAGACGACGAGGGCACGGTGGGCCGTCGGGGCCTTGACGGAAGCGGAGGGAGCCGGGGGAATAGAAGTGATGGAGGGAAGGCCGGAAGAACACTCGGGTGGTGGAGCACAGAACCCAACGGGGGTGAGGGGACCGAGGGTTCAACGGAGGAGGGGGCGGTGGGAGCCGGTGTAGTGCCCCGTTCCGCGAAGGCACTAGATAGACAGAAAGATCGGATTGCTGGTTCTGTAACAGAAGACGATTGATCTGGGTGAGTGGATGAAGTCTCATTTGCTGATTCGCTTACGCCTTAAGAATCTGAGTTTTTGATTGAATACTATTTGTTAATAACAAGATGGTAAATCATCGAGTATGCTTTAAGAGAATTCACATGTTGCCTTGCTAGGAAATTAATTGTTGCCTTGATAAGAGAATGTCACTTCCCGATCCTGGAATACGTATTTTAATACGTAAACCGATAAATTGTATTTACTTTGTATTTATATGATATTTATATGCTGTATTTCTTCGTGTATTTCCCAAAAATATTCGATAAAATATTTCGTAATTTATTTTCTGCATTTGGGCCTACAGTTTTGGCTCATTTGGGGAACCTATTCTTGGTTCACCTTGGTTCATCATGAACCCATGGGTTCAAGATTCTATATAATAACTCAACTCATTCTCTCTCCTCTCATTTACTTTCCTTCACCAGCCAAGGCAAGTACCAACTTACTCAAGAGATGGATCCATAAATGTTGTTGATGTTTTCTTACAAAATTATTTGTCAAAATATGTTCTTCTCCTTATTCTATACTAGTTTAGAACTTGGAGTTTTCCATTTTGAAGCTTTAATCTTTGTAGATCTAGGTTTTAACCATTTTCGAATTTTCTTGGTTTGATATAGCAAACTTTATTATTTTCAAGTTTTGATGGTTCCATGTTGTAGAGAATTTTGTTCTACCCCATTTTGACCTAAGGAAGTTCCGATTTGGGCTCCGGATGAAGGTTTTGTGTAGTTTGGAAGCCATGGTTGCTTGGCTCCTCTTCTCGGACAAGTGGAGAAGAAGAGCAGTACTTGACCGCATGAATCCTCATACGGCAAGCCTCTGGCCGCATGGCCTTTCCAGCCGCATGAGACTCGTTCGAGCTCAGCCGCATGGAAAGTCCTTCCTAGCCGCATAAGACTCACTTGAGTACTTGACCGCATGAATCTTCATGCGGCAAGTAATTGAGCCGCATAGCCTTGTTCAGACTCAGCCGCATGAGCCCCTGTCGCATGGACTTCATGCGGCTAGCCTTCGAGCCGCATGAGTTTTTTTGCACCCGGCCGCATATGCGCTACTGTTTTTGGGCCGCATAAGGCCCATCCATCATCCAGCCGCATATGTATCGCCCATGCTCAGCCGTATAGGACTTTATCTGATCGCAGCCGCATACGCTGACACCCCTTCGTCCGCATGAACCCGCCTTTCCAGCCGCATGCGCCTTGGGGCTCCCTGAGCCGCATGAGCGTGTAGTCCCAGCCGCATGAACCAGTATTGACCCGGCCGCATGGACTCACTGCCCCTGAGTCGCATGGACTTTTGTGCCCTATATTGTTACCTTATTATTAATATTATTATTATATATATATATTATATGCCCATTTTATATCCTTACGCCTTTTGTCTCGAGCATGATATGAGCACTAATGTGACCCCGGAGAACAAAGTGTTCCTACCTGATACATGTACCTGAATGTCCCAGTTCTTGTTCATATTCGACAAATGACTCGTAACTCCACGTGGCGTATTTGTAATGATGCATTACACTAAGGAGGGTAGAACATGTTGACATACTGATTGACATGGATCCTCTTTGGGGTACTCGTACTAAAGTACGACTTTAGGAGGATAATCATGCAGGCCACAGTATGTGAGTCCAAGATTACACCTAGGGTTAAACTAGGCAACTAAACATACTAGATGCATGGGAAGGGCAAGAATCCCGAGATCGTGTTACACCAGCCGCCTTGAGATACTGTCTTGACGTGCCGGCTGGTCTCCACGGATACTGTGTCATCTGCAACGAGTGGATGACTGTATCCGATTAATTCCTGCTATATATTATATGTTTTAGCAAGGTGGCCTTGCGAGGGACCTGTGCTCAATCATACCTGTCTACGCGAACCCCTGGGTTGGCTAGCCTTGCTAGAAAGATACGATCTGAGGATTTCTACATAACATGATGCGAGGTTAACCTCGTCCCACTAGAAACTCGTAGACTTGATTGGCCGCGAAAACGACTTGCTTGTATCCTATTACCTTCCGTGAGTAACTGAGGGAAGCGGACTGTCATGGTACGTGATCCAACCCATGTTCTTGTTTGATTGTTGGGTTGGTTATCGTACTATGATAGGCTGTGGACCGAAGTTATGAACGGAAGATTTATTCTGGTTGTGAAGTGCTACTTCTGTGAATGACCGAGGAACATGGTCTATCATGGTACATGATCCAACCCATGTTCTTGTTTGATTGTTGGGTTGGTTATTGTGCTGCGATAGGCTATCGACCGAAGTCACGATCAGGAGATTTTATTGTCTATACCCTTTAACTTATGCGAAAGTTATAGAGTACGACGCGTCCCGACTCTATGCGGCACCTTTTGTCCTTGTTTGGTTGTAAGGATGCCATATGGGTTTGAGGATGTGGCGTTACCCTATAATGGTAGCATAAGTATTACTCTTATCAATCATTATATTTAACTGGGTTTTTAATCTTAACTCTTGTGCCCCTTTGGCGGTACTTGCTATTCGGGGCTGACCCCGCTGGTTTTGTTTGGCCAGATCCCGTAGCAGAGCCTGAGGACACGATCTTCCTTCCTGACATCCATGATGAATACTAGGAGCATGGCAGTTCGGGGACTCGAGTGGGTTTCTTCTCCACCACTCCTGCTTATACTTTTGCGGCGTTTAGCCACCGGCACCTGTTAGCCGGATTACTTGATATTTTGTGTCAGTACATAATTGTAATTAAACAGACTGCAGCTGTGTATAATTTTGTACTCCTGACTCTCCGAGATAGCTAAATTATGAAGCTAGTCTCTCATGATCATTTTGATACAGCGTCGGGGACGCCTTACTGCTTTATCTTTAATGTTCATCTATTTGCTGATGTGAATTGATTGATTGAGACATAGAACTCTGTGGGACCATAGGAGACTTGATTGTAGCATGTACCCCCTAGTCTCTCGACAGCCACGATCGCCGTATGACGTTACGTACCTCATATGGTGTAGCTGGCCTAGTCCGTCTCCGTATTTCGGTACTGGGGCGTGACAGAGAACCTTGTCATGCTAATATCAAGACGGTAACCAATATGTATGCTTATAAGAGATTTCACATATTGCCATGCTAAGAGCAAGAAAAGAAATAATCTGCATGCTAATAAGAAGACTCGTTGCCTGCTAATAAGAACTGAATTGATGCTTGTCATGCTTGATACGATAAGAGAAGACGAATGAATCGAATTGAATGCTTGATCATTGCTTGTTGCTAAGTATTGCTTGAGAATTATAGATATGTACAGACGGACTTGTACATGTTGACCTGAATAAAAGAAAGGCATGAAAAGAACATGTCGTACATCTGATCACAAATCTGTCTCATCTGATAGAATCTTGCTAGAGCATGCATATGGTCTAGGACAACTTGTTAACAAGGAAAATTTGTCTCTCGGGTGGATTTGGGGGCGCCTGGACCACTCGGCCTAGGAGAGATTAGGGCCTCCATGTGAAAATGGGAGTCGATCTGAGTCCTTAGCGACGAGCTGAACCCAAGAGAGTCACAGCGGCTAATCATGGGTTTTCCCATGGACCACCATATAGATAGGTGTTGGTTGGTGCATAGCTGAACCGGAGAGTCACAGCTGCCAATCGGTCTGCATGTGTCTATCATATGTTTTACTAAGAGCTAACGATGCAGAGACGAACAGGGAATGACAATGTTAGTTTTATAATGTTTATGCTAATCCTTGTCTTGTGCAGGGATGGACGGTCGGCTTTGGTAAGAATCACTGAAAAGTGATACACATGTATTGCTTGAGTTTGCTATATAAATTACTTGAAAGATTAATCTGTTACCAAGAAGCGCTATGTTCTACTAAAGAAAAGATGTAATATCATGCTTGTAATCTGACCCTTAGAATGTCTTGAATCAAAGAAAAAGATATGATATCGTGCTTATACTTGTCCGTAAGAATTGCTTGATCAAAGAAATGAATATGCTCATGAAACACGCTGTGCACTGCACATAAAATGAATAGTCATCGTGCTAGAAATGAATAGTCCCTTGTACGCTTGAAATGATATGAACTATGGCTTTTCAAAGATATTTTCAAAAGAATATAAACTGGCTCTGTATGCATGAAATGTACATAGGTAAAAAGTAGCAAGATCACATCACAAGAAACGTTTTCTCACTAAATGAACAGTGATCATTTCAGACAAATGTAGCTCTTTGTTCACAATCACCAGTATGCTGATATACTGACCCACCATCAGTCTGCATGCAGGTGCACTATGTATCGAAAAGGATAGTCCGAAGCGATAGCCCGAGCCTCATCCTCAGGAGCCAGAAATCAGAAGAGATGCCAAGAGATGACATCTGTTGCAAGAGTTGGTTTTGTATATATAGGGATGTAATGTATGGGAACGGGATCATTGCAATCTGTACAGTTCTAAGAGAATGTAACATTGTATCAGAGAGAATCGAGAGCTTGTAATCTGTTCAAATGAAATCAATAAAGAGAATTATTTCTTGTTACCATTGTGTTCATTGCTTGTATTCTGAAATATGTCCTCTGCTGCTTCAATTATCTGCGATACGTTCCGCTGCGTATTGTCAACCTTGTCTATCTTGTCTTATTCCAGGTCTTGGCCTTGTACAAGCGCAACTTAGGCTTGTACGGCATCACGCCTTAGCGAGGACGAACGGTCTCACAGAGTCCGAAGCGAGGACGAAAGGACTCTGCGGGATCGGGGCGTGACAGCCGGGGCCTCGACGGGAGCGGAGGGAGCCGGGGGAACAGGAGGAACAGGGAGGGAGGGTGGAAAATACACGGGGAGAGAAGCACGAGAATGGGGCGGGATAGAATACACAGTAAAAGGAGTCCAATATACGGCTGAGGCTGCCAGCTGGCCCGCGTAGGCTCCTTCATGAGCGTAAAAAGCTGGGATCTGCCCACTACCAAGACCCGCGTAAACAGCATAGGAAAAGTCGATGTGGGCCCCACCGTTAGGAGCATAAAAAATGGGAGACCCGCTCGCAGAGTGAGCATAAAAATATGGGCTACTCTCCTGCTGGGACCAGGAGAGGTTCCCAAAGAGAGGGCAAGAGCTGATGGGCCCACCGCCTGTACCGCAGGGGGCACACTGCTCTCAAGCTGGGACCAGGGGCTATTCCCAAGGATAGGCCAAGAGTAGAGGGGCCCACCGCCTGCACCGCAGGGGGGCACCCTACTCGAGGTCTCAACATTGCCTATAGAAAATTGAAAAGGAAGGCTGGGCGGCAAACTGAAGCCGGAAGCCGACGATTGATCGGTCCAAGGGCAGCCGGCCATACTCCCACCGGAGTCGACGCCTGACGGAGGGAAGGAGCCGGGCTGGACGGACCACCGGGGGTCATGCCCAAGCGGGAGGGAACGCGGAGGGACATGGGGGAGAGACGATGGAGTGACTGTAACACCCATATTCTGAATATGTATTTTATCAAGCTTGCATGTATTTCAGATCTGTATTTATTTTCTTGGATTTTGGCATGTACTTGTAATTGGCTTGACTTGCAGATTTTGGTTCTCGTAACTGGGTTTTACCTGGCTTGGTTTATTTTGTGGAGGAGGATTGGGTTGGCTCGGTTTGGCCTGGCTTGGTTTGGGTTGGCTTGGTTCGGTTTGGGATTACTCTTGGTCCATCATGAACCAAGGGGTGAACCCCCTATCTACCACCACCACTCATATTTATTACATATTCTTCTTCTCTCTCTTCATTAATCTCTTCTTCCTTCCCCATTAAATCCACCACCAACCAAAGAACACCCCTTAGGCAAGTGCATCTTGCTTCATGGAGGAACCCGAATTTTATTTTTCCATTCTCTTCTTTGCCACATTTTAACTTACTTTAGTACTTGACATTTTTTCTTTTCATGGCTAGATTCTTGTAGATCTAAGTTTAAATTATTTTCAAAAATCTTGGGTTTTGATCTACTAAACCTTGTTATTTTCGAGTTTTGATGGTTCCATGTTGTTGAGAATTTTATTCTACCCAATTTTAACCTTTGAAAAGTTGGATTTGGACTTATTTTGACCAAGTTATGGACTTTTGAAGCTTGGGGTTCAACCCATGGAGTTCTTGCTGTTTGGAGAAGACAGTGAGCAGTGCACGAGCTTTTTAGCTTGTGCTACTTAGTTGCGCGCGCTCTTTAGCGCAGCGCAGTCCCCATACGCTGCCTTTTGGGAGCGTATAACTCGCATACGCTCGCTTGCTTGGCAAGGAGTCGTATGGACCCCATACGCTGCCTTTTTGGGAGCGTATGACTCGTATACGCTCGCTTGCTTGGCAAGGAGTCGTATGGACCCCATACACTGCCTTTTGGAAGCGTATGACTCGCATACGCTCGCTTGCTTGTCAAGGAGTCGTATGGACCCCATACGCTGCCTTTTGGGAGCGTAGCCAGACCTGAGCGTATGATGACCTGAGCGTACCCTGACCTGAGCGTAGCCAGACCCGAGCGTGGATTGACCTAAGCATAGGTTGGCCTAAGCATATGACTTTTGCACTGAGCGTATGGCCTTCGGCTGACTTGGTCTTATGTCAGCGTGTCAGATTTGGTTTTACTTTCCTTACCCTGGATTTTCTATAGCCCTGTATATTGATATTTTATTAGATATTTTACGTCCATTTTATATCCTTACGCCTTTTATGAACTTGATAATCCCGAATTTATTTATTATGTTTGGAATGATGATTGAACAATGCTTGATAGTGGCCCGCCGTGGTGCACTCCTGACTTGATAACTTGACCTGCTCCACAATACCTGATAGTGGCCCGTCGTGGCACACTCCTGACTAGTACACTTGACCTGATAACCTGACATGTTATATCTTGATATAGCTGTTGCGACGGCTACCTGACATGACATGACCTGTATAATTAATCTGGACACCGTGGTTGTTTGCATGGATTGTGCTTGTATAAACTACGAGTCCTGTATGTCTTGCATCATGTCTAGGGCATGATCCCTGAGTACCACGGTCAGGGATTCATACTAAATCTGGCTAGGTTAATGACTAGATTGATCAAATAATTCATGGAGAATTTCCCAGTTACCTGTTGCCCCTTTGGTCCCGGCCTTATATATATATATATATACATGGGATTTGTTGCTATCCGTCGAGATGAGCGCACTTCCAGCCCGCCGTCGAGCGTGGTACCTTAGGACACATGTATCTTAATACAGTGTGTCTGCTATATCCAGCTATCTTTTCCTTTTCTTGCTGGGATCACTCAGGTAGTAACAAACAGGTAACCGGACTTGGAATTCTCATTGCATCTTGCTAGTAACTAGGCCTGTGATAACCCTAGTTAGTTAAAATAGCAAGCCGTACTTATTGCTTGGCCGTGATTGATCGTATGAGAATAACCTGTCTAGTCTTGTCTTGATTCCTGCCCAAGAATTGCTACCTGTCATGATTTTCTTATATTTTGCCGATAAATGGTGGGAGAAACCAAGTTCTGTTCAGACGAAGGGTTACAACCTCGGTCCTTGTTTGGTTTACAGGTTGTAACCTGGTTATCTGAATAGTCCCATGGTTATCTCATCGTATATCATCCTGTCATGCTCTTCTATATGATCTGTCTTTCATCGATTCTGTACAAGATTGTCTTTTATATTTACCTATCATGCTTTTTCCTAAATTACTGCCTCTTATTATGTAATTATATTATTGTGCTAATTTGCTGGTTTTAGTTCTTAAGTGAAGCCTCCTTTGTGGCACTTGCTCTTTCTGGGATCTGACCCAGCTGGTTTTGTATGGCCAGATACCGGAGCAGCAGCAAAGGATCTACCTGCTTTCCAGCCAGATGGTGACCACTAGAGGGAATCCTGGCAACGAGTGGGTTTCTTTTGTTCTCCCACTGTAATTGTACATTATTCTTTTGAGGCGTTTAGCCACCGAGCAAGTGTTAGCTCGTGTATATTTTACTTACTGTCTGCCTACGGGCTGTAACATGATTGGCAACTCGAGGTTGATCATGTATGATTTAACTCTTGCTAGTCCTTACATTTTGTACGACTAGCTTCATGATCATCTGGATATGTAATGTTGGGACGCCTTACAATTGTATATTTGGTGATCTGATATCTTGTGACTATTACTAGTTGGTTGAGATTGAGACAATAGGATAATTATGACCTTAAGAGACTGATGGCTTGTAGATAAACCCTCACATATCTAGACAGCCGTGACCGTATGGTGAGATGGATTCCATTTCATTATACGTAGCTGGCTATGTCCTCCCCCGCTCTCCAGTATTCTGGTTCTGGGGCGTGACAGTGACGCCGGGGACGTCGGATGGACGAACCTAAGGCGAGAGGGTGGGTGAAAGGAGGGGAGGAGGGGGAAGAAGAGCACCATAGGGGAGGAGGGAAGAAGGAGGGAGGGAGCCTTGGCGGATCAAGGCCAACACCTCGTCCGGCCAAGGGGGAGACATGGCGGAGGAGGGGGGGAGCCGGGGAAGGAGAGAAGGGGAAGATGGAGAAGAAAGGGCTGGGGGGGCGCCGCTGAGCGCCGGCAGCTCATGGGGGGGCTGGTCGCCCCTGATCGCCCACTCGCACGAGAGCTCCTGAGCAAACATTTAGGAATATCATATCCTCTACATATATATATATTTTCGTAAATACGTATATATTTCCGTATATACGTATATGTTTTCGTATATACATCCCTTTGTATATAACTCTTATATATTTTTTATATACATTTTCGTAGATATAACTCATATATATATATATATATATATATATATATATATATATATATATATATATATATATATATATATATATATATATATATATATATATATATATATATATATATTCTCGTATATATGTTTCCTATATATATATATATATATATATATATATATATATATATATATATATATATATATATATATATATATATATATATATATATATATATATATATATATATATATATATAGGAAACATATATACGAGAATATATATATATATATATATATATATATATATATATAATTTCCTTTATATACGTTCCGTATATATATACTTTTATATATCCTTGTATACAATTTCGTATGTATATTTTTATATATAACGTTTTCGTATATATACTTTATATATACGTATGTATATATACGTGTATACGTATACACAACTTTGTGTGTGAATGGATATTTAAATCATGAATGTTTGTTTAACGTATCGTAAATCGTGATTGTTGTATTTTGTAGGTACACCAGACGATACGATCTTGATTGAGGAGCCGGATCTTCGCTTGTGCCTTCCGGAGTTTCAGGCAAGATACCTTACCTTGTATTACTGGTTTTATTCATTCATACTTATATTGTGCACTTGGTAGAGTGGGCGTAGTGTGTCCGAGAGATGTCTTGGATACAGTCGATGACGGTATTGTCATCGAGTTTCATATACTTGACTTAGTCCTAGGAGACCTTCCTTAAGTTGGGGAATCATAGTCATGATTCCCATGACCTTGACACGTGTTACGACACGGCACTGAGTGAGTTCGTACCATGGCACGGGCTTGCGCATCTGGCTAGCTACCAGTGCAAGGGTCCATGCTCTGGTACATAGAATGGTTAGGTATGTTTAGTAATTATGACCTTGCGTTGAGAGTCGGAATAATCAAGTGGTGGATGCGACTTGTGCATTCTGAGGAATAGGTGTCACGACCCGCACCCTGATTAGGGGCACGAGTACGTGGTTACGTCCAGCCTACGCCGCAGCATCGGCGGTAGAACGCTGTCTAGGTCATCTATAAATACTACAACTAAATAGATAAATGTACCTGTACAGTATATACACTCCGAATAGAGGTGGCATAGCAATACAGTCTCAATCACAAATGTAAAACTAAGGTAGATAGTATGGAAAGGAAGATACGAATGATGAGAACAGGAAATAAGTCCAAGATCCACACAAGTCCAGAGCTATACACAAACAACCCAGAGAATCACATAATATATATAAACTACTACAGTCTAAAAAGTACTAGCTGGCTCGTAGGTCAGGCAAACCTAACTAAGCTACAATACCCAGGGTGAGGAAAGTCTAATGGCTCTACTAACAAACCACAGCCCGGGCCTACTCCATCAGACTCGACCCCATAATAGGTCGGGCAATCTGCCTCAGAATCATCTGTAATATGTCAACGGTATCCTGTCAGAAAAATAAGCAAGTACAAACACCAACAGCAGTTCCATATGAATTGACAAATACTATAAGAGACAGTATAATGAAATACAAGACAAAGATATAGGCGACTTGGGAACCATTTGAAAGCCGAGTTATAACCCTTGAACCAAATAAGGACCGGGGTTGTAACCCTTCTTTCAAACAGAACTTAGTCTCAAATTATGGTACTGTATAAAAGCAGGTAGAGCATGTGAGTAATGGAATCATAGCATGGTGAGAAGTACAGAAAGTAAAGCTGAACTGGAATATAAGATATGACAATAAATATAAAATGTGATTTGAATTATTAGAGCGATATGTGATCGGCTAGGGAGTCATGGTAGGGTTATCCACTTGGCCCGGCAATCCGCGGTAACCTCAACGGAGAGTCATGCCGGCCAACCTGGATAACCTAGTATGGGGTATCTGCTACACCCTACGTGAGGTGAGGGTGGCGCTAGCAAAATAGTGACATAGAGGCTTTGATCACATAACCCCTAATAATTCCCCCATCTCCGAATAGTATCATGGATCCGGACATGGCACATCATGACACGAATTCAAAAGCAGGGTGATCAGCCCACTCCCAAATCGATGTCTATATAAGTACATGAACATGGATATCACATACCAACATACCAAGGAAAATCCGGTAATAACATCTCATGACAGGATCCAACGTATACTAGTCCGTGAACCGTCGTGTCGGGAATCATGTAAGACACTACAACTGAGTCGGATATAGTAGATATCAAGACAATAAAAACTATCAGTGAATCTACTCGCCTGTGGTCCTGAATGATAAGGTGAACAGACGCTTATAGTAAATCACAGACCTAAAATGAGATACTATGAGTTAAACAGGGTTTTATACTGAAAAGGAAACTAATTTAAGTCATAAATGTAAGTCTAAGTCAAAACTAGGTCAATCTAGGTCAAACTGAGTCATACTAGGTCAAACTAGGTCATACTGGTTCATACTAGGTTTATACCAGGTCACGAAAAGTCAATCCAAGTCAAATTAGGTCAAACGGGGTCAAAGGTTGACTTACAGTTGACTTTTGGTCAACTGGTCAACCCTGGTCAACTCTAGTCAACTCTAGTCAACCCTGGGTCAACCCTAGGTCAAACTGGTTAAATGTTGACTAACTATTGACTTTCAGTCAACTGGTCAACTCTGGTTTGGTTTCGGTCAATTCTAGTCACTTATAGGCTAAGTTTGACGTTCGGTTGACTTTTGTTGACTTTTGGTCATAATGGTCAACGAGGTCAAAACTAGTCTAAGAACACTAATCCTAACCATTACCAACCAAGAGAACCTAATTCTAACTATATCTTAGAAGTTAAACTCAATATCTTAACTATACCCTATTACCTACATTTACCCTTACCAAGGTAATCCCGATACCTTGTCCATTACAAAGGAAACCCCGCTAATACTCAAGATACTTGCCTAGGCTCCTTAGGGTAGCTAGATACTATCCTATCTAGGGTTTACCAACCAAGAAATCTAGGGTTCTTGGGCATCAAAACTATTTTTTCTAATATGTTACTCTCCTACACATTACCTTAAGGTAATATTGAGATATCAAGATACCACATCTAACATAACTCATTCTTCTAAACCACACTCACTCTCCCTCACAAACATCATCTATCTAACTCCCATCTAACTTAGAATGCTACTTCTAAATTAACTTCTCAAAAACTAACTCAAACATCTACCACTACCCTCAAGATAACATAACATGGCATACTTTCTAACATTGACAAACCTTATTTTCTACCACTATAAACACTACCCTACTAACCGCCTAACACACTAAAAACACTCTCTAACTTAGGGGTTTCGTAGTACTAAATGTGGTTGATAAGTGTGGGTAGGTATTTGGGGCTAAGGTGGGTCAAAAGGGGATGTTTAGAGACCACAAAAATCCCAAAAAATTATCCTGCACTGCTTCTGCTTACTGTTTTTTCCTGCTTACTGCTTACTGCTTACTATTTTTTCCTGCTGCTTTCCTGCTCATTCTCTCACTCTCTAACCATCTAACCACACACACAAACACATATACCAAATCCACCACCCTTCTCTCCTAACACACCTACACACATCTATATACAAACACACTACCACTCAACCAAAACACAAATCACTCAACAAACTACACTAGCCTCAAGTCAAATAGGATGGCATGATCCTTCCAACTCTCTCACCTTCACAACCCACACACACTACACTACCATCTATACAACATCAAACACACACTAACACATATCCTCTATCAATCTCACTTCTCTCCACTAACCACACACATCCTTATCTCATTCAAATACACACACTATACTAACATATATTACATAACAATTATATATATATATATATATATATATATATATATATATATATATATATATATATATATATATATATATATATATATATACACACACATATATGTACTATATCATACATATTCTTGACAATCTATGATACCTACATTCACATGATATCCATACTAGGCTCATAGGTTACACAAAATGCCTACGTCGCATAGTCACTCTTCTACTTAAAACCAATACTGTACCAATTGGGCCTTCACTAAATTCTAGGATTAAAGTATGTTATAGCTCTTCGTGTTAGCTTTTCGAAACTTCAAACGGATCGCATTTTCGTGTCCGGAAGCTCCCGGGATCGCGAAAACACCGAAACGCATTCATCTTTCGTACAGCTGACACTCAAACAATTCTACAGAAAGTTATAGAACAAATTTGGCTTATTAAACATATATTTGGAAAGCTAACTTCGATACGCTTCTTTTAAAAAAACGGAAGGTTAATTGGAGTTATGAGCTAAAAGTTATGACATTTCTAAGTTGCTCTAGCTACTAAAAATGTGGATAAAAATTATGACGAATTTGGGTTGTTTGGACAAAAAACACATGTAGGCCAAAATACTTGGATACCAACATAGCTATCTAAATAGAACTTATTCTAACCATCATAAATAAGATCAATCCACTCTCTAAAAATATATATCTGAGATTAAAATACTAATTAATCATTCCTACAATATATATATGCATACAAGTGTCCAAAATAGGGGTTTTTTCTCACTAGGACACAACCACAACACAAATGACACTCCTATGACCTCCAAATGGACACGAAATGGACACAAATGGAGATACAACCATGAGGGTCATTCCTATGGGTTCAAAATATTCCTATATGCATGTAGGGATGGATTAGAAAAGATATTATACCTTCCGGGAGAGAGTTTCAAAGGAAAAAGTCTTCCGACTCGACACCGACACGTAGAGATTCCAAAAGGACACAAACGAGCTCCAAATCCTCCCAAACTTGGCTAGCACCCTCTAACTATGGAGTAGAGGAGAAGAGAAGAAGATTTGGTGGAAGAAATAGTGGATTTGGAGATGAAATCAATGGAGTTGTTCTCTAGAAATTTGGGGAAGAACAAGAGAGAGAAAATGGATGGATAAAATGAAATGGAAGAGATGGTGACTCACCCCTTATCCCCCCCATAGGTGGCTGCCCAAAAAGGGTGAGGTGTTCCCATTTTGAATGTCCAAAATGCCCTCCACTAATCCATTTGATTTGAATTAGGAATGGGTTAAAGGTTGAGGTCAATTTAGTCTAGTTTTAAGTCTCTAATTAAACTAAACATATCCATAAATAATTAGTCTAACTACTAACTAAAATTAATATCATGTGGACTGAAATTAATATCATGTGGGCCATGTCTAACTAGTGTGTGGGTCCCACTAGAGTCAAACTACCCCCCGGGTCCCCGTTTCAAGTCGAATTGAGTTGAAATTCGAACCCGACTCAAATAATCCCAAAACAATATCATAAATAATAAAATAAATTTCAACCCCAAAATAATATCATAAATAATAAAATAAATTTTAAAAATATTCAAAAATACAAAATGACAAAAATACCCCTGTTTCTGAAAACTGGGGGTGACAATAGGGGAAGACAATTAATAGACGTATGGGACAGCCAAAATATCTGAGAAAGAGCCAAGTCGCTCAGTGTTGCCCGGATGAGTGGGACCTCGGCTCGTGATCCAACGTCGGCCCGTGCTTCGACGCCAAAGCCTTATTACCTACCCATACGTACTAGGGTTGTCTTCAAAGTGCATTCACTTAGCTGGTTAGTTCACCCTTTACAGTTATTCATTATTACTTTATGGCATGTTTACTCTGTATCTTGCTATGTCCCCTGAGGACCTGGTTGCTTTCCAGATTTAGGCGAGCACTTGCAGTTGACTGGGTACGAACCGGGATTTGAGACAGGACTTGCTGTAGTAGACGACGAGGTGCTTCCTAAGGAGTTTTCTTGACTCATGGTATGGTGTTGTTTAGGTTATAAGCATCATTATCTAGTTAGTCGATGCTCATGACTAGTTATCTTTCTACTTTTATTATTTTTATTCAGTGTTGTACTCCGTGGACTTGTACCCACCAGACTATTCAGTTGTATTTATTTCAGACTCCATGTTATTTCCAGTTTTATATTTCAGCATTACTTTTTTTGTTCCTGTGGATGAGATCTAGATGTTACCACTTACCTGTGTAGTATAGTTATTTTTACAGCGTAGTACGCCTAAGTGAGTCCATTAAATTGGGCAGCTCACTCTAGGTCGTATCAGCTGACCAGGTTATGTCCTAATCCCATATATTTTGGGAGCGGGGCGTGACAATCAATTCCTCATTATCAAATATGAATACAACTATCATTTTTAGTAGTCAACCTTTTTGTAATAACTAGGATCAATTTGGTGCCGGTCCTAACACTATAAACCGAATTGAAGAGAGCATTGACACTGAAAACAATGATGTTGACGATGAAAATAGTGATAATTTAGTTGAAGATTTAGATTATTATTTGTTAACGATGATAATTTAGATACTTCCACTTACGAATTATTTGTTTGTAAACCATTTAATTCTCCTTAGGAATTTTATTAGTGACCTAGCAATTAAATATAATTTTAGTTGGTCATCTAAACATAATAATTTTCATAGAATTGTATATACTTGTGATTCTCCAAACTGTTGTTCGAGAGTATAAGCTAGAGTCGTTGGTCACGACAATCCATTTGAAATTCGCACTTTGAAGCTAGACATTCATGTTCATGTGGATTTACAGGAGGACATCATCCACTAGCTATTTCTGCATGGATAAGAAATAAAATAATTGCTAAAATCAGAGATAACAACTCCTATAGTCCAGCGCACATTGTACATGATATACTTAGAGACCATCGTTTACATATTACATATTCCAAAGCTTGGAGAGCTAGGGAACCTGCATTATCTGAAATTAACGGTAGTTATGTTGATGCATATGGTAGTCTTGAGAAATATGGTTTTACTATTATGAAAACCAATCTTGGTAGAAATGTTTTCTAAAGAGGGTAGGAAATAATGTATTTCATAGAATTTTTATTTGTTTCAAAGCTTGTATGGATGGTTTTTAAATGGTTGTTTACCTATCATTAGTATTGAAGCTACTTTTCTCACATCTAGATATCAAGATAATTTATATGTTGCTTGTGCTCATGATCCAAACTACCAATTATATTCTATTGCTTATTGTGTTGCTGAAAAGAAAATTACTGATTTGTGGACACGGTTTTTAAAGTTTTTTAAAGTTTATTCAAACAATGGGATAATATTTTATTTATATCAGTTAAGCAGAAATGATTAATTTGTGGAATACAACAAAATTTTTTGAACTCTCCCCATTTTTTTTGCATTCAACATTTTAAACAAAATATAAAAAGTCAATTTTCGGATTCGGGTACACGAATTTTTTTGAATGGTTAAATAAACTTGTCCGGTCTTATAATGAGCTTGATGCGAATGATTGATTCGAAAGAATCAAATCTCCATATATAAATGCTTTCAATTGAATTGTAGGTTCAAGCGATGAAAATTGTGATTTTTTTTCACTGGATAACGGCTTACGCACCGTGTCCACAATTAGATATCAACACATTGAATATTGCTGAATGTTTTAATTATTAGATCAAAAGTTTGCACAACAAACCAATGACTACTTTGCTTGATGGTATTAGAGCAAAACTTATAACATTGGACGACAAGGGTAACCCTCGACAGGTAACCCTAAAATCTTTACTACGTCAGCTAACGTGATGATCATCTCTCCAAAAGATAGCTGGAATGTGTTGCGTGTTGGCTGCTATAGCTCAATAATACTCAATATCATGTCTTTGTCATGACACTTAATACGTATAGCGTCAACATGTTCAAATCTGAAAGCCGCTACCAAGGCCTTTTGGTCTGCAGTCAGCTCCCATGATGACCGTCACTCACCATGCTCTCGTAATTTTACTAAAAGAGATGACCTCTAGCCTAGTGGTTAAGAGATGCATGCGGCCCGAGTGGTCAGGAGTTCGAATTCCAGTGGGAGCGATTCCAGAAACAATTTACGTGATTCCTATATATATATATATATATATATATATATATATATATATATATATATATATATATAGAGAGAGGAGTGATCCACATCCTCTCACTTTTGCATATATACCCCATGCATCCCCTCTTTCACATCCATTGGATCTTGCTCAAGTCATCTCATCTTAACTGTTGATTTTCAACGGTTAAGATTAGATGACTTAAACAAAGATCTAACATGTGTTAACATGGGGATGCAAAAGTGAGGGGATGCAGATCCCTCCTCATATATATATATATATATATATATATATATATATATATATATATATATATATATATATATATATATATATATATATATATATATATCAGGACCGCCTACAGATAGCGCCTCTAGATGCAGACCTGACATCAGAAGAAGTGAAGCTTCAGGACGAAATCCGTCGACTTCGTTTTCAGGAGGAGATTCGACTGAAGCAACAAGCCAAATGCTTGTGGCTTACGGACGGGGATCGGTGTACTAAGTTTTTTTACGCCACCATCAGAGCACGACAACATCGGAATAATATTACGTGTCTTATTGACGCTGCAGGTAACTCTACTACTCATCATTCTCGTATGCAAGAGGAGGCTATTCTGTACTACAGAAATCTATACAATCAGACATGATATATGGAGGCGTTCTCGGACCTCATATGCAAGCGAATTGTTACTACGGAGGGTAACGCGGAGCTTCGCAGAAGAGTAACCATGGAAGAAATAGAGAAGGTGGTTAAGAATGCTGATTCTAATAAATCACCAGGTTCAGATGGTTTCAACGCTGAGTTTTATAAACAACATTGGCCTCAATTGAAGGATTTACTCTTTCAAGTAGTGGATGATTTTTTCGAGACAGGGCGTCTATTGCGCCAACTGAATCATACCTTCCTCTCCCTTATTCCAAAGAAGGAGGGAGCTACGGAATTGGGTGACTTCAGACCTATAGCCTGTTGTAATTTTACATATAAAATCATTACTCATATTATGTGTAACAGGATGCAGGAGATTATGCAGGAACTTATATCACATAACCAGGCGGCATTTATCAAAGGACGCGCAATAGCGGAAAATTGCCTCCTGGCACACGAGATGGTTCGTGACTTTAACAAATCAGGGGGGAAGAAAGGATGCATAAAGTTGGATCTGCGAAAAGCTTATGATATGGTGAACAGGAGTTTTGTGTGCCAAATGCTGGAATGTATGGGGTTCGACAGGTGGTGGATTGATCGCATAAAAGAATGTATATCCACGCCTTCCTTCTCAGTAATCATCAACGGCCAACCAAACGGATTTTTTTGGCAGCAATAGAGGATTACGACAGGGAGATCCTCTTTCCCCCTACTTATTCACGGTTGTGATGGAGTATTTCACCTGTTTGATGGATGTGGCGGTACACAGGAAATGTATTACCCCGTTGTATCGCCGCATAAAGCCCAGTATCTCTCATTTAATTTACGCAGATGATCTTCTGGTTTTTGTCGAGCCATCAGAGAAAAGCATAACATCCATACTGCAGGTTTTAGTGGAGTTCGAGAGGCTATCAGGTCTGGTACTTAATAAGGAAAAATCTCAAGTATTTTTTAGCAGGGATTGTCCGAATAAGGAGCACTGGGCGGAAATGCTCGGGATTGATCAAGGACAACTTCCAGTCCGCTACCTGGGTATACCGCTATCTATCAATTATGCAGGAAACACGGAGTGTATGGGATTAATCAAATATGTGCAAGGGCGTCTCGAAGGATGGCAGGCTCAATTACTATCATTTGGGGGACGGATAGAACTGATCCGGTCGGTTATTTGGGCGATCACTTCTTATTGGCTCCAGGTGATAATTATTCCAATTGGAACTATGAAGGAGATAGAAAAGTTGTGCGCCAATTTTGTGTGGAAAGGAGGGCTGCACACGATCGCATGGGACGAGTTATGCCAGAAGAAAGAGGAGGGAGGCATTGGATTACCATCTCTTGCGACCCTCCGGGAGACTGCCATATTGAAGCTGGGATGGAGGCTCATCACAGGGGAGTCGCTTTGGGCAGATTGGATGAGAGCTAGATATGTTGGGAAGAAGAATTTTTGGACTTTGAGTGGGGATAACAATTCATCGGTCACTTTTAAAAAAAATCTCACTCAACGACAAACCTTGAAGAACTGTATCAGCCGAGAACTCAAGGATGGGCGGGCAACCAGTACTTGGTTGGATCCTTGGCTAAATAAGAGTAGTTTGGTTGACCGTTTAGGATGGCCAACTTATGAAATTATTGGTAACGAGCTACCGGTGGCAACACAAATTGACGACAAACAATGGAGCATCAAAGACAGACATTTAGACACCTTGCTGGGTGATGAGATACGGAGCTACCCAATTGCTGGCGGACATGGAGTGGATCGATGGACGTGGGATGGGTCGGCAACCGGGAAGTATGTTCAACGAAGCGCATACGAGAGATTGAGAATGGTTTTTCCAGTCGTCCCATGGGCAGACGTAGTTTGGGTAAAGGGAGCAGCGGGGAAGATGAAGTTGTGCTTATATAAGGCGGTGCGGGATAGACTATTAACAAAGGAGAGGATCATCCGCTTCGGGGTCCAGATTCCCGATGGTCACTGTGTTCTCTGTGGTATAGAAGACGAAACGCGAGATCATATCTTTTTCCAGTGCTCGTATTCAGGTCGAGTATGGCACCACTTCAGAGGACAGGTGATTCAGCCGAGTGGAGGGCAAGATACATTACTAACAATAGTAGAAGAGATCAGGGGGTTACAAAGCAAAGGTGTCCAGATATTCAAACAAATCAGGCTTCGATTATTATCGGTGGTTTGGCATGTCTGGAAGGAACGCAACAACAGGATATTTGAGGGGAAAAGTGCCACCATATCGGCTCTTCTGCATAATATATCAAGCGACCTCCATATAATGGAGTAGTTAGATTCAAGGAGATGATTGTATATAAAGAATTCTGAGATTGTAAGCTACCCTTTTTTTTTGCTCTGAATAAAGTACCTTTCGCTTCAAAAAAAAAATATATATATAATATATATATATATATAGCAATGGGTACTTGTGGTGAACTCGCCTCCACTGAGGCTCGAACTCCCGACCACTTGGGCCGCATGCATCTCTCTTAACCACTAGGCTAGAAGTCTCATATATATATATATATATATATATATATATATATATATATATATATATATATATATTAATTTACCTCTCCCGAAAATACCAGAATAGAAATGTGAGACTTTCGCTCATGTATTATTGATGGAGTTGTAGGACCACCTTATATTCTTCCATCATTTTGACTAGCCATCTGTTATAACCATTGTAATTAACACGTTAGATTTTACAAAGAATCATGATGATTATAATATCAATACTCCAAATATATTTTTATTATTATAACACAATCAAATATTTATCTACATTAAGATAATCCGAAAATTAATTTTTTCTATGAAAAAATAAATTTATTTGTTAATAACTGTAGGTTGTCTTCGACTCCTGCTTCTTTCTTTCTCCTTCATTTTTTTTTTCTAGCAACTTCTTCTTTTGAACTCCTCCCTCTCCTCCTCCTCCTCCTAGGCTCCTCCTCCTCCTCCTACGTTCAATCTCCTTTTCCTCCACCTCCACACACAACCCTCCACCCGCACCTCCACCCAATGCAGTCAAAGGTTTCATCCTTTTATAGAACACTCTGCAGACAGTCTCTCATGCAGTCAAAGGCTGCTCCCCCCCACCCCCCACCCACCCACCCACCCACCCCCACACACACACACACCCCACCACCCAAAAAAAAAAAAACACTAAAAAGAGCAATGTGGCGACGAGGGAGTGTGACATGTCAGCAAAGAACGCCCTTAGGAAAGGACTTTTTTTTTTTTTCTTAAGGAACGTCCTTCCCAAGGACATTCTCCTTGTTTATATTTTTTTTTTATTGTGTTGTCCGTTAACGGAGTCAGAAAAATAACGTTGTGTATTTTCTTTTATGATATAACGCACTCCGAACGTGCGCTCTTGTGCTCAATCCGAAATTTTCGAAAATTTGGTACTTTGTGTATAATTTTTTCAACCTTTTTAAGCTTCTGTTGAACATTTCCGTTCATAATAGCAATAAGTCAACGGAATCAAGTGATGTTTGTACTTGTACTTCTGAGTCGGGAGTAAATAGCCATAGCAGCAGGCATTCAGTCTCGCTGCGTTCACCACCGCCATTAATGGCTCGGCACACTCTCTTGAGCACGGGACAGTAGAGTTTTTAAGGAAGCATGGGACTCTCCCACCTACCACCTATACTCCACTCCTCCCATTATATACAAACACATGCACACATTTTTGAGCTCAAGGAAGGAAGCCAAGGAATTAAGGAGAGACGATCGATCGATCGATGGAGACGATCACCCATCGGAGCTTGAGCGTGAACGGGATCAACATGCACGTGGCGGAGAAGGGGGAAGGTCCGGCGGTCCTCCTCCTCCACGGCTTCCCCGAGCTGTGGTACTCCTGGCGCCACCAGATCCTCGCCCTCGCCGAGCGCGGCTACCGCGCGGTGGCGCCCGACCTCCGCGGCTTCGGCGACACCGACGCCCCACCCTCCCTCTCCTCCTACACCATGTTCCACGTCGTCGGGGACCTCGTCGAGCTCGTGCGAGCCCTCGGCGAGGAGCAAGTGAGTGAGTCGTTAATTTGCTTCACAAATCGCACACAAGCTTGCTTGCTTGCTTGCTTGCTTGCTTGTTTCTTCTTAGTTAGTGAAGTGTTTGTGTACTTTATAAGGTGTTTGTGGTGGGACACGACTGGGGGGCGCTGGTGGCGTGGTCGCTGTGCATGCTCCGGCCGGACAAGGTGCGGGCGCTGGTGAACATGAGCGTGGCGTACCGGCCGAGGCATCCGACCCACAAGCCGCTCTCGACGCTGAGGTCGCTCTATGGGGATGACTACTACATCTGCACTTTCCAGGTCGCTCTGCATGCTTTAATTATACAAGTAAATGTACGTAATTTTGCAAGTATAATAACATATAATAAAATATTATCTTAATTATAGTTAAATATTTTTCTAATTCATGTGATTAAACACATATAATAAGGTCAATAATAATTTTATCCAATTATAGTTAAATATTTTTTCTGTCGCATGTAATAAAGATGAGAGATATTTTTTTTATTTTGATTCTCAATATTGAACATATATAACAAATTTAAAAAAAATTCAATAATTTTTTATATTTTTTTAAATAAAATAAATCATGATATACGGTTTAGAGTCCGGTTCACTTTTGAACCGATCGTCCTCCTACTTTATCCATCGCATCGTCCCTTTCCCTTTTCCTTTCCTCCCTGTCACTCCGCTGCCGCCTCTCTTCCCCTCCTGCTCCGTCCTTCGGTCTCTTCGGCCCTTTCCGTCGGCTTGCACGAGTACTGCACGAGACATGTAGCACGGCTGCAGATTCATCAACCTTTAGCTTGTTTGCTTAAGATGTAGCTGCCAGTGGCCCTTTGCAAACTTGAGTTAATCCACTCGAAGCAAGTAGAGTGTTACGTACTGCGCATGCATGATTGCATGCATGTAAAACCAAACCGACAACTTTTGTTGCAAATAATGAATGCCCCGATTTATTTGTAGTTGCAGAATGCAGACTGAAAAGAAAAAAAAAAAAAAAAGCTACTAAAAGAGAATAGTTGGCTGCAAAGTTGAGATGCAAATTGCAAAAAAATAAAGAAAAAAGACTGACATAATCCTGAAAATGACTAAGGTACTGTTTGGGAAGGAGGAAAAATGGGAGAAAAAAAAAGATGAGGAAAAAGTGAGAGAAAAATTAAAAGTGATGGTGTTTGGAAAGGAGGAGGAAAAATGGAGAAGAAAAATTTGAGGGAAAAAAAATAGATGGGCCCCACTAAAAAAAATTTCTTCCAAAAGTGGAAGGAAAATGGAAAGAGACGAGAGAAATTTGAGTGAATTTACTCCATCACCCCTCATAAAGGTAATAATAAATTATCATTTGAGAATACCAAGGACTAAATAGTAATTGTATCTCTATTCCTAAACAAATAAAAAATTATTTTTAAACTTTTCTTTTCCCTACTTTTTGTCCATCCAAACAAAGGAAGGAAAAATTAACTTTACCCTCCTCCATTTTCCTTCGCCTCAAATTTTTCTCTCTCCCCACAAAAGTTCCCAAACACAGCGTAAGGGGGCAGCACACAAAGCGTGATAGGGGTATCGTGTATTTATAAAAAAAAAATTAGATGTCCGACGATACGCACGAAATTCAGCGCACGTTGAATTGCATGCTTGTGGGCACACTGTTTTTAACTCCCAATAAATAAATGAAAGAAATAATACGTCCCCCTAACTTGATCCTTCCGCCACTCAGCCGGAGTCTTATATATACCTCTACCTCATATTTTGATATTCAACGTGTAAGGAGCTTGACAGTCCTTAGGATTACTAAAATTCTAACAGCGTATTGTTGTCCACAACCCGAGTATGTCGACTTCTAAAAAAAATTGAAATAAATTTCCTAAAAATTGTTTTGCTCATTTTAATTTGATAAAATCTAATATATATATATTGAAATGAGAAGGAAGAAGAAAAGGAAGATTTAACTTTCATATTCGATTAGGGTTGCAAGAGTAAAAAAAATTGTAAGAATAAAATGAAGTTGTACGGGAGGAAGTGAAAAATCAAAGAAGAGGAAGAGAGAAGGCGAATTCGGGTGTTTGAATGCGGATGTTCACTACCAAATTATATAATGTCCTCTAAAGTTTGTAAAACTTAGGAGTAGGGAGGAAATGAGAGAAAGGAAAAAGTTGAGAAGAAAATGAGAATTAAAAGTTATGGTGTTTGGAAAGGAGAAGGAAAAATAGGGGGTCTCACTAAAAAAACTTTCAAAAAGTAGGACGAAAATGAAAAGAGAGATGAGAGTATTTTGAGAAAATTTATTCTAGTAGTCCTATATATAAATTATGATTTGAAAATATCAAAGACTAAATAATGGTAATCATATCTCAGTCCACAAACAAACAAAAAATTGTTTTTAAAATTTTCTTTTAACTGCTTTTTGTTGATCCAAACAAGCAAGAAAATTACATTTACCTTCATTTTACTCCTCTTATTTTCCTTTCTTTTTTTTCTTTTTTCTTTTCTTTTGCTCTCCTAAAATGTTCCCAAATACACAATTAGTAATTTCCCTTGCTTAATTATGTAATGTAAGTGTACTAGCTTTTTTGCAAAGCTATCAACTGTACATTGACATTGGCCATTGGGTGGCACTTCCCAACTTCGACTAGCATTTCTATTTCAAGATATTAACTATATATATGGATGGTTACCAAGTAAAATATCAAGTTATCAATAATCTAGGAACCTGGGAGAACTGAAGCAGAGTTTGCTCGGATTGGTGCTGCAATGGTGATCAAGAAGTTCTTGACGTATCATGAACCTGACCCGGTCATCGTCCCCAAGAAGGATGGGTTTGCAGCTCCCCCTGAGAAGGAAATAACCTTGCCATCCTGGCTGACGGAAGAGGATGTCAGCTACTTCGCTGGCAAATTTGAGAAGTCTGGCTTTACAGGAGGATTGAACTACTACAGAGCACTGGATTTGTAAGTTCCTAACATCTCATCTGTTGTTGCATAATTAGTCTTCACTAACAGGGGCGAGCATTCTTCGGTTTTGGACCGAGATTCGAACCGAAGAGAAGATTTGATTCGGTTTTGAAAAAAAAAAAAAAATTTGGTTCGATTTCGGTTTTAAAACTACTAAAAGATTTTATTCGGTTTCGGTTTCAGTTCAATCCAAAACTAGAGATTGAATACGACTTATACAATTATTAAATATTTTCAATTGTATACATATTTTATAATTAAAGAATGCATATTTTTATGTATATTTTTAAAACAATAAATGTATGTATGTCTTTCAAAGTCAAATTTTGATAATTTGATCCAATTTAAAATAACAACGTAAAAATTATTATTTTTAATATAATTTAACTAAACTTTCAACTTTAGGTCTGACCCATTAAATAGGGGCGAACATTATTTGGTTTTGGGCAAAAAATCGAACTATCATTTGGCCCGGTTTCGATTTTGAAAATACTAAAAAAATATTCGATTTTGATTTTGGATTTTGGTATCGAACCAAAATCGAAAATCGAATAAGACTTATGTAAAATCACTCAATTTTATTCATATATTGTGATCAATGTGTGTACTTTTAAGATAATAATTTTATATGTGTTTTGTAGTTTAACTTTAGTAATTTAAAAACTAGTCCAACTTTGAACACAATTTTAAAATACATCAAATGTATATATAAAAATTATATCTTTTTAATATAATTTAATCATGATTCCAATTTTAGACCGGAGCTATTAAACAATAGAAATATTTCAACCGAACAAATCGAATCGATCGATTATTTGATTCGGCTCGGTTTTGACTATATTTTGGTTCAATTTCAGTTTTAAAATTTTAGAATTTTGTTTTATTCGATTTTAACTATTTCTGTTTTCGAATTCTTTAAACAATAAAAATAGTCCAACCTAATAAACATAATCATTTATCGGTTTTTTCTATTTTGACTATTTCAATTCCGATGAAACCAGATAAGCCGAACGCTCACCTCTATTCACTAATGTGTTTTTGTGTGCATATATTAGAATATTTAATAATATGGTCTCACATAACAGTTGAAATTAGTTAAATTAGGATTTGAGCTCCTGAAACGTTGGATGTGTTAGTGTTTGGATCTTAAATTTACTGTCCACGTGACATACACGGACTAAATCAATCCACATTGCAGGAATTGGGAGCTGACGGCGCCATGGACGGGGGTGGAAATAAAGGTGCCGGTGAAGTTCGTCGTGGGCGATCTGGACCTCATGTACCATGTGCCGGGAGCACAGGAGTACATACACGAGGGTGGCTTCAAGAAGCACGTCCCCTTCCTGCAGGACGTGGTCGTCATGGAAGGCGTAGGCCACTTCATCAACCAGGAGAAGCCCCACGAGATCACTGAGCACATCCTTCAATTCATCAGCAAGTTTTAGTAGCAAGTTTCGAGTGGTTGGCCAAAGGACCCCTGGGTTTTGTACCATGTTTAAACATATCGAGTGTTCTGTGGTTGGTTTTCGAAGTTAAGATTTCTAGATATTAATTTCTCACTATTAAGGTCATACTTGGTTCGCATTAGGGACAAGTATTCGGTTAATTCGGTTCAAATCGAACTGAATAACCGCAAATCGAATTGAACCGAAAATCGAATAAATAAAACTGAAACCGAACCGAATTGGTCCATAACCGATTAAAATCGAATCGAATTAAATCGGTTCGATTTTTATTCGGTTTATTCAATTTTTCAGTTTACTTGTGATTTTTTAATATATATATATATATATATATATATATATATATATATATATATATATATATATAAACTTTGGAGCGTCCCGTCCATTATGAAACTTGCAAGCTTGGTAGGGGTACCTATACGTACTGATATTCCGACTGCCAGAAGGCAGCGACTGTCTTATGCTAGGATATTCGTCGAAATATCGGCAACTGATGAACTACCACGGAAAGTCGACCTAATTCTACCAAATGGCGAATGGCTGTCTCAGGAGGTGGATTATGAATGGGTGCCCCCGTCGTGCTCTCTTTGCAAGTGCTTCGGGCATACCAAGGTGCAGTGCAAGGACACCCATGTGGAAAGGGAGGAGGGTGTTGTCCAGATTGAACAACAGGTTAACACCGATCAACAATATGATCCCCAGGATATGATCCTCAATCCGGCGGACTCAAGTATGGATGCAAGCTTTGAAGTAGGGGCTGAGCCCACGGCAACAGTACAAAATAGGGTGCCTGCAGATATGATGGTTGTAGGAGAAGCAAGTCCAAGAGATTCAGTGCTTGGCAAAAGACACGAGATGGATCTCCCAGCCAACACGGAGGAGGGCAGCAACCTGGCTATGGTGCTGGTTGGAGAGAATTCTGCAAGGGTTTTATCTGGACAGTGTCACCTGGATGAGGAAGATGGGGTAACCACTAGAGCGGCCAAGCGAGCATCTATCCAAGGTGGCATTAACGTCAGAGATGGGATGGATTCGGGCCAACAAGAAAGGAGGGTAGCCGAACAAGAACTGACTAGAGAAAATCCGAGGTGGTCACAGTTAGTGCATGAAGCATCTACTCAAGCAGCTAATGGCATAGGTGAAGATGAAGGGCAAAACAAAAGTGTTGAGGTGCACGCAACTCCTAGTCGTCCGAAGGAGCGCGTGAAGAATCGAAAGGACACTCCCCCCAATCTGAATTAATGTCTATCATTACTTGGAACGGTCGGGGGGTGAACTCGATTGGTAGATGGAGGGAGGTGCAGAATCTGATTAGTGCGCACAAGTGTTCACTAGTGGGCATCCTGGAGAGTAAGATCAAAGATGTGGAGAGGATACCAAGAGGACACCAGCTCACTGGTTGTCCAATCATAATAGGGAGATATGTGACTCGGCCCGCATTTGACTTATGTGGGATACTCGGACTTGGTCTGGCCAGGTACGCTTCATGTCTGAACAATTAATTCTTCTGGATTTCACTAACTCTGGGGGACTTCAGATGCTGTTTGGGGCGGTCTACGGCCATAACGACCGTAGAAAACGCTTTCAACTCTGGAAGGATATTATACAGGTGGCTTCCGAGTTTGGAGGACAGGTCCCACTGTTGTTAAGCGGGGATTTCAATGCTATGTTGGCTGAGGAAGAGAAGAGTGGTGGTCGACCGGTCCCGGATTTCATTCTCGCTGACTTCCGTGATTGTCTTCTTGCTTCTGGCCTTTCCTGTTTGGAGAGAAATGGTTTTAACTGGACCTGGAGTAATAGTTCTTCGACTAATCGCGTTGTCTGCCTACTCGACAGAGCTATATGCAATAGTAATTGGCTGGCAACGTTCCCTGCGAGTAAGGCGGAGGCCTTGCCTTGCGGCACCAGTGATCACTCACCAATTCTAATCCGTTTGGTCACCGTAGTGCCTCCAAGTCGACGTCCTTTCAGATTCAACAATGCCTGGCCATTGCTCGCTGGATACCAGGAGGCTACCGCTTCTGGATTATCAATATCGGTTGAGGGCAACCCCCAATTCCGCCTTACGAGGTGCTTGAAGCTCGTCAAGCAGTCGCTGAAACGTTGGAACCGTTCCCGCCCTCGGGATGACCTTCATACTCAGGCGGCTGCTCTTAAGGATGTCCAGAAGAGGGTTCAGCAAGATCCAAATAATTCATCTCTGATTGATGAAGAACTTAGACTGCAAGATTTGGTGCGGCGACTTCGATTTATTGAGGAGATTCAACTGCAGCAAAGGGCCAAATGCAGCTGGCTCAAAGACGGTGATCGAGGGTCCAAATTCTTCCATGCTATGGTCCGGTCTCGCAGCCACCGCAACAATTTCGGACCACTGTTAGATGCTACTGGTAGGGTTATCTCAGCGGCCAATGAGATCCAGGAAGAAGCCATCTCTTTTTATTCTTCTCTCTACAACCAATCTGATTACATTGCTGAATTCCCGTCTATTATATGCAAAAGATTAGTAACAAATGAAGGCAACAACCTGATTAGTAAAGGAGTCTCCATGGAGGAGGTGGCACAAATAGTGAAGGAGGCAAACCCTAATAAGGCGCCTGGGCCAGACGGGTTTAATTTGGCCTTCTACAAAACTCATTGGGAACAATTGAAAGATCTCGTACTACAGGTTGTTCAGGACTTCTTTAGTACGGGCAAGCTTCTGAAAGAAGTCAACCACACATTTCTTACATTAATTCCTAAAAAGGAGGGAGCGACGTCTTTGAGTGATTTCAGACCGATTGCCTGTTGCAATTTCATATACAAAATAATTTCTCATCTTATGTGCATCAGGATGCAGGATATTATGAAGGAGTTGATTTCCACCAACCAGTCGGCATTTATAAAAGGCAGATCGATCGCTGAGAATTGCCTCCTGGCGCACGAACTAGTTCGGGATTTCAACAAAGCTGGTGGACGCAAAGGGTGCATTAAGTTGGACCTTCGCAAAGCTTATGATATGGTCAACCGTGATTTCGTCTGTGCTATTCTTCGAAGTATGGGGTTCGAGGAGTGGTGGGTAGATCGGATACGCGAGTGTATCTCCACGCCCACGTTCTCTATTCTTATTCAGGGGCAGCCTCATGGGTTCTTTGGAAGTAATAGGGGTCTGCGGCAGGGGGACCCGCTATCTCCCTACTTATTTTCCATCGTGATGGAGTACTATACTTGTATGATGGATATTGCAGTATACAGAAAGCAGCTTACCCCTCTGTTCTGGCAGGTTGACCCCATCGTCTCTCATCTCATCTATGCCGACGATCTATTAGTCTTTCTTGAGCCGTCCAGGAAGAGTATTGCCACCCTCAATAAAATCTTGGAGGAGTTTGAACTTCTGTCTGGGCTTCAACTCAATAGGGATAAGAGCCAGGTTTACTTCAATAAAGATTGTCAAGAAAAGAAAGTGTGGTCGTCTTTACTTCAAATCGAGCAAGGCCTACTACCAGTCAGGTACCTCGGCCTCCCGCTCTCGATTAATTATGCTAAAGACGCAGATTGTGAGGGATTGGTTCAATATGTTCACTCCAGACTTGAGGGGTGGCAAGCCCAATTACTATCCTTCGGAGGCCGAATTGAACTTGTTCGTTCGGTTATTTTTGCCATTGTCAATTATTGGTTGCAGGCTATTCACATCCCGGAAAAGACTGTTCTGAAAATTGAGCGACTCTGTGCAAACTTTGTGTGGAAGGGAGGATATCATGCGATCGCATGGAATGAACTATGCCGACCAAGAAGGAGGGAGGCATTGGTCTCCGCTCCTTGAAAGTTCTCAGGGAAGTTGCCCTACAAAAATTAGTATGGAAATTCCTCGAGGGCAAATCGTTATGGTCGAGATGGACGTACAGTAGATATGTGCGTTCGGATAATTTCTGGATTCTAAACATAGACAATAATGCTTCGGTGACATTCAAAAATATGTTGCGGGTTAGGCATGCTATGAAACCTTATCTCACCAGAGTCATACATGATGGGCGGTCGACCAATCTTTGGTTCGACCCTTGGCTACAGCATCAATCCCTTATCGACAGACTCGGGTGGCCAATATTTGAGCTTTACGGGCGGTCGGAAGAGGTTGCAGCTATTATAAAGGATGGTGAATGGGCGCTCAATACAAGAGCATTTGGGCACTGGATATCAGAGGATATTAGCAGCGTGGTCATCTCGCGGGAAGTGGATTCAGATTATTGGAGTTGGGACAGATCAGTGGATGGTAAGTTTTCCTTTAAATTGGCTTATGAGAGTCTTCGGCCGAGCGGTCAGGAGTTGGAATGGACGGATGTCGTGTGGGCCAAAGGTGCGACAGTGAAATGGCAGCTTTGTGCATATAAAGCGGCCAGGGATCGTCTCTTGACCAAGGAGAGGCTACACAAATTCGGTATCTCCATTCCTGACCTCGAATGTGTTCTTTGCGGAGGAGGCCCAGAGACCAGGGATCATCTCTACTTTCGCTGTCAATGGTCTGGGGCCATTTGGCAGAACTGTCTAGCTAGAATCGGATTGCCCTACTCTCAAGTCAACGGGTTCCAGGATGTATTACGGGAGATGGCCTCGTTGAAGAATCACGGGCTCAACACATACAATAAAGCCAGACTCAGGCTTCTCTCGGCCGTTTGGCACGTCTGGAGGGAGCGTAACAGGAGAGTTTTTGAGGGTGTGTCTGCTTCTATGCATTCTGTACTATCTAGTATAGAATGGGACTTAAAGTGCATGTAATTAGATGCTAAGTAGAGACTGAGAACTCCATGGAGATGATGTAATACTGTTTATTTGTTCCTAATAAAGTACCCTTTCTTCAAAAAAAAAAAAAATATATATATATATATATATATATATATATATATATATATATATATATATATATATATATATATATAAACTAAAATTTCTTATTCGATTTTCGTTTTTGACCGAAACTCAAAACCAAAACCGAATGAGAAAATTATGTATTTTCAAAATCAAAACCGAACCGGTTTTTTTAAACCGAACCGAATCTATTTTATTCGGTTCGGTTTGGTTTTCGTTCCAAAACTAAATAATGCTCACCTCTATTGGCATAATCATGGCATTAGAAAAGAAAGAAAAGTTATTTATTTTCTGTGTTTAGATAAAATAAAAATAAAAAAATAATTAACAAAGAAAAGAAAAAAAATTCAATGATTTCTCATCCATTCCAAGTATTTATTTTTCCACTCGAATGATTAACTTTTTCTTTCAATTTTATTTGGGCAAATTCTATTGATATCTCAAGTTTTATTTGAGGGCAACCTAAAATTTTTTAAAATTTATTTACAAATTAATCATTCCAAATTTTTACTTGAGGGCAGCTCACATATTTGGAATTGGCAGCCCTAACATAAAGTAGGACTGACAATATTATTGCAGTTCTACTTTATGTTAGGTCTGGCAACTTTGTTGGCAGTCCTAAAGGGGGGTGGGTTGTGCAGTCCATAGTAGAATTGGGACTGTCCTAAGTAAAAATTACACCAAGTTGTGTTGTCCTGAAATAAAATATGGAGTGCCTATAGAATTTGTCTTTTATTAGTCTTTTCAAACATGGTAAAGAAAAATCTATGGAAATCAAATAATTAATTTTAGGCATTGTTTGGTTCACAAAAAGAAAATGATAGAAAATTAATTCTTGCTCTTTTCTTTCCTTTGAAAAATTAGAATTTTCAAAAAAAAAAAATAGTGTTTGAAAAAGCTAAAGAAATTCGAAGGGAAATTGAATTCGTTAGGTTTCGTTTGGTTTCGTTTGGTTCATGGAAAGGAAATCGATTCTATGCTCTTTCATTTCGTTTAGGAAATTGCACTTCTAATCATTTTTTTTCTTCGTTGCTTGGCAAATCCAAGAAATCAAAAGAAAAAGTGAATCATTAGTTGGATGGTTTTTTTTTATCTCCTTTTTTTTTTTCATTGGCATCCAAACATAGAAAAGAGAAATGATTCTGTAAACTAAACATGGTTCCTAAACTGAATCTCGGATGAGAATTTTTCTTCTTTATATTTTTATGACCTGGTCTTTACATAAATTATTCAGGGAGCCTAAAATTATTCAGGGAGCCTACCAAGAATCTTGATTTTCTTTTACTAGAACATAGAATCAAGACTAATATTTTTGTATGAACTCACTAATCAAGTGGAGGAGAATCAAAATCCATAGTAAATCCGACTCGGGGAATAATTTTTCTTGCGGAGCTTTTGGTGGGCATTGTCAAAATTTAAGTGACAAGCACAACAAGACGATTTTGATGATGCTTATTGTTGATATATATGTGATGCAACCATTTTGCAACCCACGCAAACTTAGTTGCAGCAAGTTTCAAAGTTCCAAACCCACACGTCTCCACAATCAGTGAGGATATAATCTCCAACATAAATCAAAATAGCTTTAGTAGAAACAAGTCCAACAAAAAACCAATTTTATCATTTTTTTTTTTTTTTTTGAAATCTCATGCACACACAATTGGGAGGCTCGAACTTTACCGGCTCCTCCGGATGTCCGCTCTAATACCACTAGGCTAGAGAGCTAGGACAAAAGGACTATTATTGCTGCCGTGGAGCCGTGAACTAGATACGGTGGTGACATATATTTCGAGGGCTAGACTCAGAGGTCCAGGCCGAAGCCTACTAAGTTCTATGGGGTTCCTTCCGTCCATTTTCGAACTGGATATAGATGCACTATTTGTATTCATCGACAGATCCAGAAACTGTTGGTAGAATGGACTACCATAAATTTTGATGGACTACACGTGAACTAACTTATATAAAAAAATCAAAAATAAATTTAGGCTTAATTGCACTTTGCTACCCTCAACTATTCCGCCTTTTCAACTTGATACCATAAACTTTTTTTCGTAACAAATTGGTACCTCAACTATTATTTTTTTTCAACTTGATACCTAATTTTTCAAAAATTCCGAAAATGCCCTTCCCTCTTCCTTCCCTCCACCCCCTTCCCCACTCCGGCCACCCCCCCCTGCTAGCTCTGGCCGCCCCACCCCCCCCCCCTGCTACCTTCGGCCACCCCCTGTCCCGCCTCCCGCCCCGCCCTCCCTCCCCAGCCCCCCTCCTCCCGTGCTGCCGCGGCCTAGGGGAGAGGCGGGGGCGGGCGGGCGGCCGGAGTGAGCAGGGGGGGGGGGGGGGGGGGGGGGTTGGGGGGCGGGGGGGGGGGGGGGGGGGGGGGCGGAGCTAGCAGGGGGGGGGGGGGGGGGGGCGGCCGGAGCGTGCAGGGGGGAGGGTTAGAGGTAGGGGTAGGGGCATTTTAGTCCAAAATAACATCTGGGTACCAAATTGTTACAAAAAATAGTTTAGGGTACAAAGTTGAAAAATGGTAATAGTTGAGGGTAGCAAAGTGCAATTAAGCCATAAATTTATATAGAAAAAAAAAATTAAAATAAAAAATTGGATGGGCTCAAGTCCACCGCAAACAATACTTGGATTCACCACTGTCTGCATATTGCCACCATGTTAACTCCTAACTTGATACGCAAGTTAGGAATAAGGATTATAGTGATCTTTCCATAGGCTATAAATAGCTCATGAATCATTTCTTAGAGTTACGTTCACCTTTTACCAAAACGTAGCTTATATTATATCTAAACGTAACTTGAGCATAGGAGTGGCACCATGGAAGGTTGCTCCCACGCTTGTTCTTTACGCGGGAAAGAAAGAAGAATACCGACATTAATTTGTGAAGACTATGGTGCAAGAAAATATAATCAGATTGACGCCTACCAAAGGGTCCAACTTCTACAACCATAAGCTGCAGCAGCAATGGCGTCCGCCAGCAAAGGACCTCATTAAAATCAATATTGATGGTGCCACATCGCAATTCTCCATAGCTGCAGCAGACATCGCCAGAGACTCCAATGGCAATTTCGCGGGTGCCATGACTTGGCACGGCCAGGCGTTATACTCTTCAGACATCAGTTTACAGGCAGAAATCCAGGCTATTCGTGTGGGCTCATTGTTGGGAAACACGTTTAGTCAACAGGGGTGATCTTAGAAGGTGACTCATTAACAGCTACAAGAATTTTCAAGGGGGAGATGAATCTATCTCCATGGCAAATGAGAGATTGGGTTTGATCCATTAAAGATTCCATGCAACCGAGTTCCCTGTTGGGACTCCAATTCGTCAGGAGAGAAGGGAACTTGGTGGCGCATTTCCTAGCACAGCATGCGCTTAGAAACTCATGTTCTTTTACTTATAATATTGTTCCTGAGTTTTTAACTCAAGTTATTGAAGAGGATAAAGTCCTCTCTGTAAACACTCCTTCTACTAGTTGAATAATAGTCCAAGGTTCCTACTCAAAAAAAAAAAAAAAAAAACCTTCTACAACCATAAGCGGAAAGAGTACTTGTCTTTTATCGATGAGATCAATAAGCAGCGAGTCATTGTCGGAAAAAAAAAAATCACGTCCAAAACGGTCTATAGCATATTTCTTGGGATTGAAGTTGAACATCCAGTTTCCTATGTTCACACCCAAAACGTTCGTAGAAGAATTTATCAAGGGTATCCAATAGATCGCTAGACCTTTGATGATGCACACCAAACTTTATGTTTCTGCCTGGGGCTATACAATATTGCATGCAGGTATGTAGGTCCGTCCGAGATCCATTGCCACCTAACCATATTTGGTGTTACAGTTGGTCACTGGGTACGAATTTGATATTCCTATTTACGTATTTCTGGGTGTGTAACCTATGTGCTAGTTGTGCCATCAAAGCGTACCGAAATGAATAATTAGAGAAAGATAACAAAATTATGTCAGTTATGACTCGACATCGATTATTCGCTATTTAGAACTCTTGACATGTCGTCAGATTTGTAGATTGTTATTTTTGTTGAGATGATCTTTTTGCTGTTTGGGAATGTCAACGTTCCTGAGGAAGTGTACACCCTCCTGAATTTAAATTTTTCTACTTTGCATATGTTAATCAATTATTCCAAAAGGTTTGGGATTTATTTAATGTCCTTTCATAATTATTTCAATTCTTAATAATTTCATTTGTAGCAATATTGTTATAATTAGATTATTATTATTACTATTTTTATAGATAGATATGATAAATATTATTACGCACATAAGTTCCTTCTCTTCTTTTTTTTAGATGCCCGACGATACGCCAATAAATGGAATTTAAAATTTTCCAGTTTACATATGTTAATCAATTATTCGAAAAGGTTTGGGATTTATTTAATGTCCTTTCATAATTATTTCAATTATTGATAATTTCATTTGTAGCAATATTGTTATAAGTAGATTATTATTATTATTACTATTTTTATAGATAGATATGATAAATATTATTATTCACATAAGTTCCTTGTTTTTAGATGTCCGACGATACGTCAATAAATGGAAGGAATAATACATTCTTGTGGCTCGATCCACTGATCTTTCGCCATCCAGCCAGAGTCTTATACCTCTCCTCAATAACGATAAGAGCCAATCGTACATAAGTTCCTTATCATTATTCTTATCTTTATAGATTAATTTAATTATTTAATTATTCAGTTAATTATATAAATAACTAAATACTTAATTATAACTAGTTCTTAATAGTCACTAACTAACTAACTAATTTCTAGTTAACTCCCCTAATCCTTTTTCTAGCCCCCAAGACTAACATCTTAAATCATAAAGCCCATCTGTTCCTCTAACCTAGTTTCCTACTTCCTTCACTTCAAACTCCTAAACTTCTTCATCCTCCATCTTTTCCAGTTCCAAGCATCAATCAATCCTTGAGATATCACCCAAAGCTTCTTTCTAATGTTCTTCCTCCATCTTCTTCATCTCTAATTTTAAGTTTGTATTTTTTATTTTATTTTCATAAATCTTCTTTCCAACATTGTTAATGTCAAAATATCACAATGTAGTAACATAAAATAGATTTATGATGAACTTTGAAAAAAAAAATTGAAGTTTCAAATCCTTTTTAGGGTTTCGAACTTCGAATTCCCGTTGACAGTCACGACTGTGAAGCATCGGGACTGTAAAAAATTTCTACAGTCCTCGATCCAGTCAGAACTATAGAGATTTTCTATTGTCCTGAGTACATCAAGGATAATAGAATTTTTGTACAATCGAAAATCTCAAAAAAAGATGTAATGCTTTGTTCAAAATTCAAGGAGGAAGGGTACAAATCGATGTTTGGACTAAAGCTCGACAAAATGCCTATAATAAGGCTTCAACCAGCACACACGATAGTATATTTTATGACTGAAACTAGTAAAACATAATCTCATTCTTTGAAACTTAATTTAGTTAATAAAATTATAACATTCTCCACCAATTTCAAAAATAAAACTAAATATTTTACATGTACTTTTGCGTCCAAGTTCAAACAATATTTGGACATTAATCTTAACTAGTGCATGCTGTAATTACTTCAAAGTTCAAACAATTTGCACGTTCCAAATCAAAAAACACAGCACAATTTTCTTCAGAATCAATTATGTAGGAAGATGTTCCTGATGGCTTTCATTTTATTGTTATACTGTCAAAATTTTGGCAGTCCTATCAATTGCAAGAATTGTCAAAAAAATTAACAGTCCTAAATAAAACATGATGTTCAATGAATATCATGTTTTATTTAGGATTTTCAAAAAAAAATTGACAATCTTTCCAATTAGTAGGACTGTCAAAAATTAATTGTCAAAAAATTTGACAGTCCATTATCGTCCTCGTCACGACTTGGGCGAATTTTCGAAATTCGATACCCTAAAATGGGTTCTAAACTTTAAAAATCCGTCCAAAATTTTTATTAAAAGATGAAAATTATGCATTAACATGAATGTAGAGCAAAGATTTGAAATTTGGAGAGGAAGGGGAATAAAATGAAAAAAAAAAACTTTTATACTATGTAGTAGGCAGCTCCTAGCAATATTCTTGAGTGGTAAAGTTGGAAATAAAAGGGTTATTTAGAGTAAGTAGCCATAAATTTTGGGTTTATAACACGGAATACCCCTACTTAATTAAACTAATTACACCGACCATCCCTCTCTTTAGAAAAAATAAATTAAATATGGGTAGATAGTATTATAACTTTTTAGTTTTATCTTAAAGTAGGGGTACCCGTGTAATAAACATAAAATATGGGGGTGGTCAGCGTAATTAGTTTAAAGGTATGGATATTTTGTGTTATAAATACAAAACTTAGGGGTAATTAGTGTAAATAATTCTAAGTAAAAAATTGAAACAATCTTGAGTAACTTTTGTAGTGTATTTATAAAAAACTTAGTAAATTGAAAACATATGATATGTTAGTGTAAATAACAAAAAAAGAATTTTTTTTTTAGTTGTCCTCCACTTGTTTTACCATAATTTAAGTTGCACCTCACTGAATTACCATAATGCATGAAACCTTTAACGAAAACCGTCAATGGCTAATAACTAACTCTTTTGACCCCCTATTTAAGTTGGGTGCACCTTAAATTATGACCAAAATATTCTTAAATAAGTGGGATGCATATTGAATTATGGTAAAATAAGTGAGATACAACTCAAAATTTTCTTTCTTTTATTGATGTAGTAGGTGAAATGAGTTGAATGTTAGTCATTGACAATCTTCGTTAAAAGTAGAAGATTTTCTACATTATGGTAATTTCGTGGAATGTACCTTGAATTATGATAAAATAAGTTGGGGATAACTAAAAAGAAATAAAATAAAATAAAAAGAAGAAGAAGAAATACGAAACACGACACGATGATGAGAAACAAAAGTACAATATAACAGAGAGAGATTAGAAGCTTTGAGGGAGAGGAGGAAGAAGAAGAGTGATGGAGTCCATCAGCCACCGGAGTGTGTCAGTGAACGGAATAAGGATGCACGTGGCGGAGAAGGGGTCGGGCCCTGTGGTCCTCTTCCTCCACGGCTTCCCGGAGCTCTGGTACTCGTGGCGGCACCAGATCCTCTCCCTCTCCTCCCGCGGCTACCGCGCCGTCGCCCCCGACCTCCGCGGCTACGGCGACTCCGACGCCCCCTCCCCCGCCCGCTCCTACTCCATCCTCCACATCGTCGGCGACCTCGTCGCCCTCCTCGACTCCCTCCAACAAGACAAGGTCCAATCCTCTCCTCTCCTCTCCTCTTCTTAACATGATATCAGAGCAGAGCATAGTTAGTTACTAACGGGATGTTTCTTGTTTTGTACTGCGGTGAAGGTGTTTGTGGTGGGGCATGACTGGGGAGCCATGGTGGCGTGGCATCTGTGCATGCTCAGGCCGGACAGGGTGAAGGCCCTGGTCAACCTGAGCGTCGTGTTCAGCCCGAGGCACCCGAGGAGGAGGCCCGTCGACTCACTCCGGGCTCTCTACGGCGACGGTCACTACATCTGCCGCTTCCAGGTTCGCAACCCCCTTCCTGTCGGTCTGTGTTGCGTGTACACGTCAACACGATATGGACACGGAGACTGGAGGGGAGCACCTATGTATGTGTGTTTTGATATTCTTAGATTGGAACAATAGAACATGGTTCGTTTCCGAGGGAGTGCAAGATGTGCGATCGCACATGGCCCCTGTCCCAAATTTTTTAACCTTAGTATATACTACTATGCGATTTTTTTTATTTTTCTAGTGGCTAAAGAAGGTATGAGAGAGAATTGAGACCATCCGGCTCATCAAGTGGTCCATAGTATGTAAGACACAAATCCTCACATAATATCAACGACCAGTCAGGACGGGAGCAAAGTACAATACACATAAAGCTAACAAGATTATATAGTATCCATAAACATGAAATAGATACGATAATGAAAATGCATGGCAAAAGTAATTAAGTAAGCTATCATGGCATGTAAAGGGAGGGAATAAACAGTAATCATGGCAACATGTGAGTAAATAGGAAGAACTATACAACTACGTGTATTGAGATACGAAGTTTCTCGTGTGGACGGCTAGGGAGTAAGTACGGCACGTCATACGTGAGATGTATGACTGCTATCAGACACGAAAGACCATGGGATAAATCGGGGTGATCCACACGTCTACTAAGGTATTTCCCCACCCGACTAATACTCATGGATCACGACCCCAAAAAATTTAACCTTATTATATACTATTATGCGAATTTTTTATTTTTTTAGAGTGGTTAAAAAAGGTCCTTTTTTTAGTATTTAGAATGTCAAAAACAGCCCTAAACAAGAGCATATGACTGTCGCTAAGGAAGAGGGTAGGGGATTGCCTAAAGTTCATTATGACGGTCAATTAGAATTTTAAATAGGATATGAGAATGTGGAGATGGGCATCTACTGAGCCCTTGGTTTCAACTTGCAGGTGTCTTAAGTATAGATTCATGGTGTTTATGATCTGTGAAATGTCTCCTGGCTCGGATTCTATCGAAAACATAAGTTTCCAAATCCAAAAAGATTAACAGTCATATGTGGCTAGTAGTTAATCGAAAAATTATTGACCTTTCATGTTTCTGAGACGAAAAGGAGCTGATAGAGATTGAACATATGAAAAATTTAGACAAGGATATACAACCCATTTGGCACAATATGATCTAAAGTAACTAGTATAAAAACACGTGCGTTGCCACGTATTTCATACTACTTGGAAAGAGCAAATAATAGTAGTATAGATTATTATATTATTATTAGGAAGACCAAGAGACAACTGTAATTATTATAATCTTTATTAAGATTATTTAGGAAAATTAAAAGACAACCACCTTAATTACTCAAAACTTATTAGTATTATGTTATTATTATATATATTATTTTATACCTGCATGCAAGACTATTTAGGAAGATCAAAAGACAGCTTTCGTACTTACCTAGTTGTCATATGCAAGGGTATATTGGAAAGAAAAGTTTCACGGTGAAGCTGAACTTTTTTCCATTATATAGTAGTATAGAAGTATAGATAGATAAAACAGTCACAGGCATGATAATAGGACTGTTACAAAATTACAGCTAGAAATTTACTTCTTGCTAGAATCTAGGCATCTGATTAATTGGGCTTCTGAAGGTATATAATATCTGCTGAATGTCTGTCTATTGCATGACTTTTAGAGGGAGTAAAATGTTGCTGCTATTTCTCTTAAATTCTCTTCATATATTTATTGAGTCATTTGCTTGATCTTTGTAAGATTAACTTTAAGGACAGGATCTTTTGTACCATGGCTCAGAAATATCCTACAGTGCCAATCACCATATAAAATTCTTTAAGTACATCATGGTAACATAAAAGATGAAGTGGTTAGCTATCTTAACTTCTTATAGCAAGGTTTGCAGTATTGACATATGCCGGTATATATTTCGGTACGTCACAATTCAATATTGACCCCCCACCAAACTGACACTGGGGTTCTCTTTTCCGAACAACTAAGTAAAACAAAAAAATAAAACAAAGATAACTATGGGGGAAAAATAGTTTTGACACAATGATTTGCTCGTGCCAAAGATTGATATGCTACAATGTTTCAATAAGATTTCCTAAAGTCTTCTTTTGAGGTAATTGGTGGGAGCAAAGGTCTCCCATCGCCTTTCAAAAATAAGCATTTTTATTGCAACATCAAAGTTATAATCGAATGATTCACCCACAAGAAGAAAAAGTTTGCCAAAGGTCCAGAAAAGAGAAACGTCTATTACATGAGGACTTCTATTACCAAGACACGAGTGTAGGAGTTGTCCTCTATGGTTCTTCATTGACCAGGGTTTACACCTGCTGCTGCCTTCTTTGTATCTTTGGACCATTCCCCTCCCCCGCACCCCCTCCTGCAATTTAATGTTGGATAGTATCTTTATCAGCAAGGTAGGTTATGCTACAGTTATTTTGTTAAAAGATCATGTTGTTTCTTTTCAACCAGACGTGCCAACAATAACAGCCACCATGATATCCCAAAGTCAGATATCACAACCCTTATCTCTTTGCTCTCTCCAAGATCTCGAAATGACATGATAGAACCAGGGTGCACACTAATCTCGAGTTGGGTTTTACAAGCCTCCCAAATAGGACACTAGTTTACATGAAGTACTAGAGTCTCAATTGATTCGCTATAGTTTTTACAAAGTCTGTAGGTAAATTGGTCTTACCATTTACGCTTATCAAGGTAATCTCAGGTCAATAGGCCATTTTGCAAGTTAACCATAGGAAGATACATACTTCCAGCAGAGCTCTAATCAGCTCTAATCGACATGCTTTCAGAGGAGCTCTACTATTGTCTTTGGATCAAATATTCTCAAACTGAAAAACCTTGCTTTCTAGTCTCGTCATTTCCACACACAAGAAATTTTTTCTTTTGTATATGATTATGGCCTTAGAAAAGAGAGCAAGCGGAAGAAGAATTGAATTGGTGATTCGAGTGTGTAACCCACACTTCGTTATCTACCTCCTGATTTCGAAGAGTACTCAGATCAAAGAAAGGTATCACGTTGTATGTTACGTCACTTATGTTGAAGTCCTTGTCGGGCTGCTTATCTGGCCGATTCTGTTTCAGCCCCGAGTGTTCGCTCCTAGTCGAATCTCTTCCATCCGTCAAACTCATTATACTTCTAATGCAGATGAAAGGCAAGCAAAGTGAGGAAGAGGAAAAATCCCAACAACCAAGCTGAGTCAGCACGACATGTTTGGCACTCAAAGCAGCACAATGTGCTCCTACCCGGTCGTTGGGATTTTTCTCTTCCTCACTTTGCTCACCTTTCATCTGCATTAGAAATATTATGAGTTTCAAATATAAAGTGCAGATAGAGAATTTGGTATCTAGTGTTCAACGTCGTTTACACATGTTCTTATCTCCTTCAGAAGGACGTTCTTGGAGAAGTGTAATGAGTTTATCCGCAGTTATGTCGGTTCCTCTTTAAGTTCTTAACGCCTAAACCTAGGCCTCCATTGTTCCTCCTTCCCTTTTATTGACATCAAGTACCATTTATTCTACGCCTTGGCAAACAGTCGAGGAAATTTATGTTTAAACGGTGAACTCCAGCATAAAGGATCCTCCCAAACAAAAATCCCTCAACCCAGGCAGAAAGTGGTCACATAATGAAGATGGTCTCACTTTCGAAATTCCTGCCCATACTCCCGACTTTGAACTGTAGTTCTTATCAGCCTTTCTTCATTTACCCCACTAGCACCATAGTTAGCTTGAATAGTCCTGACAAAGTTGTTTTCATTGGATAACCTGATTTTTTTTTTCACCACCATTTAGCTAACATAGCTTGTTTATGTCTCTCAAATTAACCATTCATCTGTCTTGAAATTCTTTTCTTTTGCGTACCTCTCCACATTTCTCCAGGTATAACCTTTGCTATTTTCTGAGCTACCCTTCCAGAGTAACCTCCTCCTAACCTTATCAATTTGCTTGATTATCCATTTTGATATCTCATAATATGCTGGGCAGTTAGAGGGAATCGTTGACAGAACCAAATTTATGAGTGTAGTATCCCTCCCATTGGTAAGACTTTGTTCTTCCTTCTCTAGAGTTTATATCTAACTCTGTGTTCTTCAATTTGTCGGATTTTTATATCTACATATGCGCAACATTCATCCATCTTGATATTTTATTATTCAAAAATATCTATTGCTGGTGTACTTTGTCTAAAGTAAGTAAATAATATCTATTGTGGGTGATCGATTTATCAATGCTAAAGAATATCATATTCAAATCAAATGAGAAACAACAAACAATACATATAATTATGCCTTACCAAATATTTTTTTGTAGTTTTTTATAATAATATTGTTATTAGTTTTCCAGAAAGAACTCGTCAACTCCAAGAGTCCAGCGAGAGAAAAAAGTAAATAGGAAGAGGAAACCGATTCCGATACTAATATTGTGAACCTCCCCTCAACTGTAACTGTTGTTTCGCAGACATGTAGGACATGTTGTAATTCTTCAATCTTAGTTGTTATTTGTGGGGTTTAAAACTTTAAATAAGAACTAATCCTCGGCCGTCATTCTATAGCTTTTAGTGATTATAAAGTGTCTTCATTCTGTAAATGCATTGTAAATCTGTTTCCTGTATTTATTATATCCGTGATTCTGAATCTGATAATGACACAAGTTGATTAATCTCTCCCGCAAATCAAATTTTTGGAGTTTCTTTTCCTATATTGTTCCTCTATATAACAAGAGCATTTCACTACTTATATAGGAACCTGGGGAGGTTGAAGCTGATTTTGCTACTGTTAGTACTAAATTGTTGATCACAAAGTTCTTGACATATAGCAAACCAGCTCCACTTATTGTGCACAAAGGAAAAAGTTTTGGAGGCTCCCCTGATACGCAGATTACATTGCCTCCATGGCTGTCAGAGGAAGACATCAACTACTTTGCTAGCAAATTTGACAAGTCAGGTTTCACCGGAGGCTTGAACTACTACCGGTGTATGGATTTGTAAGTTCCTGAAACTATGATTTGTTCTTAAATTCAGTATATATATGCATGAGATACTTGCATCATACATCATGGAGTATTTCGTTATGGGAACAGGATTGCTCTATTTTTGTTTTTTCCCCCTATATGCAGTTGTAGACTTTGTCGTAACTCAATTCTAGAAAATGTATCACATGCACACACTGACTTATGTTCTCTTTAGCAAACTGCAAATATCTTTTACTTCATTTGTTAGGCATATGCGCTAATATTGCATCTGTGAGTGATTATAACTGCAACCAAGTGATGCTTGTGAAATTTTATGTAGGATGATTTGTTAATAATATTGGCAGATTTGCTCATGAATGCAGTTCTTATGAAGCTTTTTATAAACTAATATATAAAGAGATGAACTAAATCATTTCGCTTTTGTTTTATGTAATTTTCTGTATGCACGCAAAACCCTTAATTGTGTATGTTTCCATGTTTAAGTTTGCTCCTGGCAAATCGTTGTACTTTTGACTTTGGATAGTGATGATAATTGTAACTAGCTTATTTTTAAGATGCTTGTTATGTGCAAGGTACTAAACTACTAATTATATGTGCTTAATTTTGTTTGCATAGGCAATTTAGATACGCTACTGTAAGATCATCCCATTTTATGTGCAACCTTCCCTTGAGAATTTGGCAGAACTTAATTATATTAGATTATTTGCATCTAGGGGGTTTGTTGAGCAACTATGTTGCAAGAATGTGGACACAGATATGGATCATGACACGATAAGCATACATGATACGAACATTTTCAACTAGGTACAATAGTAGTCACCTATGTTGCATGAATACGGACGTGCAGGGTGGATCCAGAAACTTTAGTGAGTGGGGGCATGGAAACAAAGTGAGCGGGACTTGGGAAAAAAATCCATTTCTAATGTGTAAGAGGATTTGAACCCAAAACTTTAAAAACAACTCTTAAGTGCTTAACCAACTAAGTGTATATATATATATATATATATATATATATATATATATATATATTTCTTCCCGAAAATCTAGTGAGGGCTTGAGTCCCCACTACACTCCATGTGAATCCGCCCCTACAGACGCGGATATAGACACCATTTTTCCATGTCCATGTTACATAGTTGAGCAACAAGTTAAAGGAGATGTTACTCAGACAGGACTTGTGACTCTGATTTGTGCGTATAGATTACAAGGCATCCTTTTATATAATGATTCCTTGTATAAGTGTATAATTTATTACAAGTAGAAAGTGAGAGAGAGAGAGAGAGAGTTGTTGAACTTAGTCCAAATTTAAGCCAAGATACTCTTATTTAATGTCTGTAACATCAGGCCGTCAGAAATCAATAATTACAATCTACCATATAAACCCAAATCAAGCAGACAAATTTATTGGATTTACATAGAATGTACACATGTATATAAATCAAAACATAACACCACAAAATTTGAAATACAACATTACCTAAAAAATGTTTGCTATCAGACCAAACTTGATGCGGTGCTTAGTAGGTAAATTGGACTTTTATGTTGCCATCAGCATCAAGGCAGCTGGGATGCATGAAACTGCTACGTCTTACAACAAAACTAAGCCATCCCTGATAGCGGAAGCGATTGACATGTAGGAAGCAACGGGCCTAGTCCCCAATCTGTTAACATCCACCAGTACCTCCTGGCCCCTATCTTGTGAATAAACTAATAAGGTTGTTAAATAGGTGGGTGGGTGGTTCTTACTTACATAAATTGTATTGATTACAGAAATCAACATGCACATATGGTCAAAGTAGATTAGTTTAGATTGCAAAGGAAATTAAGTTCAACGTATAGTTTTATAATTACAGTAATTACGAGGGTGTTCTCTAGTACCAGTGGGATAATAATCAAATTATATGAATATAAATAGTAACTACATATTTGTAAAGAGATGTTAAACCGACGGATGGATTTACATATTTGTTGAAATAAGATATCCTGACTCCAATAGTGTTGTTTGTATTTGTCATACATATTTTTGGAGATCTTGTGTATTCATCTTGAGTGATTTTTTTGGAACCCTAACCTCATATACACCTCGCAATGTGAATGAGTAGGAACTGGGAGCTCACTGCACCTTGGACTGGTACTCAAATAAAGGTACCTGTGAAGTTTATGGTAGGGGATCTTGATCTAACATACAATACTGGGAATACCAAAGACTATATACACAAGGGTGGATTCAAGAGAGACGTCCCATTCCTTCAGGATGTTGTAGTGATGGAAGGAGTAGGACATTTCATCAATCAGGAAAGGCCAGACGAAGTCTCGGACCATATATATGACTTCATCCAAAAGTTCTAATCGTTTTATGCCACAAAGTCGCGATGCATTTCAGCTGGTCGCAAGCGCACATCTGAATAAAGTCGACAAAGCTACAAAGTTTGTATTTGCATGTACAAATTATAACCTGGTTGACTATATTGTAGCTTTGAAAAGGTTTTATATTTCATGAATGTATAATTAATCTGTTCGGTTTGAGAAATTTAATCATGAGGTGCAGATTGAGAAACCAAGATCTTTCATCGTAAGATTGGTTAATTGGTAACACACTATGCTTTGAGCCAACAGTCTGTCTGATCAATGATACAGATTTCTATGATATCCAAAGGGAAAGAATAATCAGTAATCTGCAAATATTATGCTCTTCTAGCATTGAGCGACAGAGTTGCACAGTGACATCTGGTCCAGTTCAAAGTTCAACAAATAGGTGCTATGAGAAAATGCTTAGACACAGTTATGCTACACAAACTCACTCAGAACGCATCATAGTGCAATTGTACATCTTTCCTCTTCGTCACTGTAATAATTCAGCGATGAAGCGGATTAGTAGGGTCTCCAGTGAGTAGTGTACAAACTTATAAGAGCATCATTAGTAGTTGGGACTCTCCAATGCAATTTGGAGCCCAAAATTTTAAAAAAATGTAAATGTAGAATGGGTTGAGTTTGTATGAGAATAGTAGGAAATGATAAAGTGAGCTCCGGTCCCAAAAATTGTGTGGTCAAAAATTAATGTAGGAAAAAAATAATATAAAGTTTAGAATCTAGAAAGTTGGGCTCCAAATTGGAACTTACTATTCTACAAAACGAGTTTCTACAATCTAGAATCTAGAAATTGGGAGGCCCAACCCTTAGCACCTATGGATGAATTGGGACCGAAATTGTAGAAATTGGGACTAGGAATAAGACTTATTATTCTACAAAATGAGCTCCTACATTCTAAATCTAGAATCTAGAGAATGGGATGGGCCTTACTAATGATGCTCTAAGAATTGTATCATGAGAAAAATCTGGTAGTACCAACAAATAGGTTAAAATCTGGCAGTATCACCAAATAGGTTCTTGATCTAGTTCGACCTGACGATTAGTACTCCTCGATTGAAAGACACGAGAGTCGACAAGACACGAGTCGATTTGAAGTAGTAGATGACACATGGAAACACTGTGATTACTGCTCTTGTTGGTCTACCAAATCAGTTAGTTGTAGTACCGTTGGCTTCCCTTCTGCTTTCCCTATAGTCGTCCTCCACCGAACAGCTCTAATGCGTTACTACAAAATCAACACAAAGCGACCAGATATTCAGTACAAGAGTCTGGTGTGGCTACCACCAAACTTAGCCATAGAGCTGATGAAGGAGTGGAAGTGTAATTGTCGGCTGCTGCAACTCGGGCCATCATTCAGCTTAGAGAGAAACATTTAGTTTATTCGATTTCGACCGAAATAGTCAAAGATCAAATAAACTAAAATTCAAAAAAACTGAACTAAACCAATATAATCGATTCAGTTTTTTGATTGGACTATTTTTATTGTTTAATAGATCATATCCAAAGTTGAACTTATGTGGGCCCAAAGTTGGACTTATAATTAAATTATATTAAAAAATATATAATTTTTATATATACAAACTTTGTATTTCAAAAAACATACAAAAAATTGAAAATATTTACATAACTAAATAAATTTTATTCGGTTTTCGATTTTAGACAATAACCAAAACAGCTCACCCACCGCTACATCCAACACAAGATAGATCTCTTGGGGCCCAAACAGTGTCAATCTAAAACATTATGGCAATGATGCAATCTCATGAGAAAAATTATTTAATGAGCCGAACTCGCCATGCATTTCCTTATCATCCACTTGATGACATAAAAATGAAAATAACTGTTCTACATGCACTCATCCTCATGCCACCAAGTGCATGATAAAGGTACACGTGAGTACCACTCACTGAATAATTTCGTCTCCTGGAGCTGATTGCATGAACGTAGTATCAATAAATTCAACACCTTATTTATTATGGGACCATGAGGATAATTAAACATCTGCACCATATTGTAAATAAAAGAAGTCCAACTAGTAGAACATTATATCATTTAACATTCAATAAAGTCGATATTGACGGAAACCGAAAATTTGCAAAAATAAACTCTCAAGTTCAAATCTACTACAGTGACGCCCACAAGTGGAACAACATAAACTTGCTCAGTTTCTGAATCCCCTACTGTTCCTCCTTCCCCGAGCCTTTTCAAACTTTCTTCCCTTTGATCGGACATAAGGCTTAGTGTGGCTGTGGGGAACACCAGGCGCAGGTCCAAAGTGTCTCACAGCTTCCCTAGCATTCTTGGGACCCCTAAGGAGGACCTGTATGGAAGCAGAATTTGAATTCAGCAATAATGGATGGAAACAATTAAACCTAATAAATAAACATGCAGGGATATTAAACATAAATCTTCCAGAATGCACAGACTCGCAAATTACCAACCATATATATGCATTATAAAAAACCATAAAGATTCCATTAGCATGTACACAACCATTTTGTCACTTAATATAATTATATTATTGTTGACAGGAAACTACAGTGATACATATGCCAGTAAAGCAAAAGCATACATAGATCTCTTATTATACTTGCTCGATCTTAGAAGAACAGAGAACTCAAAACATTTTGGAATTGAAAATCACTCGGACAGATAAAACTGAAGGAAACAATAGACATACATTTTTTAAATGAAAAACCAAAGAAAGGACAAGGCTACACAATCTTGGACTACTTTAGCTAAGTGCATGATCAGCAAATACAATCCAGGAATGCCAAAACTTCTACTCTAAAGCATTGAAGGGAAAGGAAAACAAAGAGAGATGCACGAAATTGCAATCTGTTTCACTTCAAAATGTTATAACCCAACTAATGTACCAGAAGGATAACACAGAACTTAGCACTCAAAGGGGAGAAAAGGAACAAGAAATTGGTCAACAATATCAGTTCTGCAGTTAACAAATATTATCACAAGCAAAAATGCCGAAATGAGTCGACCTACTCTTATACATTCATTACCTAGAAGACTTGATCACCTGGAATACCCCTAGACTTTCTTTAAAGATTCTGAAGGAAATGCCAAATATAATTTCATTCAGGTTAACAGTATATATATATATGGAAGCGGATCAAAAGCCCCCCTTAGAAAACCCCCCTCACTCTAATCCGTAATTTAATGTTAATATTAATGTTAATGTTAATATTAATGTTAATATTAACATTAAATACTAAAATTAACATTAAACTTAACATTAAAATTAACATTAATATTAACATTAACATTAATATAAAAAAAATAAAAAAAATTAATATTAACATTAACATTAACATTAACATTAACATTAATATTAATATTAATATTAACATTAATATTACGAATTAGAGTGAGGGGGTTTTTAGGGGATTTTCTAAGGGGGGCTTTTGATCCGCTCCCTATATATATATATATATATATATATGGTCCGAATCGGGAGCCCCGTCGCCCTCGACCGTTGGATCGGGCGGGCCCCGATCCAATGGTGCAGAAGGGGGGGGGGGGGGGGGGGGCTTTGGTGGGGCTCCCCCCGCGGGGCTTTTGATCCGCGTTAAGTTGTGATTATTTATAGTCTCGTTCCCTGGATAGAAAGCCGAGAGAGACATTTCCTCTAATTGCAGATAGAGAGGAATATAAGGATACCTAGAGAGATAAATATGACATTGACATATAGAGAGAGGACTAGAAGAGAGGTATATGTACATCGTAACCAGAGAGACTCACATAAGCAGGGGCAGCTTGCTAGTTAGAATAGAACAAAGTACCTAAAACAGCATATGGCAAGATCAAGGTACATCAAGAGGCTGGTGACCGAATAAAGACCATGTACATGAAGCAAACAGGAGTTTCAGGTCAAAAATGACAAACAATTGAACACTGATCCTCGGAAGCAGTCAAAGTGCGATGTCATAAAAAAACAACGAAGCTGTTGAAATCAATGTTCACACTACCAATCTCAGACCACTCATGACTATCGGTTGCTGCAGTTTTGGCTCTGGTTTCATCCAATAGTCTAAATGAGTTGAAAAAATGTACCTAATCATCGCTGGCTTGTATACTCTTTTTGCAACATGTTCTTTATTTATTGTTTTAAAATGCTATGAAATGAGCATAGATGAAAATGAAAACTATTCATGGACCTAGTTCTATCTATGATTAGTAAGCACGAGCACCTGAAATCAGACCATGTTGTGTCAGACGCTAAGGCACGCCAAAGTATATGTTGTGGCTATTGCACTATATGTATTGCATGTATCATATTCTTGTAAGTTCAACATAATATACAAATCAATCACCAAAGATATATATATATATATATATATATATATATATATATATATATATATATGGACATGGTAATTGTGTCGAACGCTTGATCTCCTGACCATTTGGGCCGCATGCCTCACCATTATATATATAAGCTCACATAATGTTCATTAAAGAAAAACGGAGAAGACTACTTCGAAAAATCGAAATTGGTTCGACACTCGTCGGAAATTGGGCTATCATGTTTTAGTACGATATTTTCGATAAGTGTCAAAATTCTCATTAAAGAAAAACGGAGAAGACTTCTCCGAAATATTGAAGAAACCTTAACTCAAGAAATAGTGGAATCTATCAAAAATTATGCAGGAGAATAGAATTCACTGATTCATTTAGAAAGTATGGGTGCATAAAAAACGAAACCTGACTCTTAAATTTCCACTTGAAGTTATTTTTCATGGAGTTCCTCTATATTCTGAAAGAAATAAAAATGAATATTGTTGCTTCAATATACATCGACAATCAACCGGAACTAACAAAGGATTTACTGGGCATTTGCAAATCTATTATGCATTCAACTCCTTTCATGACAAGGACGGTATACTGTCTAATTTATGCTAATGTAACACATCCTTGCCTTCTATGTAAGTAAAGACACATACTCACCTTCTAAGTATATAAAGCCTCATACTGAACTGGGATAAAAACTATCATCATTAGTCTACTTGACATACTTAAACAATAACCATCTGAAACATGAGGGACGTAATCTCAGGTTTCACCATAATCAATTATTCAAAAAATTGGCATTGAGATTACATTTTTGCTACAAAAAAATACTAAAATCGAGAAATGAGACTAATAGTACTATATAGCTTCTCTGAAGAAAATACATCAACTCAAATATGAAAGAAAATCAATCCATATATATATATATTGTGGAAATGGTAAGAATCGTTCCCACTGGGATTCGAACTCCGCCCACAAGGGCTATATATATATATATATATATATATATATATATATATATATATATATATATATATATATATTGTGGAAATGGTAAGAATCGTTCCCACTGGGATTCGAACTCCGCCCACAAGGACTACATGCCTCCACAGTAACCACTTGGGCTAGTGGTCATTGGATATATATATATATATATATATATATATATATATATATATATATATATATATATATATAATGGTTTCCTCAGCAGAGTATACACATTGAATGATCAAAGGAATTCAGCATTAGCATGGTCAAAGTGAGCATCATGGGGAACCATACATATAAATATATAATATATGTATAATTATACATTGCTGCTGCTTTCCAGAAAGCTACCGCATAAGCAACTACTGGTAGCAGTCTCCCTCAACTGCTGCCAAAAGTTCTCTTTTTTGAACTCGCTTTTCTAAAAGACTTAATATGTCGCCGCAACCATACATAATTTGGGAGTGCTTTTGGAAAGAAAAGTAAAAACAAAACAAAAAACAAAAACAGCCATGATAAGCAATCCTAACCCAAGCCTCACAGATGTTAGATGAGGGGTGCTTGAAGAGCCATATGTCACATTATCACTATGTTGCACGAATATGAACTCGGATACATATATGGACACGATACAAACATCCTTAAATAGGTACAAGGTCGTCAACTATGCCGTACAAATATGGATATGGGTACGAATATAGTCACAATTTTCATGTTCCAAACATAGCTTATACATATACCAAACTTCCCTAAGTTTATCGAAATGTACACGGCAGCAAATCAAAGATTGTCAATAACAGTAAATAGTGAGGTTACATTCTTCTTCCCGAGGGGCACCCATAGAACCAAATATATTACTATACATACAAGATCAAATTTATATAAGCAGTAGGTAATCGAATGAGAAATTATCGGTGCCAGCTAGATTACCGTGTTCTGGCCGAGGGGCGCTCGGAGAGCGAGCTGGTCGAAGGTCAGGCACTCTCCGCCGGCCTTGAGGATCCTCGCCCTCGCCGTCTCGGTGAACCTCAGCGCCGCCACCTTCAGCGCCGGGACATCGTACACCCTCTTGTCGTCGGTCACCGTGCCGACGATGACCGCGATGCTATCCTCCTGGTCCATTACCCAAACAAAATTAACGATCTTTACTCTTTCCAACAACAATCGAGCACGAAATATAGAGATCGGAACGAGAATCGGACCTTCCCCTTGGTGAAGGTGATGAGCCGCTTGAGGGAGATCGGCGGCCGGTTGGTCCGGCTCATGAAGAGCCGCTTCAGGACGACGGCGTTGAAGCTGCTGCCGGTCCTCCGCACGAGAAACTTGTAGAGCTGTTCGACGAACGGAACGGTCGGTTCGGGAAACGGATCTAAACCCTAGAAAAAGAGAGAGAGAGGGAGAGGGAGAGGGAGAGGGAGAGAGAGCAGATCTGACCTTGACGAGGAGCTTGAGGTAGACGTCGTCGGACCTCGGCGCGGTGCGCTTGGTCTTCTTGCTCCGACCGCCGGCGACGAGATCGATACCCTGAGGGGAAAAGAGGGTTAGCGGAGATGAGAGTGCTGGAAATTTTAGGGTTAGGGTTAGGGAATGGGCTAGGGTTCGGAGGAGATTACCATGAGTGCTGCTGTTGATGTTCTTCTTCCTCCTTCGGCGTCGAGGCGGCTAGGGTTTTGAGAACCAGCATTTAGGAGTTATTATAGTAGGAGTTGGGGGTTTTATTTGTAAATAAGTCCCTATAAATTCCTTTGTAATAAGTCTCTAATCTTATTATTTTATTCCGAGTCCCTCAAATCATAGAAATTGAATTTACACACGCTAACTTAAATCACTGTCTTGTTTATGTATATTAATATATAACTCATTATTAGGATATTATTAATTTTTTGTGATTTAGTAACAGGGTCTCACATATATATGAAAATTAGAATTTGGGTCTGAAAAATGACCAATGTTCATAAATAGTGATTTCGAAATCCAAATTCTAACGTTGATCATTTTTGAGATCCAACTCCTAATATCCATATATATAAGAGACCCTATTACTAAATAACCCAACTTTTTTTTTTTCTTTACGTATACTTGTTCTTCTTTTACGTAACATGTGTGTCCAGACCTCTAGTTTTATTTCACAAAATAAGTATTTTATTATCATGTTCATTCTCTTTGCATTTACATACTACATTTATTTGCACCATTTACACTATATCCACGTTTTAATTTGATATAAATGGTATAATTTGTATTAAAAAAAATATTGCATCAACTCTTCCAAGTGCAATAGAACCTTGATATTTAATAATCGATAAATTAATAACATTGGTTAAATAATATTTTTGGTCGGATAACGTGCTAAATTAATTATTTGTTAAATTTATAAGATAATGCATTATATAGGTCACATGTAGTATATAACTTAATAACATTTTAATATATATAGTGTTTATGATTCGACTATGAAGTCTTTCTAAAATATAAATCAATTATTATTTGTTTGTTTTTGAAATTGACATCACTTTTGAATTTTATCTCTAATTTTTTTAACTCGATAAGAAGTACTAGTGGGGTTTGAACTTGTTTTTTGTTTTTGTTTTTTTTTTCCATTGGTGGCATTTTTCTTACATAAGCATTTCTATATGTTTCCAACATTGTATCATGTGCTTGTGTTTGCTCAATAGTGTTGGAGTGGGTGGGGTTCCCACCTATGTGGAGAATACCCCGGAGAGCGACCAGCGCCATCCGTGTGTCGGAGAAGCTTGGGGAGTGCATAGATTTTATTTTGGTACATATATGGTAAGGAAATATATTATTGGATTTCCATATTTACTTTGATTATATATTTATGATTTGACCCTTCATATAGTAGCTTTCCATATTATTGGGCTTCCAATTATGGTAAGCTAATTATGATTGGATTTCCATTAAATATATGATTGATTTATATTGGAAGTTTCCATATATATTGGCCTTCCATGTATGGGTTACCAAGGGCTTATAAAAGGGTGATGCATGCTAGTTGTAAAATCATCTCAAAACAAAGAGTGCTTTACAATCTTTGAGAGAGGGAGAGAGGATTAAGGACTATTGTGAAGGAGAGATTGCTTCGAATAATTTTTCGGCATCTCTTGTTCTTCGGAGTCCGCAATCAAAAAAAAATTTCTTTCAAGTGAGTTGTGGTGATCCGTATTGGATCAGGAGGAGCTTGTAGAGGGTATATTCTCTTTATTCCATTAGTGGAGGTTCTTCAGGGTTGGACTCCGATCGTCCCGTGGTTTTTTTCCGCAAGGGTTTTCTACGTCAAAAATCTTTGTGTCTGCGATTGTGTTTGGCGTTTTTGGTTTGTGTGCTTTTGCTCGGTTCTCTCGCAGGACTTTCTGGTTTGCGGGAACGGTTTTCGCGCTTCGTTCCCAACAGAGTGGTATCAGAGCTTTGGGTTCAAAGAAGTGTCAGGAGTTGACAGTCAAACCAGGAAGCAGAGATGGACGCGAAGCCGGTGCGCATGGTGAACCTAAACGGTACCAACTACCATTATTGGCGGAGCAAGATGAAGGATTTGCTGTTCGTCAAGAAGCTGCATCTTCCAGTATTTGCATCCGAGAAGCCCAGTGACAAATCCGATGAGGACTGGAACTTCGAGCATATACAGGTGTGTGGGTACATGCGGCAGTTCGTTGATGAGAACGTGTACAACCACGTTGCCAATATTGAGCATGCGAAGACGTTGTGGGAGAAGCTGGAATCTTTGTACGCAAAAAAGATCGGGCTAAACAAATTGTTCCTGATCCGGACGATGATGGGTCTGCGGTACAAAGATGGTGCATCCATTACGGATCACTTGAGTGAGTTCCAGGGCGTGGTGGACCAGCTATCCTCGATGGGAGTCAAGTTCGACGACGAGGTTCAAGGACTTTGGTTGCTATGTACATTGCCAGACTCGTGGGAGACTGTACGAGTATCTATGATCGCTTCTGCTCCGGAAGGCGTGGTCAGTCTGGAGTTTGCCAAGAGCGGGGTACTGAATGAAGAGATGCGGAGACGTTCTCAGGGCACTTCATCCACATCCCATCACTCAGAGGCACTAGTTTCGGAGAGCCGCGAAAGGGGCAAAAGCAGGGGTCCAGGTGGTGGCAGAGACAAGAGCAGGGGAAAGTCCAAGGGTCGGTACGAGGACTCGGAGTGTTACCATTGTGGCAAGAAGGGCCACATCAAGCGAAACTGTTTCGCTTGGAAGAAAGAGAAGAAGGGCGACAAGGGGAAGCAAGATGAGAACACTACAGCGGCGGCTTCGATACATGGAGGCGATGTGATCGTCGTAGGTGATGAGGTTATCACAAACCTCGCATGCGATAACAATTCTTGGCTGGTGGACTCAGGGGCTTCAGCGCATGTATCTCACAACATGGCACTATTTGCCACTTACACGACAGGCGACTGTGGAGTGTTGAAGATGGGCAATGGAGATGTGTCAAAGGCGGTTGCCGTTGGAGATGTGCATTTGAGGACGAAGACGGGTGCAGTTCTTATTCTCAAAGATGTTCGTCATGTCCCTGATATCCGTTTCAACCTGGTGTCGGTTGGAAGGTTGGATGATGAGGGATTCTTCATTCTCTTCGGAAATAGTCAGTGGAAGCTTTCCAGAGGTTCGATGGTGATTGCCAGAGGAAGCAAGAAGTCCGGTCTATACTATATGGAGGAGAGCGCACAGGGGGCACAGGAGGTGAACGTAGTCAGTGATGCGTCTACCGAGTTGTGGCACAGGCGGCTCGGCCATATCAGCGAGAAGGGGATGAGCTACTTGGTGAACAGGAAGGTGATTCCAGGGCTCAAGTCTACAAAGTTGGAGAAGTGCACGCACTGCTTAGCTGGGAAGCAAAATAGGGTGTCTTTCCAAAGTCACCCAAGTTCAAGGAAGCCGGCGTTGCTCGAGTTGATTCACTCGGATGTCTGCGATCCTATGAAGGTAAAATCTATTGGTGGTGCTTCTTACTTTGTAACTTTTATTGATGACTGTTCCAGGAAGGTTTGGGTCTATGCCTTAAAGACCAAGGATCAGGTGCTGCCTATTTTCAAAGAGTTTCAGGCCTCTGTTGAAAGAGAGACGGGCAAGAAGTTATTGTGTGTTCGGTCCGACAATGGCGACGAATACATCGGTCCCTTTGATGCTTATTGCAGAGAGCAGGGGATACGACACCAGAAGACTCCGCCAAAGACACCTCAGCTCAATGGTGTAGCGGAGTGCCTGAACAGAACACTGATGGAGAGGGTACGGTGTTTGCTGTCAGAAGCAAACTTGTCGGGCAGTTATTGGGGTGAGGCTCTTCTCACAGCCGCTTATGTTATTAATTTGTCTCCTAGTGCTCCTTTGCAGGGTGATGTGCCTGACAAAGTATGGTACGGCAAAGAGCCGTCATACAATCACCTGCGAGTGTTTGACTGTAAGGCCTTCGTGCATGTACCGAAGGACGAGAGGACTAAACTTGAGCCGAAGACGAGACGATGCGTCTTTGTCGGCTACAGTCGGGATGAGTTTGGCTATAGACTCTACGACCCGGTGGGAAGAAAGCTCTACAGAAGCAGGGACGTGGTGTTCGTCGAGGATCAGACCATGACCAATACTCAGGATTCCGAGACGCCTTCTGAGGCTGAGGAATTGCCTGAGTTAGAGTCATTTCGCTTCGAGCAGTTTCCAGAGGACATCGCAGAGGATCCCATTATGGGAGAGCCAGTACATGGAGTTGCTTCCAACCTTGATCATCAGCCTGCTGATGGTGGTCAGGGTGTCCCTCAGGAGGATGAGCATGCCGGGGAGGCAGTTCCTGAAGGGGAGGAGGCTGTTGGTATACAGCCAGCACCAGTGGCTCAACTGAGAAGGAGCGACAGAGATCGTCGACCATCTACGAGATACTCACCGGATGAGTATGTGCTATTGACTGACGGGGGAGAGCCCGAAAGCTTTGTAGAGGCTATGGAAGACGAACACAGGCAGGAGTGGATGAAGGCCATGCAGGAGGAGATGAGTTCCTTGCACACTAATTCTACTTATGAGCTGGTGCGGTTGCCAAAGGGCAAGAAGGCTTTGAAGAATCGATGGGTGTTTAGAGTGAAGCAGACGGATGATGCTACTCGCCCTCGATACAAAGCGAGGCTGGTAGTCAAAGGCTACGGTCAGCGAAAAGGCGTGGATTATGATGAGATATTTTCGCCTGTCGTCAAGCATTCATCTATTCGGGTGGTGCTAGCATTAGCAGCCAGCCTCGACTTGGAGGTCGAGCAGATGGACGTGAAGACGGCATTCCTCCACGGTGATCTTGAGGAGGAGTTGTACATGGAGCAGCCAGAGGGATTCTGTGAGAAGGACAAGTCACATTTGGTCTGCCGGTTGAGAAAGAGCTTGTATGGTCTGAAGCAGGCTCTGAGGCAGTGGTACAGGAAGTTCGAGTCGTTTATGGGGGGAGCATGGTTATGTACGGACGACGTCGGACCATTGTGCATTTGTGAGGTATTTTGCCGAGGATGATTTCATTATTTTGTTGCTCTATGTAGATGATATGCTATTAGTGGGTCGGAATGCCACTAGGATAGCGAAGTTGAAGCGCCAACTGGGCGCGGCCTTCTCTATGAAGGATTTGGGCGCAACGAAGACTATTCTTGGGATGGAGATCAGCCGAGAGAGAGAGTCCAAGCTGCTACATTTGTCCCAAAAGAAGTACATTCACGGGTACTTCAGCGTTTCGGTATGGACGGGTCAAAGAAAGTGAGTTGCCCCCTTGCGGCTGTCACGACCCGCACCCGGATATACGGATACGAATACGTGGGCCACGCCCAGCCTACGTCGCAGTATCTGCGGTAGAACGCTGTCTAGTACCCAATAAATATACACTACATCTAGAAGGCCTACAACTATAAATATACTCTAGTCACATCACAACAGCTAGGGATGATAAGACAAGAAAGATAACTAAAGCACAAGAACAACTAGAAACTACTAGAAGGAATCATAAGACAGAAAAATAAAGAAGGAAAAACAAGACGAACTAAGGATAACTACCAGACAACTCACATAGAAGAATAGTGAGATCCACCTCAGCTAGCAACATCATGAAGTCCACTAATGGTATAACAACTCCTAAAATATTATCAACGGTATCCTGTCAGGAAAATGAGCAAGTACAAACACTAACAGCAGTTCCATGTGAATTGACAAATTCTATAAGAGACAGTATAATGAACTACAAAACAAAGATATATGAAAACTTGGGAACCGTTCGGAAGCCGAGTTACAACCCTTAAACCAAACAAGGATCGGGGTTGTAACTCTTCTCCCGAGCAGAACTTAGTCTCCAATCAAGGTACATCATAGAGGCATATAAAACATGTGAGTAACTGAAATTATAGCATGGTGAGAAGTACTGTATGTAGAACAGAACAGGATATATGATAAGATAAAATAAATATAAAATGTGCCTTGAATTATTAGAGCGATATGTGATCGGCTTGGGATAAGTGACAGGACAGGCTATCCACTTGGCCCGGCAATCCGCGGTGACCTCAACGGAAAGTCATGCCGGCCAACCTGGATAACGAGCACAAGGCAAGAGGATCTCGCTACACCCTTCGTGAGGGAAGAGTGGCGCGATCACATGAATAGTGACAGGGTGGCTTGGATCATATAACCCCTAATAATTCCCCATCCCCGAATAGTATAATGGACCTGGACATGACACGTCATGACACGGGATTCCCTAAGAGGATAGCTACTCCCTCTCAGGAATCGGTGTCTATACAAGTACATGGAACAAGACAGGAAATGTACATATATACCAAGAAAATCCAGGAACAACATCTCATGTCATGATCCAACATATACTAGTCCGTAAACTGTCGTGACTGGGAATCAAGTAAGACACTACGACTGAATCGAATATAGCAGATATCAAGACAATAAAAACTATCAGTGAATGTACTCGCCTGCGGTCCTGAGCTGTCAAATGGGGTCGATGCTCAGAGTGATGCCACAGACCTAAAGATAAGATATATATAAGCTAATTAGGGTTCAACAGTGTTAGGCTTGATGTCGAAATCCTTCATCTGCTTCAGCCATCTTCTCAGTCTATCATTCAGCCCTTTCTGAGTGAAGACATATTTCAGGCTTTTGTAGTCCGTATAAATTTTCACTCCCTTTCCATAAAATCATGCTTCCATAGCTTCAAAGTAAAGATAATTGCAGCAATTTCAAATTAGGCGTGGGATGATTCTTCTCATGAGTCTGTAGTTGCCTACACGTGTAAGCAATTACTTTCCCATGTTGTTGAAAAACGCAACCCAGTCCTTTTTCAGAGGCATTACTGTAAATTGAGAACCCACCGGTTCCTGCGGGTAGCGCAAGGATTGGTGTAGTGGTAAGTCTCTTCTTCAGCTCCTCAATGCCGCCTGACAAACTTTCGTTCAGATGAACTCTTCATTCTTCCAAGTGAGCTTCGTCATCGGCTCAGCAATCTTGGCGAAATCCTTCACGAACTTCTGATAGTAGCCAGCCAAGTTCAAGAAACTTCCGAATTGAACTTGGGGTATACCACTTTTCAACAGCAGCTATCTTCCATCGAAATTTCTTCTCTTGACAACATGGCCAAAAATCCACCTTGTCAAAAATCCACGTTCAGATAGCTTACCATAAAACTTCTTTTTCTTCAAAGTTTCCAGAACTTTCCTCAGATGTTCTTCATGCTCTTCTTCAGTCTTCGAATATATCAGAATGTTATCTATGGAGAAGATAAACTGATTCAAATACTCATGAAAAACTCTGTTCATGATATTCATGAACACAGCAGGAGCATTTGTCAGTCCAACGTCATGACCAAAGAAAACTATCCATACTTGGTGTTTGAATGCCGTCTTGGAAATGTCCTCCTTCCTGACTTTGATTTGATGGTAGTCAGATCTTAAGTCAAACTTCGAAAACACCCTAACTCCACACAAACAGATCAAACAGATCCTCGATCCGGGCAGAGGGTACTTGTTCTTTAGTGTCTGGTAATCGATGCACATCCGTTGTTCAATCCTTCTTGGGCACAAACAAGATAGGTGTTCCCTAAGGTGAAGTTCCACCCTGAATAAATCCTAGAGCCTTCAGTTCATCGATCTGGTCCTTCATCTTCTATGATCTTCGAGTCTGAATCATGCCTTATTGTAAGGGACAGGGTCTGCTGGATAGGAAGAGGGTCCTTAGATTGTGGCCTAACAGGTGTTGCTGGGATATGAACTCTGGTTTGATGGAAAGATAAGGGCAGTCCTTTACCCGATGTTTAGCAGATCCATATGCCAAACATTGTCCCAAACTCTTGCGGCAACTAACGGCCTGATGACCAGGCCTCTTGCAGTAGTTACAAGCCCATAGCTTCTTACGACAAGGCTGCCGAAAAGTAGAGTACTTGATGGGACCCCAAATATCTTCTAGATTCAAGGGTATCCTTCCTAGGACAAAAGTTCTGCTCTAACTTGGTTGGGGATAACTAAGGCTACATCATGACGTTCTTCATGTCTTCTCTCGTGATATTCATCTGTTCCTGCTGGGCTTCATCTTGAGCTTTCTGGAACTCCATGATTTCTTGAAATATGGTAACCATTTGGAAGATGTTTGCCGGTACTGGTGGAGCAACAAAAATGGATTCTCCACCAAGAAAATGCAACTCAGTTTGAGATGAGGTAGGAATCGCCAGTGTCGGGAAAACTTCACTGGATGCACTATGGGGAAGGTCAATCAGCCGCGAGGGAATAAACCCTGGACTTGGTTGAGGAGATGGGGTATAATCCGGAGATAACACCTCATTGCCAGCCGGATTGGTCTTGTCAATGGTCATTCTATGGAAGGTTTAGGATGCATACATAAGCAAGGTATCCTACCAGTCTATAGTCAAACAAAAATATTTATTTATAATATATTTCGGTCCTATGTTGTAACAAATTGATGTTCTAGTGTTCTAGTTGTTTCTAAATATGTTTTCCTAAGTTGTTGTTCTGACCTGCATGGGCCACTACTGAAAACATGTCATGACCCGATTCCAAATAATTGGGTCGAATCGGATCATGCCCAGCCTGCACCGTTGTTGAGACGGCGGCAGTAAGCTGTATCACTCATGCAGGTAAATAAACAACACAGTCTAATTGTCACAACTTTAATAATTCGAATAGTTTAAAAAAACTTTTTACAATAAAATGAAAGATACATCTGTAATACATTGTTTTCCACAAACATCATGAATTATAAAAGAAGAAGAAAAATCTAGGCATCTAGCTCATCAGTCTCGAGATCATCGTCCTCTAGTTGGAATCTCAGGAAAAATACCGTGGAACAAAGTATCATCAGCGATACCTAAAATGTTGGGTCTCCAGTCAGGAGGGAGCAAAGTACAATTACGAATATCCAATAATTCAAATAATAATTTGAAATTTGTAATGTTAAACAATTTGAAATACTTTAACAATATTTTTCAACAATTCTACAATTGAAAACAATGTGATTTGAGTAGGTAACGAACTATGACCGGCTTGGGATGATTCAATTATATCCTAATGATACGGTCCGGCCTATCCTCGTGTATAGGAGGAATCAGCTCGCACAATCAATGATGCAATATAGGGGTATTGGTCATAGACGCTACACTACTCCCCCAATATCCCGAGTCAATCAGATTCAATCAATGAGTCAATATTCGAACTCTAGTAAAGAGTTCCACAATCAATACTCTAGGAGAGAGTTCCGTGTAGCAATGTGGTTTAAAATTGCAATAAAACAATTACTAGATAAATTACCAAATAGACATAACTGTACTTGCCTTTGTTATTGTGACTGGATCGAGAGTCTGTACCGGGGAACTAGGTCAAACACTTCCTCGAAATCCTACATTTGAGATTCCAGACTTAGAAACAATATTCAACCCATATCTAGATGTGCTAGTTACAATCTCTAGTAGTAATGTCCTAATCAGGTTTTAAGTTGTATTAATCTACAGCTAACGTTTACGTCGCAACTACGTGCGTTTGATTAAACCGGTTAATTGGATTATTTGAAAATAATACGAGAATCAATTTAACTTGGGAAAACTTTGAGTTTTTGTAATATATTTATAAAAATACAGTTTCTTTTAGTGATAAATCGTGAACTAGTTATTTACTAATATTTTATCCATTTTAATTAGTTCTTACTTAATCAGTAAATCGCACTCTAATCTACGATTATGCGACTAATCAAAACCACCCAAATTTCACATCCACCAGAAAAATAAAATAAAACTATGCTACACAGTACAATGGCACAGCTAATGGTCCTAGGGTGGGCTTATGCCCTGTACAATTACCTTTTACATCAAATAAGAGAAAGTGATTTAATTAATAAATAAAGTGCAGTAATTAAATAACTATAATAAATAGCCTAAATATTAAATAAAATAATTAAAAATGAAAGCTAAGAGTCTCAGACTCGGTCCATTCCTCAAAATCCAGCTAATACCACAACGCCCGGTCGGACCGGTGCGTTTGCATTTCGCCGGGGCCCACAGACCGGTACGGTCGTCGCCCGAAAAATCAATTTAGAAATTCATTTTCGAAAGCCAATTTTGAAATCAATATAAATATAGTTTTTGTAAAAATTTGGGCAGCACTTCCTCTATTTCGGGACAAACCCAAAACTGGGAAATGCGCCACGGAAAACCTGCAAATATTTCCAACCCAAAATAATCCCACAGAATATATCCACCAAAATAATCCCAAGCCACAGAAAATAATTCCCAAACCACCGAATTTCCCGAAATGTCCGGGAATCCCATAATCCAACCAATTCACACCAAACCAGCAGATAAAACACAGGAAAATACGCTAACGCAGCTAACCGAAAATACTACGCTGCTAACCGGATTTCCCGAAGGGAATCCGGGGACCGATTTTCATCACCGACTCTACGGGAGGGACGAACTACTGTGACTAACAAGAAATTACCAAATTCCGTTGGCGGGGAACCGCGGGAAAAGCTTGGGAAAATCCGAAACGAAGTTCGGCAGCAGGTCGTAGATCCTGGACAGCAAGCCTCGCAGATCCGAACTCGGCCACACACAGAAGAGGGGCACGGAAAGGGTCTGCGGGAGAGGGGATCTCGCGGCGGCGGGGAGCCACGCGTAGAAGAGGCAGCGGCCGGTAGGGCACGCGACCACGGCGGGGGCCGGTCGGCTCGCCGGAAAAGCGAACGGCGGGGGACCGTCGGGACAGCGCGCGGGGATCGGCGGAGAGGGTGGCGCTGTCGGAGGCGCGCGGACGGGTGGCACGGTGGTCGCCGGAACCGCGCGGCCAAGGGCGCAGAGGGCGCGCCGGTCGGGGTCGCGCGGCCAGAAAGGGGACTGGCGCGGTGGGGAGATCGGCGGCCGCGGGAAAGGCCGGCGAAGAGTTGCCGAGGCGCAGGGGCGCGGGGCCAGAGGTCGCCGACGGCGTCGGGTGCGGGATCGGCCCGCTGGAGAGTCGGAAGCTAGGGCTCGCCGGGATCGGGGGTGGCCTGGAAGCACGCGCGGAGATGTTGGAGAGGGGGCGCCGGCAGCCTCAGGCGGAGGTCGGCGGTCGGGATCGACTTCGGTCAGCTAGGGTTTGGGGGTTAGGTCTTAGGAATGGGAAAATGGTGATGGAAATGGAAATGAAAGTAGGGTTTTAAATAGAGAGGGTGGAAGAGGGGTTACAGAAGGCGAAGAGGCGACGGTGGCTGGCGGTTTCGGGGAGGGGAGGAGTCGGGATGCTGGCGGTCGGTGCCGAGGGGTCGGCCAAAGCCTAACGGCAGAGAAGGAAAGGAATTTCCTTTCCTAACAATAAAGAAGGAAAGAGAAAGTAAGAGTTTTAATAAAAAAATGATTACTATCTTAAACAATAGGATTAAGATTTCATATTAATTATTATAACTAATGGTTTTATTTTTTTATTATTATTATTTTTTTTTTTAAGAATAAAATCAAATTTGGGTTTGATTTTCAAAATGGATCAAGATATAACAAAACCGAATTTACGGGTTTCACACAACGTATCATTTTGAGATCGGCACATCGAAATCCTATTTCGGACATACCGTTGGGTTCGTATCATCATTCTGGATTCGTGGACATATAATTTGCTAGGTTTTGTAGACTTCTATCCCGACACGCTTTTCGGTGCAAAGTGTGTCCAACGGCGGACATCATTTTGACCTGAAATTACCGTTTTGCCCCTGTGTCCAAATTAGACTTATGGGTAGGCTATCCTAGCTGATTTGATCGTTCTGGACACGTTGGTAATATTTATTTTATCATCCGACAACATCTGTAGATTTTGTTTATGTATTATCCTTAATTTATAATTAATTATTTTTCTAGATATTGTTACTTTCTGGTTTTGAATTTTTATATATATTTTAATTGCTGTAAAAATCTTGGAAAAATGGTATTTAAATATTATGTTAATTTAGCTAATTTATTATAATTTTTCTAGCATTTATTAAGTGCTTTTAGTATTTTATAAAAATGGGAAAACAGAACTCATTTTCAATATATTTATGTTTGCTGATTTTTAATAAATATTTATGAGGGTTTATAAATCCTAGAAAAATTATTATAAATTTCTATAATTAACAAGGATTATTTTGGTACTTTATTTTATATATATTTAAGCTTTTTGTCTATCTCAAAAATTATTGGAACTTAGTGTACAGTTTGATTTATTTATTGAGTAATTACGACTTGCAACTTTTTGAGTTGTTTTGAGTTGTTATAGTATTGGACATCATCCCGCACTAGTGTAAAGACCCTAGAGAGTTAGTTTGTGTATAGTGGCACTTCACATTAGACTTTTATGCTAGGTCTCCACTTAGCTTAGTGTCCAGTTAGGAGTCGTGTCTCACCACTAGTGTATTATTGAACATAGCTTAGAACTGAGTTGTATATCATTATTGACAGGACACCGGACATCTATATCTTCGTACTAGTATTCTTGCTTTGCTCGAGGCAAGTACATCTACACACTCATTTACTGTCTTTTAATGCTAGAACATGTATTAACCCTGTTAAAATATTGATTCTTGAGGTAGCAAGCTATATCTTCACATGTTACATTAAAATGGTCCCTACCATGCTTAGGACAGTTATCATATCTTCACATGCTTCTTACTGGTTCTCAGCACATGTTTCACTATGCTTTATACGGCTCTGAGTATTCACATGTTTTACTGCTCTTAGTACCTTCACCTGTTTTACTGCTATCAGTACCTACCGTGCTTTATACCGATCCCAGTACCTCCCACATGTTTTTACTGTTCCCAGTATCTCTCACATGTTATATATATGGGTTATGGGAAAAACTGACAGTTGAGTACGTGATCATGACCCCCTCATAGTAGCGAGCGAGGTCGCATTTTATATGCATACCTTGCCGTAGGCCATTATCCCGCATTTCTGTACGGATGTACACCTATGCTTGTTGACTTGTACATATGTACATTTTATTTACATGTGCCTCAGTATATTGTACACCTATTGACCGATCACGTACCTGCTACAGTTTTAAACATTACATGTACATCTGTCTCTATGACATATGTATCCTTGCCATGATAGATTATGAGTTATACCATGATTCCAGATATGCCATGTTCACTATGTTACTGTGATATTGTGATCCCAGTTGTACCATGATGCCATGTTTCCAGTATTTCCTGTTTTATAGACTTATCACACCATGATACTTGTTGTACATCTCTTTCATTATATGTTCAGTACTTTAGTTGTAGAGGTTGTACTTGCTCCCGTCCTGACAGGATAACGTTGTAGGTATACTTTTCGAGAAGGAAATGCTATGTGTTACATGTTATGGCACTGCATTGAGGACCTGGCCTTAGCTCCAGTAGAGGCCCCAGCGGGGAACCTTGCTTAGTTATCTTTCTCGTGTTTTGGGACTTAGACTTTGGTATGTACTTATATTTGGATACTGGACTTTGTCTCCAGTTAGATACTTGGAAGTGTATTATTTAAGTCTGTGCTTATGTTACCTTCGCTTATAGATGCTGTGTTGTGATGAACCTTAAATGTGATTTTAGAACTGTTAGCTGCTTAGATCTTTTATTGTTTATTCTAGAACAGCTTACTGCGCTTTAACCAAGCGTAGGCTGGACATGGCTCGGCCCGGCCCAACAATTTGGGGTATCGGGTCGTGACATGTTTTTTTGGCGGCCCATGCAGGTCTCGACTTAAGTTGTTTGGTTACGTTATTGTACCAAGCATGCCTGCAATTAGGATCTAGGACAACTTGATAACACTAGGAATAACATTTAGAACACCTAGAGGATTACTAGGATTGCAACATAGGGAGAACTCATCACAGCCTAGGACCGTTAGCTATAATTAGCCTCTTGTTTGTATTTCAGTGGGTCAATTTAGACCAAGTTGTACCTTTGGGATGATCCCTGAGGATCTCACTCTAATCTCACTCTAATCTTATCTAGAAATCAGTTTCCACTTATTTCCATTTGCTCTTCTTTAAATTCGTTGTTGAATTTAATTTCTGATTTTGTTGCTAACTTTGATCTTGCATCGTGACAAATTTTGTGGATTGAATTATGATATATCCTGATAAGGTAAACGTCTGCTTTATTTATGGAGTTTAGAATTTATCGCAGCCATATTAGCTGGTATGACAAAAACATAGAGCCTGATTTTGGATATATTATCCTATTCATAGAATTTAGATTTTCTCGCAGCTATACCGGTTGGCGTGGCGAGGATTCTAGATAATATGATTTTAGGGAGTATACCTTAGTTATGACTCTATCGTTTATTGCATCTAGGCTTACTGGTGTGGCAAAAATTCTGGCAACATGATTTCAGGAAGACGTATATGGTTATCAGATCATATCTCAGCTTGGTTCACTTCGTTATGATCGATTGAGCAAGAATAAATTCTTATTATTATCATTTTTCCCCGTCTTGATTAACTCCGTTCTATCTACATCTACAACTAGGATTTTATAGGCTCTTTAGGACTCTCCAACATGATTATTTTCATGTTATCTTTTTGGACATAATTATCTTTGTGTTCCATCTTTCCTATGACTTCACTAAACTCTTCTTCGTTAACCTCTTGGATAATTCTTCTCGTTATGCCTCTCGTTGTCTTCGTACCATTCTTGGAGATATTCCAATAAACTTTTCTGTCTTGCTTGACCCTTTAAACTTGTTTGGACACTGTTATGGATTGCTTGACCCAGTCTTAGGCCTTGTTACCTTCTATTTGATAGACGACCGAAATAGCCAAACCTTGTTGACTGATCTTGTAGTATGACTATAAATATATTGTATGGTTGTGATAAATACTTTTCCTAGGGATTGGTTAGATTAAGCTTATAGGACAAGTATGGGTGACTGACTGTAGTAGACTTGAAAACCATTAAGAACGATTGTATTGGTATTATGACTCGATGATAGGGTATCTAAGATGGATAAATGAGATAGTATATTGTTATGACTATGGATTAAGGATTAGAATCTTGTGTTTAGCAAATTGAGGATTTAGCATTTGTAGAATTTTGGTTGGTTACCTATAGCTGATTGCAGGTGATTAAAGGGTAGATCGATATGTGGATTGATATAGAATAAGTTAGAATGAGTTATCGTATTGCATACGAGATCAAAAAGATATCAGTTAAAAAGACATGGAACAAGACAGAGACATATGTACATTGGTAATTAATAAATCGGGAGTTTTGAAATCGAGGATTTATATTCGGAGGACTTGTTGAGTAAAAAGAAAGGGCTCTACGCCAAGGATAAGAATTGAACATATGATTTCAAGGAGAAATATAGGAAAGGATTGACGATAAATGATGCTAAGGAACTGTGGATTGATAGAATATGGATACTTAGGATACGATAAGGAAGTCCAGTATTTACAATTTAGGTTGGAAATATGATTGATGATTAAGCATTTTTGGCTTATAAACATACCCAAAGAATGACCTATAGTTTAGGGTATACATAAATGTTTCATGTTAGTATGGAAGATTCTAAAGGATATATGACGTTGTTTATGATAGAAGGACTTTTGTTGAACCTGAACCAAAAAGTTTGTAGGAGAAACAGAACAGATGATTACAAGGATAGCAGATTGAGTATCGTAGCCAGAGTAGCTACATGTTATAGTTTGACCGGTTGGATGATTTTTAATTTCGAGGACGAAATTTTTGTAAGGTGGGTAGGATGTAAGCCCCCTGAATTTTAGGGTTTATTTTTTATTTTTCTGAATGAATTGTTTTCGATAAATATTTTATTTATTTAATTATTTCGATCATTAATGTACCTTTCCATGATTTTGATTTCTGGAGCGTCAGGGATACCAATCTCTGTAAACTCTCTTCACGAGTTTTGAAGTAGACAAGATTAACTTCCTGTTGATATATCGTGTCCCACTTGAATTCGTTCCCTTGTGCTCTTTTTGTATCGCACAAGTTTGGGTCAACTTAGACCAATTAATCGTTGAATATTATTTCCACTTTTATTTTTGATCATCGTTTGCACGTTACCGTTGCTTTTAATTTAGGAGCACCAGACCAGCCATTTTCTCGGAACCAACTTCTCATGAATGATCTACTCGAGACGCTCTCCACCCATGACCTTCGTGTCCCACTCAGACACTCCATTTTGTGCTCCATTTCCTTCGCACAACTTTCGGTTCAATTTAGGCCGATTTATTTTCTACCGTGAAACCTGATTTATTTTCCAATTTAATTTCGGGACCCGACATCGACCCAACCTAACCGACCCAAAGTGTGGACGTGGCCCACATGAAGCCTACTACCCATATGACGCTTGTGTCCCATTTATTGGAGTCCCCGTATATTAATTATTTACCCGTGATTATAAATACGCATTTAATTCGAATATTGCCCTCTGTCCGATTTTGACCCGACCCGGCTCGACCGAACCCGAACCTAAGCTCCACGTTGCTCTTTCATGACTGCCCGAGTACCCCACATAATTTCTCTATTTTTCCTATTTTTAATATCTATTTATTCTCTCTCTATTCTACAAATATCTCATTTAATATCCCTTATATATATATATATATATATATATATATATATATATATATATATATATATATATATATATATATATATATATCTCTTACACTCTCTCTCCAAACAAACACCACATCACCCCCTCCCCTCTCTCTTTACAGCAAAGAGCACCCCCCCTTAACCGACCTCCTATTCCCTCTCTCAAATATCTCTCACTCACTATTCTCACTCTCTCTTTCTATTTACACCCTCACACATATAAACAAACACACACACACATACATACATCTCTCTCTTACTCTCAACACATACACCCACGACCACCACCATCCTGCCCGAGCACCACCACAGCCCACTCCGGCCGAACCCTCCCCCATGGCCGAGAGTCTCCTCCCTCTTCTCCTCCTCCTCTTCCTCTATTATTTTCCTCTTCCCATCACCCTCACCATCATCTTCCCACCACCGCCACCACCTCCACAAGCCGCCGCCACCACCGCACAGCCCCCCTCGCCGTGCCCCGGCGACGCGCCGCCGCACGCCGTCGCACCACGCGCCGCAGCAGCAGCAGCATGTGGCAGTAGCTGCCGCGTCGCCCCTGCGCGCGCGCATGGGCGCGTGGCGCGCGCCCCCGCGGCCGCCACCGGCCACCGGCGACCCCCCCCACCGGCGCGCGACCCCCCGGCGATCACCCCATGGCCACCACCGGCCTCCCCGACGTGTTAAACACACGATTCGTGCATTTACGTCGAGATCCCGTCGGCGCGCGCGAGTTTTGAACTCGGAAATGGCGCTCCGTCGCAGCGACTTTGCGCACGTTTTCTGGGAGATCCGACCGTTGGATCGGCAAACTTTTTGCTCCGTCGCAATCTCGGTATATAGTACTTCACTCCCTTCAATTTTCGTCCGTTAATTTCGTCGTTTGATACCTCAAAACTGGCCACCAAGTTGACGTTTTAAATTGAACTGTTTTTGGACAGTTTCGTGGAGCCGACTTCGTCAGCTCGTAACTTCGCCGTCGCAGCTCCGTTTTGTGCACCGTCAGTTCCGGTGCACAGCTGGTATAACCATCTTCCTGTCTCCTTTAGATTTCGTTTCATTTTAAGCACGTTTGGTTGGTTGAATTCGACGCCAAAGTTGGCCGTCCGAATTCTATAAATTGCACTTGTTAAATTCCATTTTTGAACCCGGGACTCCGGATTCAATTTATGACACCACCAGTAGGCTCGTGGCGTCGTTCTGGCATATTTTCATATAAAATTTGCTTGATTTGGAGAACGTGGGCCCTGGCACGTATTTCGCTGCAAAGCGGGTCCCACTTTCTGAGTCAACGGGACTTTTTGACGCCGGCTCATCGGAATCCCATTCCGGATATACCGTTGAGTTCGTATCGTCATTCTGAACTCGTTGACATATAATTTGCTGAGTTTTGAAGACATTTGCTCCGGCACGCATTTCCGTGCAAACCGGATACCAAGTGTCGCGTCAACGTATCATTTTGAGATCGGCACATCGGAATCTTATTTCGGACATACCGTTGGGTTCGTATCATCATTCTGGATTCATGGACATATAATTTGCTAGGTTTTGTAGACTTCTATCCCGACACGCTTTTCGGTGCAAAGTGTGTCCAACGACGGACATCATTTTGACCCGAAATTACCGTTTTGCCCCTGTGTCCAAATTGGACTTATGGGTAGGCTATCCTAGCTGATTTGACCGTTCTGGACACGTTGGTGATATTTATTTTATCATCCGACAACATCTGTAGATTTTGTTTATGTATTATCCTTAATTTATAATTAATTATTTTTCTAGATATTGTTACTTTCTGGTTTTGAATTTTTATATATATTTTAATTGCTGTAAAAATCTTGGAAAAATGGTATTTAAATATTATGTTAATTTAGCTAATTTATTATAATTTTTCTAGCATTTATTAAGTGCTTTTAGTATTTTATAAAAATGGGAAAACAGAACTCATTTTCAATATATTTATGTTTGCTGATTTTTAATAAATATTTATGAGGGTTTATAAATCCCAGAAAAATTATTATAAATTTCTATAATTAACAAGGATTATTTTGGTACTTTATTTTATATATATTTAAGCTTTTTGTCTATCTCAAAAATTATTGGAACTTAGTGTACAGTTTGATTTATTTATTGAGTAATTACGACTTGCAACTTTTTGAGTTGTTTTGAGTTGTTATAGTATTGGACATCATCCCGCACTAGTGTAAAGACCCTAGAGAGTTAGTTTGTGTATAGTGGCACTTCACATTAGACTTTTATGCCAGGTCTCCACTTAGCTTAGTGTCCAGTTAGGAGTCGTGTCTCACCACTAGTGTATTATTGAACATAGCTTAGAACTGAGTTGTATATCATTATTGACAGGACACCGGACATCTATATCTTCGTACTAGTATTCTTGCTTTGCTCGAGGCAAGTACATCTACACACTCATTTACTGTCTTTTAATGCTAGAACATGTATTAACCCTGTTAAAATATTGATTCTTGAGGTAGCAAGCTATATCTTCACATGTTACATTAAAATGGTCCCTACCATGCTTAGGACAGTTATCATATCTTCACATGCTTCTTACTGGTTCTCAGCACATGTTTTACTATGCTTTATACGGCTCTGAGTATTCACATGTTTTACTGCTCTTAGTACCTTCACTTGTTTTACTGCTATCAGTACCTACCGTGCTTTATACCGATCCCAGTACCTCCCACATATTTTTACTGTTTCCAGTATCTCTCACATGTTATATATATGGGTTATAGGAAAAACTGACAGTTGAGTACGTGATCATGACCCCCTCATAGTAGCGAGCGAGGTCGCATTTTATATGCATACCTTGCCGTAGGCCATTATTCCGCATTTCTGTACGGATGTACACCTATGCTTGTTGACTTGTACGTATGTACATTTTATTTACATGTGCCTCAGTACATTGTACACCTATTGACCGATCACGTACCTGCTACAGTTTTAAACATTACATGTACATCTGTCTCTATGACATATGTATCCTTGCCATGATAGATTATGAGTTATACCATGATTCCAGATATGCCATGTTCACTATGTTACTGTGATATTGTGATCCCAGTTGTACCATGATGCCATGTTTCCAGTATTTCCTGTTTTATAGACTTATCACACCATGATACTTGTTGTACATCTCTTTCATTATATGTTCAGTACTTTAGTTGTAGAGGTTGTACTTGCTCCCGTCCTGACAGGATAACGTTGTAGGTATACTTTTCGAGAAGGAAATGCTATGTGTTACATGTTATGGCACTGCATTGAGGACCTGGCCTTAGCTCCAGTAGAGGCCCCAGCGGGGAACCTTGCTTAGTTATCTTTCTCGTGTTTTGGGACTTAGACTTTGGTATGTACTTATATTTGGATACTGGACTTTGTCTCCAGTTAGATACTTGGAAGTGTATTATTTAAGTCTGTGCTTATGTTACCTTCGCTTATAGATGCTGTGTTGTGATGAACCTTAAATGTGATTTTAGAACTGTTAGCTGCTTAGATCTTTTATTGTTTATTCTAGAACAGCTTACTGCGCTTTAACCAAGCGTAGGCTGGACATGGCTCGGCCCGGCCCAACAATTTGGGGTATCGGGTCGTGATAGCCGGCCACGTGGTGGCGCACGGCGGCCAGCAGGTGGAGGAGGGTGGATGATGATGATAATGGTGGTGGTGTGGTGTTGGTAGTGATGGTGATGGTGTCGATGGTTATGGAGAGGGTGAAGGAGAAGCTCGGGTGGAGGTGGTTTGGGTGATGGTGTCGAGTGTGTATGAAGAAGAAGAAGAAGAAGAAAAAAATAGAAATGAAGATGAAGAAGAAGAAGGAGAAGTAGAGGAAGTCTTCGTAGGGGGGGTGTTCTCATGTCGGTGAGAGAGGAGAGAGGGTGAGGGGGTACTGGTGAGGATAGGGGAGGGTGAGGGGTGAGTGTATACATGGGTGTGTGTATATATATATGTATATATATATAAATGAGAGAGAGGTGAGAATAAAGAGAGTGAGAGGAAGAGAGATATTAAAGAGAGAGAGGTGGGGGGGGGGCTGCCATTCGGCTGTACATGGGGGTGAGAGGAGAGAGAGAGAGAGAGAGAGAGAGTGGTATTAATTGAAGAGAGAGGGAGATATATATATATATATATATATATATATATATATATATATATATTTGAAATTGAGAGAGAGAAATAGATATTTGTAAAGAGGAGGATATTTTTGAGTGGGGAACAAAATGGAAAAATACCAGTGGGGTGCAGGGGCAGACATGAAGGGGGTCACACCACACTGGGTCGGACGTTGGGCCAAGTTTGGACAAAGTCGAAGCCAATATTTAATTAATTTATAAATTAAACCAATTAAAATTACGGATGGAATGGGAGCACAAGGGAGATCAAATCGGTGGCACGCAAGTGGCGCGTGCATAGTAGGCTCAAAACATGCCAGGGCCATATATTGGATCGACTGGATTGGACCGATGTGGAAATTAAGTTGGAAATTAAATCATAAATTACAACAAATGATTGTAACTCCACTCCTCGGTTTTGAGAGAATAAATTAATTTCTAATAAAAACAATTGTTGATTTCGGTTTCAAAATAAAAAGGTTAATATTTTATTTAATAATTTTTGATGATCTATTTTGGAGGGAATTCAATTTAGGAGCAATTTTCAAATTTGAAAAGTTGTTACAACCAACTTGTGGTCCCCTCATTTTTTTCAAAAAGTTTTTTAACTGATTTTTTTTTAACATTTTTTTTATATAATTTCTGAAAAGGGGGAGGGTTGTTTTATATAAATTTCAGAGTGGAAGGGGTGATTTGCAATTAGGTATTTTCGGAGGGGGTTTTTGTAAATGTTCCAAACTTTTCCAGATAACAACTGAGCCTGTGGGGAGAGAGTTTTTCCAATTGATATTTTTTCATTTCTTTTCTTAAGCCTTTCTTCCCCATTTCCCCGAGCGCGAGCCCTAAGCCCCAAATCTTCGGCGGAGCCACCCCGCCACCAGCAAGTCCCGGCGACCGAGTGGTAGCAGCGATGGCCGTGAGGATCTCCGACGACTTCGAGCGGCGACCTTCTGCTTCCGGCAACCGAGTGGTAGCAGCGACGGCCGCGAGGATCTCCGACGCCTTCGTTCGTGGTTGACGGAGTAGGAGAACCGATCTACTCTGTCGACGTAGAGTTCTCCGTGTGTTCGATCTTCTCCAGTCGGGGAAGGGAACGATCGGTGAGTTCTCATAGAACCCTAATTTTCTTTGAGATCCAGAAAGTTTTAGATCGATCCTGTCGATTTTGATTTGGTCCATTTTGTCTCCGATTGCTCGAATCCAGGCTAGCCGTTTCATTGGTGAGGGGATCGAGTCAATTTTCCTCTGTGTTCATCCGTCGGCAGCTCTGACCGATTTTTCTCCGGCGGTTTCTTCCGGTGGCGACGGGCCGATCATTCTCGACGAATCTCCACCCTGAAGCTCACTGTTCCAGCCTGGCGACGGTGGTGCACCGTTCTCTTTCCGACGATTGCAACACCAAGGATCCTTCGATCGGCGATGACGGCTGGTACTCTGGACACGCGACGGTTTCCTTCTCGAGACTGAGCCTCTACCGATCTGGAAGACGACACTCGATCTCGCTAGTGCGCTTCGGAACAGCTGCTTCGGACCGTGTCCGACCTCTGGCAGAAACAATCTTGAGTCTATTCAGGTAATTAGGTTATCATTTCCGTCGATCATTAGATCTCTATTGCTTTTCTTTGAGTATCGGGATGTTGGGCAGGATCGGTCGTGTTGTGGTGTTGGCTGTGTCAGCTATAGCTGGGTTATGTCCAGGAGCAGTGTTCGAACCCTGTATCGTGTTCGTGTGGGCGTATCGTTTGGTTCGTATCCAGAAATGGATTGTGTCCGTGTTGGCATTAGCAGTTAAAGGGTGTGTGTCCAAGTTCTGCACAATGGTGTTATGATCAGTTCATGTCTGGAGCTCTGAATGTGTGTTCGTATCCGGATGGACGGAGTAGCGGGAACAGGATTTTTCAATCGGGTTTCGTTGATTCCTTTATTGCGGAAATTCTTTAATTGGGAGTTAATTTTGTATATTTCTCTTAATGATTACAGTTACCTTCGATTGATTCTTGTATCATTCTTTGTAAATTTTGGTGTGAGTTTTGGGATCGACTATATTCAAATCTTCCTCTTGATATTTTAAATATTTTTCAATATAGTTGTATTAATTCCTACTTTGATTCTTTTGAATTGTATATTTTTGCTTAGGCCTATCCTTATTTTGTTGTGTTTCTATTTCTGGGATTGAATGGTTAGGTGGGCTAGTAGAAGCAATTTTGAATGAATCCTTGGCAGGAACATGAATTCCAGTTGTGCATATTTTCTAGGATTGGCTTCTATTTTGCTCTATTTATGTGGCTCATTTTGGTTTCAATTGGAGGAGTTTTCAAGGGGTGGTTGAGTTTTCAATTAGGAAGCCAGTAGGGTTTGGTTGTGTCCCATGTCCTAATTTGTGTTAATTTTGTTAGTATAAGGGTTAGCTTGTGTATGATTAGGCTGATACAAATGAAGAAGAAGAGTTAGCTGTTGATTTTTGTAATGCAAGGAGTTGGAACTCTGTTGTTGTTGCTGAGTATGAGGGATTGAATGTAATCAGCTTACACTTGGGTTTGATTGCAGGCAGGCTGAGGAGGGTTGGTTTAGTAAGTTTTAGAGTATGTTGCTGGGTTGGTGTTTACATTTGCAGGCTGAATTACTGCCTTGATTGAGGTCTATTAAACCTATACTTCATTTGGGTTTGCTGGTTTTTGTAGTCTTGACTGCTGCTGTGCTCGAATAGGTAAATACCAGAATGTGGGTTAACTCCAGGCCAGGATGTGGTTGTGAGAACAAAGAATGGGCAGACTTTTAATTCATAACATTATTAGTAAATATGGATTCCATTTACTTTCTTGATAGGTGTCAATAATAAATTCCTAAGTAGATTTCTAATATACATTTTCTAGGTATATATGTATCCTAGTTATTATTCTTACTAAATCATTTTCCTTACTATTTTAACTACTGGTTCTACTACTCTAACAATTGGTAATATATGTGTAAGCTAATTCATTAAGCTAGTTATGTATATAAATAATTAATTATTAATAGATGTAGTTATTAAATAGTTAGTAATATTTAGGAAATGATTATTGTTTAGAATTAACCAACTTGTACCGACTTCAGGAGGACTTACAGATCTACTCCTTATTCCTGATCACCCTGAGCAAAGGCAAGTACTTTTCTATGGTTTTGTGCATTTACATTCTTGTACTCATGCTTGTGACACGTCATGACACGATATCATGTACCCTGTACTCCTGTACTCTTGTTCCTGTACTTTCTTATGTCGGGTGGGGAAATACACTAGCCATGTGACCAATCCCGGTTACTATATATTCCTGTACCTAGCTTAGGCCTCGCACTGTGCACGCGGGTCCTAAGTCGTACCATATTCATGTACTCCTGTGCATGCTCCTGTACTCACCCCAGCCGGTCATATGGACTAGATGTATTTCGATATTGTGCACTTGTCATGTCTGGTACTTCAGGTTTATAGTTTCATTCCTGTACTTTACATGTTCCTGTACTTTACATTCATGTACTATATTTCTTGTACTCATTTCCTGTACTATTTTCCTGTACTTTCATGTTCATTCCTGTATTTTATTTTCCTGTACTCCTGTACTCATTTCATATCATGTTCATGTTTCATTACCTAGAACTGTACTTTGCTCTGCTCCTGACTGGATAAGTTGTAGGTATACTTGCAGGATTATCATTCCACCTTATGGGCCAGAGCCCGGGATCTTTGCTGAGCAGGATGGTCATGACTTAGCTTGAGGTTTCAGGTTTAGACTGTTAGCTTTACTCTTAGATATTGTCTTTAGAATTCATGTACATTTCATTCTTGATGATTCGTACATTATATACATAGAATTGTGGATTATGGTGATCATTCTGGGATACGTTTAGATGCTGTGATTATATACTTTCATGTTTATCTGGTTAGTTTTCCCTAGCTTGGTACAGCTTACTTTGTCGTGTCTAACGACGAAGGCTGGGCGTGTCCGACTCGTGTCCGATTATTCGGGAGCGGGTCGTGACAATGATAAATTGGTCTAAATTGACCCGAAAGTTGCGCGAAGCAAATGGAGCACGAGGGAACAAGTTCGAGTGGGACACGAAATATCAATATGGAGATAATCTCGTCTACTACAAACTTCAAGAAGGAAGTTTCCAGAGACTGGCATCCCTGATGCTCTAGAAATCTAAGTCACGGTAAAGAGCATTAATGATCAAAAATTAATTATATAGAAATGAATTATTGAAAATAATTCATTAGAAAATTCGAAAAATAATTCAGGAAATTCAGGGGGCTTACATCCTACCCACCTTATAGAAATTTCGTCCTCGAAATTAAAGGTTGGTAGTGGGGTTAAAACGGGATAGAAGATTTAGGCAATATTTTAGGCACGATCCAAGAATGACGAGTTTTGCACGATCAAGAAAATCAATTCAAAATTGTTCAGACACGATGAGGGATTTGGCACGATAGAATCATGATATAACAAAATCATATGTGCATGATTTCAGAAATAGTCAAGTCATTGGGGCACGATTTTAGAGACGATTAGGGGAAACCGATGATATAAATGAAGTTCAAGTACGGGGTGATCCGTAGGACTTAGGTCGATGGAAATCAATCCGAAAGTCGCACAGGCCCGATCAAGATGAAAGCTAACCATGACCAAAACAAGGTTTGGCATGGTTCATGGTTGAGATGAAATTTCAGACACAAACAAAAATCGAAGTCAAGGTCTTATAGACCTGATCAAGATTGAAGAGTATGATTAATAAAATCATGGAATACGCTCCAAGTTCGAGCGTGAATAAAATTGGAAATAGTCTAAGATCACTTGGCACGATAGAGATATGACAACAAAATCAAAACTTGAGCTTCATCCGGTTAAAATCAACCAAATATTGATAATAGGATTTCAGCTTACTGAAATTTGATTTAGGATTTGAGATAGGCATGATTAAGCACAAGGAAATTTCAGATACAATCAGAAAATCAAATCAAGGTCGAAAAGAGTATAGGCACGAGTGTTGATAGCATTGTCCAATCACGATAAAAGTAAATAATTTAGTCTCAGCACGATTTAAATTGATCAAGTTTTGAGTAAATCAGAATTTGGGCAAGATGGAGAACAAAATCAACGAAGTCTGGACACGAGCATCTAAGAAGAAAATCATATCACAATGGAATTCGAAACCATTTAAGTTTAATCAACAATCAAGACTCTTTGGCACGATAAACAAAACGACCAAAATTGATTGGTCATGGACAGAAGGGAATCAAAATCTTAACAGTATCGAAAATTAAGAAACAATTGAGATATGAAAATTTCAAAATTTTCAAAGTTTTCAAGTGTAGATGACAGATGTAGATATGAGATAGGTGATTTGTGGAACCAAGACATAATTGATCAAGACGGAGGAAGTAAGGGTAAGATGAGGAAATCATCATGCGATGAGGAAGAGAAGAATAGGAAAACAGAAGTAATAGTAGGAACTGCTCTTGCCCAATAGGTTAAAACAAGTGAATCAATTTAAGATACGATCTGATAACCATACACGTCTATCCAAAATTATGTTGCCAGAATTTACGCCACGCCAGTAAACATAGCTACAATAAACGATAGAGTCCATAACCAAGGTATACACCCTAAAATCATGTCATCTAGATTCCTTACCACGCCAACCGGTATGGCTGCAAGAGAATCTAAATTCCATAACTAGGATAGTATATCCAAAATCAAGCTCCACGTCCCTGTCAGGCTAGCAAATATGACTGCGATAAATTCTAAACTCCATAAGTAAAGTTGACACTTACTGTTCTCATCGTCCTCGTCCAAAATATGTTTATCAGGATATCTTAACTCAATTCTGAGGAACTTATCTTCAACAAAATCAAAATCGAAGTCAACAACGAACATCAAGATTCAAAATTCAACAACGAATCAAGGATAATTAAATGAAAACTAGCTAAAACAGATTCCGAGGTAGAGTTTAGAAGAAAATTCTCAGGAGATGTCCAAAGGTACTATCTAGGTCAAGATAAAGGAAATCATTGGAATATAATCTAAAACAATCTCAACCTGATATGAGACTGATAAATCATATTCTCGTCTCGACCTAGGAGATATATAAGTTCAACTTATACCTTCCCTCTGGGGTCCACAAACTCATTCCAAGAAAGAATAAAGTTGATAACGGACAGATGTTTCAGAAATCAGGATGGACAGAACAAATGGGAAAAGTTTCGAAAAGTTCGAAATAAGATTCCCAGGGGTCATTCCTGGAATCTACCAAGAGTTTCCTAATATGTGACTGAGTACCAAATTCCTAAAATATTCCATGACTCAACCTTAATCCTAGGGCAGGCTCGCAGTAGTACAGAAAAGCTCAAGTACTACCACGACTTCGCATTAATTGCAAAGACTGACCTGCATGGGCCACCACTAAAAACGTGTCACGACCCGCACCCGGATATACGGATACGAATACGTGGGCCACGCCCAGCCTACGCCGCAGTATCGGCGGTAGAACGCTGTCTAGTACCCAATAAATATACACTACATCTAGAAGGCCTACAACTATAAATATACTCTAGTCACATCACAACAGCTAGGGATGATAAGACAAGAAAGATAACTAAAGCACAAGAACAACTAGAAACTACTAGAAGGAATCATAAGACAGAAAAATAAAGAAGGAAAAACAAGACGAACTAAGGATAACTACCAGGCAACTCACATAGAAGAATAGTGAGATCCACCTCAGCTAGCAACATCATGAAGTCCACTAATGGTATAACAACTCCTAAAATATTATCAACGGTATCCTGTCAGGAAAATGAGCAAGTACAAACACTAACAGCAGTTCCATGTGAATTAACAAATTCTATAAGAGACAGTATAATGAACTACAAGACAAAGATATATGAAAACTTGGGAACCGTTCGGAAGCCGAGTTACAACCCTTAAACCAAACAAGGACCGGGGTTGTAACTCTTCTCCCGAGCAGAACTTAGTCTCCAATCAAGGTACATCATAGAGGCATATAAAACACGTGAGTAACTGAAATCATAGCATGGTGAGAAGTACTGTATGTAGAACAGAACATGATATATGATAAGATAAAGTAAATATAAAATGTGCCTTGAATTATTAGAGCGATATGTGATCGGCTTGGGATAAATGACAGGACAGGCTATCCACTTGGCCCGACAATCCGCGGTGACCTCAACGAAAAGTCATGCCGGCCAACCTGGATAACGAGCACAAGGCAAGAGGATCTCGCTACACCCTTCGTGAGGGAAGAGTGGCGCGAGCACATGAATAGTGACAGGGTGGCTTGGATCACATAACCCCTAATAATTCCCCATCCCCGAATAGTATAATGGACCTGGACATGACACGTCATGACACGGGATTCCCTAAGAGGATAGCTACTCCCTCTCAGGAATCGGTGTCTATACAAGTACATGGAACAAGACAGGAAATGTACATATATACCAAGAAAATCCAGGAACAACATCTCATGTCATGATCCAACATATACTAGTCCGTGAACTGTCGTGACTGGGAATCAAGTAAGACACTACGACTGAATCGGATATAGCAGATATCAAGACAATGAAAACTATCAGTGAATGTACTCGCCTGCGGTCCTGAGCTGTCAAATGGGGTCGATGCTCAGAGTGATGCCACAGACCTAAAGATAAGATATATATAAGCTAATTAGGGTTCAACAGTGTTAGGCTTGATTCTATATTATAAGCTACGCGATCTAGGTCAGACTCAGTCCACTAAGTCAAACTAGGCCACAATAAGTCAAACCAAGTCAAACTAGGTCAAACTGGGTCAATGGTTGACTTACAGTTGACTTTTGGTCAACTGGTCAACTATGGTCAACTCTAGGTCAAAACTAGTCTAACCTAGGTCAAATGTTGACTCTACTTCGACGTTTAGTCAAAGCAGTCAACCATGGTCAAACAGGGTCAAGGCTAGTCTCTATAAACATCTACAGGGTCAACTCATTCAATTTCAGTGATTGTGCAATCACCGGAATCGACGGAACTCAAAATACCACAAAAGGGGAAGGAATATAATAATAGGGTAAAAACCTACAGATGTTGTCGGATGATAAAATAAATATCACCAACGTGTCCAAAATGGTCAAATCAGCTAGGATAGCCTGTCCAAAAGTCCAATTTGGACACAGGGGCAAAACGGTAATTTTGGGCCAAAATAATGTCCGCCGTTGGACACACTTTGCACCGAAAAATGTGCCGAAATAAAAGTGCACAAAACCTAATATATTATATGTTCACGAATCCAGAATGACGATACGAACCCAACGGTATATCCAGAATTGGATTCCGTTGACCCGATCTCAAATTGGTCCGTTGACTAGGACATTGAAATTCCGATTTGCACGGAAAAGCGTGTCGGAGCCAATGTCCTCAAAACTCAACAAATTATATGTCAGCGAGTCCAGAATGATGATACGAACTCAACGATATATCCGGAATTGGATTCCGATGAGCCGACGTCAAAAAGTCCCGTTGACTCAGAAAGTGGGACCCACTTTGCACAGAAATGCGTGCCAGGGCCCACGTTCTCCAAATCAAGCAAACTTTATATGAAAACATGCCAGAACGACGCCACGAGTCTACTGGTGGTGTCAGAAATTGAATCCGGAGTCCCGGGTTCAAAAATAGAATTTTACAAGTGCAATACTAAGAATTCGAACGACCAACTTTGGCGTCGAATTCGACCGATCTAACAAGCTCAAACTGAAATGAAATCTAAAGGGGGCAGAAAGAGGGTTATACCAGCTGTGCACCGGAACTGGTGGCGCGCAAAACGGAGCTGCGACGACGAAGATACGAACCCGCGAAGTTGGCGTCGCAAAACTGTCCAAAAATAGTTCAATTAAAACGTCAACTTGGTGGCCAGTTTTGATGTATCAAACGACGAAATTAACGGACGAAAATTGAGGGGAGTGAAGAGGTATATACCGAGATTGAGACGGAGCGAAGAAATCGCCGATCCAATGGTCGGATTGTCCAGAAAATCTGCACGAAGTTGCTGTCCCGAACGCGAATTCTGTGTACCGTTCCCGCGCGCGTCACGGCGGGAACCCGTTCGAAACGCACGAATAGCCTACGTGGCACGTCGGAAAAGGTGGTACGCACCCCGGGGGGGCTCGCCGGGGGTCGCATGGCCGGAGGGGGGCCGGCCACGACGGCGGCAGCACCGTGCGGCGGTGCGGCGGCGCACGACGGCGGCCCGCACGCGCGCGCGTGTGCGCTGCTGCGTTGCTGCCTTCTGCGGTGGCACGCCGGCCACGTGGTGGCGCACGGCGGCCAGTAGGTGGAGGAGGGTGGATGATGATGATAATGGTGGTGGTGTGGTGTTGGTAGTGATGGTGATGGTGTCGATGGTTATGGAGAGGGTGAAGGAGAAGCTCGGGTGGAGGTGGTTTGGGTGATGGTGTCGAGTGTGTATGAAGAAGAAGAAGAAGAAGAAAAAAATAGAAATGAAGATGAAGAAGAAGAAGAATGAGAAGTAGAGGAAGTCTTCGTAGGGGGGGGAGTGTTCTCATGTCGGTGAGAGAGGAGAGAGGGTGAGGGGGTACTGGTGAGGATAGGGGAGGGTGAGGGGTGAGTGTATACATGGGTGTGTATATATATATATGTATATATATAAATGAGAGAGAGGTGAGAATAAAGAGAGTGAGAGGAAGAGAGATATTAAAGAGAGAGAGGTGGGGGGGCTGCCATTCGGCTGTACATGGGGGAGAGAGGAGAGAGAGAGAGAGAGTGGTATTAATTGAAGAGAGAGGGAGATATAAATATATATATATATATATATATATATATATATATATATATATATTTGAAATTGAGAGAGAGAAATAGATATTTGTAAAGAGGAGGATATTTTTGAGTGGGGAACAAAATAGAAAAATACCAGTGGGGTGCAGGGGCAGACATGAAGGGGGTCACACCATACTGGGTCGGACGTTGGGCCAAGTTTGGACAAAGTCGAAGCCAATATTTAATTAATTTATAAATTAAACCAATTAAAATTACGGATGGAATGGGAGCACAAGGGAGATCAAATCGGTGGCACGCAAATGGCGCGTGCATAGTAGGCTCAAAACATGCCAGGGCCATATATTGGATCGACTGGATTGGACCGATGTCGGACCCGGAAATTAAGTTGGAAATTAAATCACAAATTACAACAAATGATAAATTGGTCTAAATTGACCCGAAAGTTGCGCGAAGCAAATGGAGCACGAGGGAACAAGTTCGAGTGGGACACGAAATATCAATATGGAGATAATCTCGTCTACTACAAACTTCAAGAAGGAAGTTTTCAGAGACTGGCATCCCTGATGCTCTAGAAATCCAAGTCACGGTAAAGAGCATTAATGATCAAAAATTAATTATATAGAAATGAATTATTGAAAATAATTCATTAGAAAATTCGAAAAATAATTCGGGAAATTCAGGGGGCTTACAGTGGCTCACTTTAAGCTCACTGAGGAGCAGTGTCCATGTACCGAGGACGAAAAGGAAGATATGGAGCGGGTTCCATATGCCTCATCTGTGGAAAGTCTTATGTATGCTATGGTGTGTACGAGGCCAGACATCGCTCATGCAGTTGGCACAGTTATCTGGTACCTTTCAAATCCTGGAAGGGTACATTGGAGTGCGGTCAAGTGGATTCTACGATACCTTCAGGGCACTGCCGATTGGAGACTTTCTTTTGATGGTGACGAGCCGAAGCTGGTTGGATATACTGACGCTAATATGGCTGGAGATGTAGACACGAGGCGATCGACTTCGGGCTATGTGATGATGTTTGCTGGAGGAGCGGTATCGTGGCAGTCGCGGTTGCAGAAGTGTGTTGCCTTGTCGACAACAGAGGCAGAGTACATTGCGGCGACGGAGGCTTGCAAGGAGTTGCTGTGGATGAAGAAGCTGCTGCAGGAAATAGGACTGAAGCAAGAGCAGTATACTTTGCTTTGCGACAGTCAAAGTGCTATTCACCTTGTGAAGAACCAGACATTTTATAGTCGGTCAAAGCACATCGAGACTCGGTATCATTGGATACGGGATGTGGTTGAGAAGAAGGATGCGGCGCTTGAGAAGGTTCATAATGATGACAATGGAGCGGACATGCTCACGAAGGTTCTTCCGAGGGAGAAGTTTGAGTACTGCAGGCAGATCGTCGGGATGATGACCTCCTCCACATAGTTGTGAAGGGGGAGATTTGTTGGAGTGGGTGGGGTTCTCACCTATGTGGAGAATACCCCGGAGAGCGACGAGCGCCATCCGTGTGTCGGAGAAGCTTGGGGAGTGCATGTATTTTATTTTGGTACATATATGGTAAGGAAATATATGATTGAATTTTCATATTTACTTTGATTATATATTTATGATTGGACCCTTCATATAGTAGCTTTCCATATTATTGGGTTTCCAATTATGGTAAGCTAATTATGATTGGATTTCCATTAAATATATGATTGATTTATATTGGAAGTTTCTATATATATTGGCCTTCCATGTATGGGTTACCAAGGGCTTATAAAAGGGTGATGCATGTTAGTTGTAAAATCATCTCAAAACAAAGAGTGCTTTACAATCTTTGAGAGAGAGAGGATTAAGGACTATTGTGAAGGAGAGATTGCTTCGAATAATTTTTCGGCATCTCTTGTTCTTCGGAGTCCGCAATCAAAAAATTTCTTCTTTCAAGTGAGTTGTGGTGATCCGTGTTGGATCGGGAGGAGCTTGTAGAGGGTGTATTCTCTTTATTCCATTAGTGGAGGTTCTTCAGGGTTGGACTCCGATCGTCCCGTGGTTTTTTCCGCAAGGATTTTCCACGTCAAAATTCTTTGTGCCTGCGATTGTGTTTGACGTTTTTGGTTTGTGTGCTTTTGCTCGGTTCTCTCGTAGGACTTTCTGGTTTGGGGGAACGGTTTCCGCGCTTCGTTCCCAACAAATAGTTTTAATAGCAAGATCATGACAACAAAAAGCAAGATCAACATGAAAATAGATTAGTAGATAATATATCAAAAGTAATATATAATTTTTTTACAATTAAAATAAATTTATTTCTTTAACGGGTAAAAGAAATTAATTTTAAAAGAAAATTAACTAAATAATAAAACCAACATGTTTCACAAATTGGCGTAAACATGTATGTGAATCAAGGAATCGCTTAATGAATGAATGACGTTCAATTATTATCATTCCACCAAAATAATTTCCTCGACATATTTTGTCACCCAAAATTTGTTGATCTTATACAAACATTAACATGATTGTTATCATGTAATTTATAATTGGACACCATACGAGGGCAAAAAAAAAAAAGGATGATCAAAATTATAATGGTTCAAAATTCACTTAAATTAGAACATTTTCTTCTTCGTTTGGAAATTCATTTAAATCAAATTTTTTTGAATTGCTCCGTATAATTTCAGCACCAATAATTTCTATTATGATCATCCTTTGCGTATTTCTAACATAAAAAATAATTAGTACAAGACGATAAACAAAATTGAAAAGGAGAGAGAAAATAATTTAATATAAAATATGTCATAGGAGTGTTATGTTTTTTCTAGCAAAAAAACAAGGGTTATTTAGTTTTAAGGTCTTACATATATATAGATATTAGGGTTTGTGTCTCGAAATTGACTGATGTTATGATTTGGATTTCGAAATCACTATTCATTAGTCTACGTAAACAGTGATTTCGAAACCCAAACTGTCGATCGAAATAATATTTATGTATATGTGAGACCCTAAAACTAAATATCAGAGAGAGAGAGGGAGAGAGAGAGAGAGAGAGAGAGAGAGAGAGTACTTGATATGCTTTGTTCTAGGGTCCGACTATTGACACCCCATCTATTTCTAAGTTGACCCCAATTTCTTTTCATAACTTAAGTTGTATTATGAAAGGACTGTTTTATCCTTTTTCTGTTTCTAATTCTACCCAAACCCAAACAGCCATAGGACCCCACCCCTTCACTAACCCCACCCCTTCAATAACTAATTCAAAAACCCTAGAAGACATTATTTGAAGCTTGAAGAAATTACAATGGAGGGCCAAAGTAATGATAGAAGATCTCCCGTACCCAATGTAAGTCCTACCAATGTTTTTTTTCAAGTATTGATTCGGCTGTTTCGATTTTCAGAAAAAAAATAAAATTCGCGGACTGTTCGACCATAACAAGTCGGACAAGTCTACACTGTTCGACGAGGGGAGGTCGAACGTTTTTTGAACTGTCCGACCTATACTTGTCGAACAGTGTGGATTTATCCGGAATATGTCGGTCGAACAGTACTTTTTTTGAGTTAAATTTAAAAATTTTATTTTCCAACCTAATCCGATATTTGTATTTATCTTCATAGGAAAACACTTCAGATGACATTGCGGTTAACACTGAGATGAGTATTGTCACGCACCCGATGTACGAACAACAACTTGATTTCACTGAAGAATTTCAAACTGATCAATTATTTGTTAGTCGAGAGTCATTGGTGAATTGGGTACGATCGATAGGAAACCTTCATAATATAGTAGTTTTGGTTAAACGGTCGGATAAAGGAGAAGGAAGACGAGCTCGAGTAATCCTGGGTTGCGAGCGAGGGGGTAAATATGTGCGACGGAAGGTAAAAGTTGATGAAGCAAATTTGGCTAATATTGCGAAAAAGCGAAGACCTGAACGGCTTACGGGCACGAAAAAATGTGATTGTCCGTTTCAGTTGAAAGGAGTACAATGCAATGATGTTGGGCAATGGTCACTTAAGGTTATGTGCGGCACACATAATCACCCAATGGGTCGAAATTTGGTTGGACACTCCTATGTTGGTCGACTAACAGCAGCCGAAGACCAACTCGTCAAAGATTTGACGAAAAATAATACAAGGCCAAAAGATATATTGAGCACGTTGAAGGAATCCTTTGGGGAGAATGAATCGACATTGAAGACAATTTATAATGCTCGTCATAAGCATAGACTTGCCGAGCATGGAGGGCTATCCCAAATGCAATACTTGTTGGAAAAGTTGGAGTCGGAAAAGTATTATTATCTGGTGAGGAGATGTGAGCAAACAGATAGAGTGAAGGATCTTTTTTATGCCCACCCGACAAGTGTGGACTTGTTGCGTGCTTTTTCCAACGTTTTATTGATGGATTGTACCTACAAGACTAATAGGTACAAGATGCCACTATTGGAAGTAGTTGGAGTAACTTCCACGGATATTACATTTTCTGTGGCGTGTATATATTTGGAGGCGGAACGGGAGGACAATTATATATGGGCGCTTAGTACGATTAAAGATCTATTTGCTCAATCAAGCTTACCCAATGTCATTGTCACTGATCGTGAGATTGCACTTATGAATGCTATCAGTGTTACGTTTCCCAGGGCTGCACATTTGCTATGTCGGTGGCATATAAGCAAGAATATATTGGCTAACTGTAAGAATTTATTTCGTACGAAGGAGAAGTGGGATTCTTTCAATAACTCTTGGAATTCGTTGATTCTTGCTGAAGATCAACTGAGATTCAATGAATTACTTAGAAGATTTCATGAAGATTTCCGGGATTACCCAAAAGCAGTTAATTATGCTGTGAAGAATTGGATAGAGCCGTATAAAGAAAAATTTGTTTCATGTTGGACTAATAATGTCATGCATTTTGGGAACACGGCGAGTAGTAGGTATGTGTTTTCAAGCAATACTTTGTATATACATATGAATGTTTTTTTTACAGTATTACGTGAGTTTTTTGACTCCATGTTTTCGATACTCACAGGGCCGAGAGTGCACACGCAAAGTTGAAAAAACAACTTGGGACTAGTCAATCAACTTTCGAGATATCGTGGGAAAGGATACATAGTCTGCTGACAAATTCACACAACCAAATTAAGAGCTCATTTGAGACGAGCCTTAATGTGACACCCCATCGATACAGTTCTCCCTTGTTTAAGATTATTCGCGGGTTGGTGTCTCATAATGCTCTCAGTAGGATTTATGACGAGTTGAAGAGTTTAGATGATACCGGCGTCGATCCCCTACTTTGTGGTTGTGTGTTGAGAAGAACTTGCGGGCTACCTTGTGCACATGAGCTTGCACAGCTAAAACGGGATGGACAATACATCCAGCTTGATATGGTTGACAAATACTGGAGAAAGCTCGATTGTGAACCTGCCAAAACAGACAAAGTACATGATGAAGATATCCGAAGTCGTTGGGTTGAGACCATGGATAATATTAACCATATGTTTGATGTGGCTAATGATTCCCAAAGGCTCTTATTGCTTAAAAGACTCCGGGAGATATCAGTTCCTTCAACGTCTTTGTTGCTCGAACCGGTTGTCAACACTCGACCTCGTGGTAGGCCAAACAAGAAAAAAACACACAATACAAACTCGACGAAACGTGAGCGAAGAAAATTTGAAATAGTTGAAGCCGCTCACGATAGTTGTTTACCGTTGGAGCAAACTTTAATTGTCGGTGGACCCCCGTCGGCAAAACCAATGTTTACTTCTATTCGAAGGAAGAAGGTACCGGATAAACGTAAGTCATTGCGCAATGACACCCTTATTGCATATCTGGAGAAGATTCCACCTCGATTTCATTCGTACGTGTCGAGTGTGGTAGACGTTCTTGGGGATGGACATTGTGGTTTCCGATGCGTAGCCCATGCAGTAGGGTTGGGGGAGGAGTCATGGGCAAAAGTACGTAATGACCTCATGCAAGAGTTGTCATCGAGGGTCGATTTATACGGCAAGTGTTACTTGAGTAAGGGCTCTCCCGCACAATTACTTGAATCTTTGAATTACTTCTCAGCTCCGGTTATGGACAGTAACTACTGGTGGAGATATCCCGATAATTATTTGTTGGCGGCATCGGCGTACAACATGGCGTTTGTCCACATTCATGAGCTGGAGAGCGCTACGTTTCTTCCTATGGTGACAGAAGTTCCGACGAACCCTCGGCTAATCTGCATGGCTTTTGTTAACAATAATCATTTCATAGTGGTAATGTTTTTCTCCTAATGTGTATTTTTTTGTGTATACAACAACTATTATCTAATATGTTTCAATCCATCTGTATGTAGGTCAATTTGTCCGAAGACGCAATATTACCACCCGTTGTCAGCAGTTGGTCTACTTTGCGTCTTCCGTGTGCATCTGGTTGGGGCAAAATTTTGGAGCATCGGTTGCAGAAGTATCGTGCAACTTTTCCCGTACAAGTCGCGGCTTCACCGATTATATTGAATTGAATTTGCTTCAAGCTCATTAATTAATTGTAATGGAACGTTTGAACGTATAATGAACTTGTGCTAATATTTTGTGGGACATTTGAACGTATAATGAACTGTGGCTCGTATTTTGAGAAATTTATAATGAATTTGTGCTAATATTTTGTGGGACGTTTGAACGTATGTTGCATATGTTAAAACATGTACTGTTCGACCTGGAAAATTCGAACAGTGTACATATGATCGACCTGTATATGTCGAACATTATTGAACTGTTCGACCTGTAAAAGTCGAACAGTGTACATACGTTCGACCTGTATATGTCGAACATTATTGAACTGTTCGACCTGGGAAAGGCGAACAGTGTACATATGTTCGACCTGTATATGTCGAACATTATTGAACTGTTCGACCTGTATAAGTCGAACAGTATACATATGTTCGACCTGTATATGTCGAACGTTATTGAACTGTTCGAACTGTTATGGTCGAACAGTATGCAATTGTTCGACATATGTTTGCCGAACAGCACTGGTACAGGCAATTCACAAGACAAGATATCTAGCGTCGATGACGCATTCGAGTATATCACAAAATATCACAAAACATAACAAGATATCTAGCGTCGATGACGCATTCGAGTATATCACAAAATATCACAAAACATAACATGATATCTAGCGTCGATGACGTATTCGAGTATATCACAAAATATCACAAAACATAACAAGATATCTAGCGTCGATGACGCATTCGAGTATATCACAAAATATCACAAAACAAGATATCACAAATCTACGATCTACGTCGCCTACGTCTACCAGTCTCCCTCGTTGAAGATTCAGGTTCCTCTGGAGACTGTAGCTTCAATGCTCGATATGCTCCGATCATTGCCGTCTCATAGGTCGGAATGTCTAGCGCCTCTCGGTTTGAGATCCATGTCTGGTAGACTGGTTCCAGATATCCCAAAGCATTCCCAATCATGTCCCATGGTTGTGGCCATGTCTGTGTAGATGTAGTCCCCGCAGCACTAGAGACGTTCTCCGGATTCTGGACAATAGGATGTGAAAACTTTTTGTACCAGTCCATATAATCAGGTGAACACTCCCATGCAGGGTTTGCAGTTCCCCCACGGGCTTCGGCAGACAGTACATGGCTGCGCCAGTATTGGAAGTAGCCTCCTAGAACATGGAACGCCAGCTTGTACTTCTGGCTCGTGTTTCCCCGTCGAACCTCATTTGGAAACAACGGAGGATAAGGAACTTTCTGCCGTAGTCCAAATTGTCGAAGGACACGGTCGGGATGATATGGCTCTACATTGTCAAATGCACGTATACATCCATGAAAAAAAGTCACCTCGTCCCGAGGAAAAGTGTCCCTCATCCCGTTATAGGGTGTCCAATTCACCTACAATAAAAATTTAAGCAATTATAGAACACATATATAGCGACAGTAAAAATTTAAGCGAAATTACACTCACATTGTGGACTTGAAGATTGTCCAATACCTCCCTGATGGATGAGATCAGGTTGGTACCTCCTCCAGCATGGGGCCTATTGGCCCACCTCATAGCAAGTGGTTCCCCCATCCGATAATTGACGTTATGGGTAGGCCTCGTGAACGGAAAGTACTCGAAGATCCAGGCCTACAAAAAAAAAAAAATATGAAGCATATTGGTCGGATGTATAACATTAAATTAAAACATATAAGTAGGAGATATAGTTACCTCCAGTAAAGTCAGGTATCCACAAATTTGCCGCACCCCACTCCGAGATGCTACTCCAAGCTGTCGATACAAGAAAGCTAAAGCAGCTGCTCCCCAAGCGTAGTCATCGACGTTGTTGACATTCTCCAGAAGGGCTAGAATTTTTGTGTCAACCCGTGTCCCACTTTTGTCAGCAAAAATGGTGCATCCAAGCACATACCATAAGTACGCACGGGCAGCACGTCTTCTTTTCGACGAATCCGTGCTACTCACATCCGACTCAAATCTAGCCCGGAGCCACTCCATCCGGACCGAGCTACCTCTTTGACTCAATAGCTCATCCTGTGCCTCAATTTCTGACACCCCCAACAATCTACGAATCATCTTCTTAGGGTCCTCCGGTCCCCTTGCTGACACTGGTTCCACCACCGGTAAGCCACTTACCGGTAGTCCGGTAAGACAAAAAACATCATCTAATGTAATTGTCATCTCTCCGAACGGCATGTGAAATGTGTTGGTCTCCGGTTGCCAACGCTCAACAAACGCACAAATTAGATTCTTATTTGGCGTCTTGTACGAAAACGACCTTATGTTGGCTATACGAGAATTTTGAAGGACAGGATTTATGTTACCTTCCAACTTCCATGCGTACAGCTTGGTTGTGTGGCACCAACACCTTAACACGTCCCTCTCAATGCCATTCCAAATCTCGTACGCCACATGTGTCTTGAAACTTGGAATAAGTTGTGGATCTTCGGGTCCACCGGGACAAGGCCCTGTCAAAATGTCAGGATCCTCATCCTCTTCTTCATCAGTTTGGCGCTCTTCATCAGTGTGGCGCTCTTTATCAGTGTGGCGTTCTTCATCAGTGTGGCGTTCTTGCTCCTGCTCTTGGTCGGCCGTTTGAGTCGAAGCAACAAGTGCTTGTTGTTGAAGACGTGCAAGTTCCTCCTCTTCAGCCCGACGTCTCCTAGCTGAAGCATGAGTCGTTTCCCTCCTACTAGTTTGCTTTCCTACAAGTTCCACCAAAATAACATGGCTTAAAGAAATATTTTTTAAATTGTATTGTTCGGTCCCTATATGTCGAACTAACCCAATCTGTACTGTTCGACTGGAACAGGTCGAACAGTAAGCAAGGTGTTCGACTATCGTGAGTCGAACACATTGCTGTATGTCCGACCGACCAGAGTCGAACAGATCCGTAAATTTTGGGAAAAAATTCGATCTGTTCTTTCGTTCTAACCCTAAATGGTCGACAAAACAATGGGGTTCTAACCCTAAATGCTCGACAAAACAATGGGAGAGAATGTAGTTTGGATTGAAATGTTTGATACTCACCTCGATCCATGGTGAAGAGACTTCTCGGAGTGGGGTGAACAATGGGGGACTTCTCCGACTCAAATCTGGTGTTGGAGAGATGGGGAAGAGAGTAGTGTGGAGGAAGAGAGTAGTTAGGGTTAGGGTTAGGGTTTGATGGGGAAGAGATTAGAGTGGAGGTGTATGTAGGGAGAGAGGAGAGTGGGGTGAATGTAGAATTTTGTGTATAGAGAGGAATGGGGTGTACTTAGAAATTGGGATGTGGGGGTTGTACACTATGGTTTAAGTCATAAGGGTATTTTTGTCAACATTTGGGGTGTACTTAGTATTTTTATAAGTTATTTTATTTTTAGGTGGGGTGTACTTAGAAATTGGGGTCAACTTAGAAATAGATGGGGTGTCAATAGTCGGACCCTTGTTCTATGAAGTACATAATGGTAATATAGTGGGAGTGGAAGTCCTAATATTTAGGATGAAAAAATATTTTAAGGAAGTAAGTTAAAAAATAAAAATAAAAACGGAAAACACAAACGATATAATTATTAACATATTAAAGTAGACACTAAGAAGAAAAAATGGGAAAGTGATTCCCAATGGAAGGAAAATTAGGGGAAAAAATGATTTCATCCATCCAAGAAAGGAATCACTTTTCCACATTGAAGTATTCACTTTCCTTTCCAAATTCTTTGGCATTGCCAAACATCGGAAAGGAAAGTCAATGGGAATTAAAGTTTCCTAAAGGAAAGGAAATGACAAGAAATTGATTTCCTTTCCCTTCCATTCCGCGAAGCAAACGAGGCCTTATATCAAAGTTAACATTATAGTATCTTTTACTGGTGCTTCCTTCTTGTATTATATATTGATGCTCTCCATCTTAATAGATTGGAAAAATTGCAATAACTACTCCTATGTTTTATACCATTCATGCTTTAAAATTAATTACACGGACCATCACTATAGTTTATATTTTCTATAGAAACTTATAATACTGACCACTCCTATATTTTATAAAATTTATAAAGAAGAGGAATGGTAGTGTAATTATTTTTTAAATATGAGTAGTCCATATAATATGCCACAGTATTTATTTCTAATAGATTTTGGCTTGGTTTTCCTTGATCCTTTATCTAGGCACATGTTAAAGGCAACCCCTTTTTACTAAGGACAACCATCCTACTAAGGACAACCATGACCCTCTCCAATTTTTACTAAGAGCAACCTAATGTAAAGTGATTTACTAAGGACTACCAAGAGGAACAAAATAGAAAAAAAAATAAAAACAAAAAAGGGCAACCATAATCCCTCTTCCCGCCGCAACCCCCTCCGCCTCCCTCCTCCCGTCGCAGTCCCCTCCGCCTCCCTCCCCTCAGCGACAGCCCCACCCCCTCCCTCAGCGACAGCCCTTGCTCGCGTTGTTAATAAGCACCCAAAATCTTGAGAAGTAGAAGCATTAATTTCCTGATGCATATAGGCTTTGAAGAAGCAGCCAAGCAAGGAGGAGGAGAAGGAGAATTGGAGCTCAGATTTTTTAAACATTGCATATAGGCTTCCTCTCTCTATCTCTACCCGAGTAAACATTGCATCTTGTTTCCTCCTCTCCTCCTCAAAAGCGTGCAACTTTTGTTTCTGAGCATAAATTGGAGCTCCAATGGATGAAATCATCTACTTTTTTGTTGGGCTGCAGTCAATCGAGGAAACAAGATGCTTGCCTGCACTGTTAATAAGCACCCAACACTACAGTCAATCGAGGACTGCAGGACTTGCCTGCAGTCCTGTCTTCACTTTGGACTGCAGGCAAGTCCTGCAGTCACTGTAGGTAAAAAAAAAAAATTCGGTCAATCGAAGACTGCATGTAAGCACTGCAGTCCTGTCTTCACTTTGGACTGCAGGCAAGTCCTGCAGTCCTCGATTGACAGAAGCGGGGTGGCCCTTAGTGTTTTCAAAATGGCAAACTTGTAATTTTGTTTAAAATTTTAAGTTGGTGGCACTTAGTAAAAAGGGGTGGCCTTTAACATTTGTCCTTATCTAAAAAGATAAAACTCAAAAGAGGAGTGGCCTAAAAAAATGTTGCTGTGACCACAACCAACCAACTTGCAATTTCGAAGGCCTCTTAGAGCATCATTAGTAGTTGGGACTCTCCAATGCAATTTGGAGTCCAAAATTTCAAAAACGAAAATTTTCACTGAAAGCATAAAAAATTTATAAATTTACACGTAAAGCATAATGTTTTTAATAATTGTATACGGAGCATAAGAACGCCCATCCGAAGGGCGTTTTCATTTAAATATGAATTAATTTTGACGACCGTTAGCGAGATAACGAGGAGGAGAAATTATCCAAAAAAAAAAAAATAAAGAAAACGCCCAACCGAAGGACGTTTCATGCTTACCTGTCACCCTCGGATGCCGCGCCTGCCACCCTTTGGCTGCCGCGCCTGTCAAAAAAATATTATCAAAAAAAAAATTAAAATCTGAGGGAAACGTCCATCCAAAGAGCGTTTTCTCCTGCTTACCTGTCACCTGTCACCTCTCGCGCTGCCACGCCCGCAGTAGAGTCCAGGCAGGTCAAGTTTTGATTTGATGGCAAGTCTTTTAATTTCGTAAATTTGGCATTCTTAATATTATGTGTAAAATATATGTAGATTATCTTTCTGTGAGTATAAAGTTTAATATTCATGAAGATGGATCTTATTAACATTTAACATGTAGTATTGCCGTATTGGTGTCTGTCCATCTTTAGTCAAGAATTCTATTTCGTTGCCCGATGTAGACTTATGGATAAGGTTTGTGAACATTGTGACAGGTGGACATTTTCAGGTAAGCATTACTGTTCATACACTCAAAAGTCAAATGTTATAGTCAGTGTTATACTGAATGGTTTATGATGAGTGCAGTCCCACTTGCCACTGATTAGTCAACTAATTTGAGGAAACGCCCTTCGGTGACAGGTAAGCAGAGGAAACGTCCTTCGGATGGACGTTTCCCTCATGTTTTAATTTTTTTTTTGATAATATTTTTTTGACAGGCGCGACAGCCAAAGGGTGACAGGTGCGGCATTCGAGGGTGACAGGTAAGCAGGAAACGTCCTTCGGATGGGCTTTTTTTTATTTTAATTTTTTTTTGGATAATTTCTCCTCCTCGTTATCTCGCTAACGGTCGTCAAAATTAATTCATATTTAAATGAAAACGCCCTTCGGATGGGCGTTCTTATGCTCCGTATGCAATTATTAAAAATATTATGCTTTACGTGTAAATTTATAATTTTTTTATGCTTTTAGTGAAAATTTCCGTTTCAAAAAAAAGGTAAATGTAGAATGGGTTGGGTTTGTATGAGAATAGTAGGAAATGATAAAGTGAGCTCCGGTCCCAAAAATTGTGTGGTCAAAAATTAATGTAGGAAAAAAATAATATAAAGTTTAGAATCTAGAAAGTTGGGCTCCAAATTGGAACTTACTATTCTACAGAACGAGTTTTTACAATCTAGAATCTAAAAATTGGGAGGCCCAACCCTTAGCACCCATGGATGGGTTGGAACCGAAATTGTAAAAATTGGGACTAGGGATGAGACTTATTATTCTACAAAATGAGCTCCTACATTCTAAATCTAGAATCTAGAAAATGAGATGGGCCTTACTAATGATGCTCTTACAGCTCCGTCTATCAAGTTGTTCATCTTCATGACTGCGACAAATTACTCTCGACTAGCTAATTTTGCAACAAAGCAAATCATTATAGTAGTGTCAAAAGACTAAATTATTCTAGTATCACTCCAACTATAGCGCTTGGACATTTTCGACGTCTTAACTTTCCAACGCTCAATTTTAGCATCACAACTTCATAAATTGTTATTTAGAAACACCTTTCGTCAATTTTTTGTCCTTAGTAGCTGTGTTTGTTGTTGGTGCTATGTTAATTTTTGTAGTGAAATGAATACCAATACTATTTTGTTCATAATGAACTCTTATTTGCAACTAAATTTGGACATAAAATATTTCAAAAGAACACTTTATGGAGTTGGGACGTCAAAATTGAGCCAAAAACGCCGAAGCACTATAGTTAGGGTGGCACTTGGATAATTTATCCAAGTCAAAATCATATAATAACTTAAAATAGAGCTTTATTAATTTAAATCCATGATTATTTTCTCTCTTTTTTTTACAAGATCTACATCAATAATCACCAAGTGTTGATTATCTACCCATCTTATTACATGACAAGGAGGCAACTGAGCCAGAAATAGCCTGCCATGGCACCTTCCGAGACCATTAGAAGAAAGTACCACAGTGCAACCAGGCAAGGATACATCTAATCCTGGAAGTTTTCTCTTTCTGTTGCTTACTTATTGCAGCAGGGACATTCTCTCTAAAGCTCATCTCATTTCCAACATGAGCAGCTCAGGCTTTTCTATGAGAAGCTTCCACTCATTGCAAAATCTAGCGACAGTGGCTCCATCGACAATCCTATGATCAGCTCCAATGGTGACCTATATAAGCACACAAGTCGTGTTTTATAAGCAACATGCTCGCGAAAGACATAGAAACAATCAATAGAAACGATTTGGTGGTCGATCTCCCAAAAATTAGTTGAGAACTGCATGTACTAACATTGTTACAGTATGCAACTATAGAGGAGGAGGAGATGAAACCTAACTGAACTTGGAAGTGAAAGACTCGTCAAGTAAGTAAATGTTTATAGCATGTATCGCGGATGAGAGATGAATTTTGCTGAGAATTTATAAAAACACATGTTTTTTCAATTAGAGAGTTCGATCAACATTACTTATTTAATGGGCACATAACTCCCATCTCCTGGTCATTACATCTCTTTGTTCATGCAAAAAGGAAGGAGAATGCAGTCTAAAGCCATTATCTAGTCTCATCACTGATTTTGTAACATAGCAGACATCAAGTGACTTTTTAAAATGCTTATGAAGTTACAATATCAATTGTTGCTTCTTAAAGATGGTAACCTTGCAATTTTGCTTTTTTTAATGTCCTATTGATTCTTACAAGCAAACACTCTAAAAGTTAATCAATTTTTAAGTTGTTTCGCCCCAACTTAATCTTTTTAAAATTATTACTTATTATCATCAAATTTGGAACCACTTGTCTCGCATCACAAGGGTAAGGCATTAAAGAGAAATAAGAATGTGGGGCTTAAATGTGGGGGAAACATAAAGCTTAGCTGCATAGATGAGGATTTAGCAGCCATAGAGTAAAGAGAGAATAGCAGGATGGAGTTCACTTTTCTCGCATCTTGATAGATGATGGTGTCGTAGAACCAAAGGATGAGAAAAAGAAGTTACAGTGGATTAGAGGGACAAAAGACGTAGTTGGAGGAGGTGGAAAAGATGTTGAAAATGCTCAAAGTGTAGAAGAACAGGACGACGTTAGAGATACTTTGTGCTAGGTCTGGATGAACAGCAGAACAGGCAAAGAGAAGACGGGAAGCTTCTCCATATTTTTCATAAAATTGTCCGGAATACATCTCAACTTCTTTTCATTAGGATATTTAAATTGCAGATCAGTTTGGTCATTTGACGTCGCTATATCAACATAGTTAAGTCCAAAATGATCGTCAATGATTGGCAAATTTAAAAATATAACATAAGGGGCAGTGTTATATTACAAAGTTCCATTAAGTGCTTGTTCCATAGGCGGTTACCAATTAACCGGATTACTCGACTAATTCGGTTCATTGCAATTACACGGATTCTTGGTTTCAATTAACAACACAATTAATCGGATTAACCGGCCAATTACTCAACCGTTTAATCCTTTTTTAAATACTGTTAGGAAATTATTATTATTATTATTGCATTCGTGGGTGTGCTGTGTGGTGGTTAACCTGGTAAATCACCCTATATTTATCCTCAAATCTTAGTAATTTGCTTGTTCACTGAGGTATGACAGATTACAGGTATGCACAAGGATTTAAAAGATGACGGAAGCTCCACAAGACGACTTACATTGGTGACGGAAGCAGGGTATACAGTTCCATCTTCAGCAAAACGAGGAAGTTTTCGCATTTTTCCTATTGCAATAATGGCAACTTCAGGTAAATTTAGTAATGGTGAACCGAACTTGCCACCGATGGCTCCGATGTTACTCAGGGTTATAGTTCCCCCATTAATATCTTCAGTAGTCAGCTTGTTGTTTGAAGCCAATTTGTGCAACCGCGACAGCTCCTTGGTAATCTACTAATACATAGCATGCATCACTATTAGTGCTTTGTATGTCAAAGAAATAAGAAGGAAAAAATATCAGAAAATGTAATACTCTCAAGCTGAGCATGATAGCACAGAAGTCATCTCCTATGTATCAGGCAGGCTAAAGAATAATGACGTGCGCATAATCGTGTACAACATAAAGATGTTTGGCATTGAAGACAGTAACAAGTCCTATAACTAGCACAAATCCACATGAAAGGCAGAAAATATTTTCATTTAACTTAATAGAGACACGTGAAAACCAGTTTGACATATCTGGCATGGTTCCAAACCTCGGTCAAGATAACAGAAAAATAGAGATCACATATGGGTACGATAATCATGTAGTTACCCGTATAGATATTGGGTATCATACATCCGTCAAACTTTCCAAGGTGCCAATATCTCTGTAAGAAAATCAGATGTTTCAATATAAATATGGTAAAAAGGATCACAAGCGTGCAATGTATCGCCTTAAAGGGAGAAGGGGGGTTAATATGGTTGTAGACTATGAGCAAATGAAAGTTTTCATCTACTAAAATGATATTCCACAATAGACGTAGATTAGGAAGTAGTAAAGAGTGGTAACAACTACCCTGAGGTGGTAAACTGCTCTACTTTCAGTACGGTTGCAACTGCCCACAATATTGCTCTTGGGCAAGCAGCAAAGAAAGTACATTGTTGCGAGTGATAACCACTTCCCAAAACTGCAGGACCGGATATCACCGTTGCTACGGAAGTTACACCGTTTCAGCATGTTCACCTTGCTCTGAATCTCTGATATGACTTACAAAATTTTGTCAATATGAAAAGAATTTAGAGGACAATAAAGACTCTTGATAACGGATCAATGCAAGAGTAGAAATATTGTTTAGGTCACCCTGGAGAATTATATAAGTTTGTCTATGTATTAAGAATTTAGAGGATGTATAAAAGAATATCTTGATAATGGATCAATGCAAGAATAAGAATATTCGCTAGGTCACCCTGGGGTATTTTTATCATCATAACAATAAACTCGGAACCTCAAATTATGTGTCAATCTCCTACATTTTGACCAAGTCATCTTCAATTATTCCAATATTAACTTTGTGAAAATTATATATAAAGATGAACACAACTAGGTTAGATTAATGCTTTATTATTCAAATTGAGTATAGGGTTTTGGATGATAAGTGCATTACTACTGTGTAATACAGAATTATTATGTAGGGCACAACCAATATGCATATAACACCGTAGGATGGACTTATGCGGACAGAGACAAAGTCAAGAGTACCAGTAATGAATATTTTATCAACTCTATTATGCTCATTTGACTTGGTGCATTTTAGAAGAAAAGAGAAGGAAGAGAGGAGATGAGAGGAGAGGAGACTGCAAAGGCATAAAATAATAAGTTGTAGCTCACGTGTATTTATATTAACATATGATGATAAATACACCCACAAATACTTGATTGTATTTGCATAAGAAAATAATACTTACAATTCTAACATACCTCTTCAAGCTGAAGCATATAGATCTGACATGTTCAGCTTGCTACATAGATCATAAAGTGGACTACGAACAAGTAATTTGGTGAAGATATCACCAAATTAATCCTTCCGAACATGTGAAGTGACAATCTGTTTCTTCACCAACAAATCACGAATATGTGACAATCCACTTTGATATGCTTAGTGCACTCATGAAGCATGGGGTTACTTGACAAAAAAAAAAAATAATGCAGTCACAATACATATCCATGGACCATAGGGATAGGAACCACAATCCTCATTTCATGGAGAAGAGACGCCCCAACATCTCAGAAGTTGTATTAGCCATAGCATGATATTTAGCCTATGCACTAGAAAGATCCACAACGTTCTGTATCTTCTTGTGTCACGTCACAAGATTACCCCCAACAAAGGTCTCTTATCACTTCCACTAGCTGCCTAATCAACATCACTGAAGGCCATAGTTGTGAGAGTTTGTACAAGTCCTTTCCAGATGCACTATTTAACTATCACAAAATACGAGATATAGTCGCCTAATGTGACTGTCGAGGAGCCTGTATAAACTAAGTATTCAACTGCATAGGTAATATTTGGGCATTTAACAGTAAGGTAGATAAGATTTCCAACTAGCCGTTTGTACAATCAAATATCCTCAAATAAGTCTTCTAAGCCAACATCAAGTTTGACATGAGAATCCATAGGAGTATCAACATGCCGAGAGTCTAACATATGTGTCTCTAAAAGCAAGCCAAAAATATATGTATGTTGCGACTGATACACACCCATCTTAGATCGAGCAACCTTGATTCCCCAAAAAAAAAAAAAAAAAAAAACCGAAGTTTACCTAAATCCTTAGTATGAAACTGACGACTATGGCAGGTCTTTAAGTCTGAAATACCAACATAGTCACTCCCAGATACAATATCATCAACATAAACAATCAACACGGTAGCATCTCCTGTAAGTTTGGCTAAACACTAAATGATTTGACGTGGCTCACCAAAATCTATACTTGTGAGAACTAAACTTAACTTATCAAATTAAGCTCAAAGAGATTGTTTTAGCCCATAAATGTCTTCTTCAATCGACACACCATTTTGTCAATACAAGACACAATATATCACAGTGGCTGATTCATATAAACCTCCTCGTATAAGTCAAAGTACAAGAAATCATTCTTGACATCCAACTGATACATGGGCCACTGACGATTAACCGCCACAAAGATATAAATGCAAATTGAATTCAGTCAAACCACATGAGATAAAGTCCTCCATATAATCCACATCATGTGCATGTGTATACCCTTTTGTAACCAACCGCATCTTGAGATGCTCAAACAGAATCATCTGGATAATACTTAACATTGTACACCCTCTTATAACCCATTGATTGCTTCCAACAGGAGGCGAGGTAAGCTCTAAAATCTGATTTCGATAGAAAGCATACATCTCCTCATCCATTGCACTTTTCCAACCAGAAGATGATAATGATTGCTTACACATGTTAGGAATGAAAACATAAGACAATAAAGCAGCAGAAGCATGTAGTCAATGAGAATCACAATGTAAGGAAACATAATTTAAAATGGAATATTTAGTCGTACAACTACGACTTCCTTTCCTGAGAGAAATAGAAAAATAATTTGAAACTGTGGTGGAGGGAGCCAAGTCCTCAAGCACGGAAGATGATGTGTTGGGGGGTTGAATCACGCAAAATAACATATTTGTCCTTGGATCTTGATACATATGTAAAGGAGGAGTCGATTTAGAAATGGGTTCAGGAATGGCTGGAAGTGGCATTAAAGATACCGACTCTAATGTAAACGGAAGAGGATCGTCTCATGAGGAAAAGAAATGAGTGGACTCAAAGAAGGTAACATATGCACTTATATATATTAACAGGACTGTAACAACAATAACATTTTTGAGTTCGAAGATAACGAAGAAAATATACTTGATAGATTAAGAAGCTAACTTAATCTCGATTAGATTCTAAGTTGTGAAGAAAAGCAACATACCCAAATACACCATGAGGTAAAGAAAAAGGAGAGACACCTAGATGTAACATGGAGAAGGAGACTTGATTATTCGACACAAATGATAGCATGCGATTAATCAAATAACATTAGTAAGAACGACATCTGGCATATACTGTTTATAGACATGCATATTAAACATGAGATTGTGAGTCATATCTAAAAGGAGTTGGTGCTTGCTTTCAGCTAGTTTGATAAATAATGTAACGATAAACACACAAAAAAGTCACAGACGATTGAGTATACTCCAAAGCATTATATGAACGTAAAAAGTTAATATATCTACCAAATTTAACACAGTTCATCATAAAATGTAAATAACATGAGTGGAAACATATATTTTTCTTTTATTAAATATAACCAAGTTATTCTGAAACAATCATCTACAAAGATAACAAAATACTAACATCATCTTTTTTTTACTATAGAAGGACATAATGTCAGTACAAACAAGATCAAAGAACTGCAACTTACGACTCTCAACACGACGAGGAAACATACTAGGGTAATACTTGCCTCATACAAGTCTCACATTCTAAAACGGAAAAAGAAATTAAAACTGGGAACAACTTGACACAATTTAGCCAAGGTCAAAACAATAATGCTACTCCAAACAATAATGCTACTGCAACAAAGAGGTAGAAACTGAAGTAAAAGTCTCTCCAGATAAATCCAAGTAATACAACATATCTCTTTCATGCCCCCAAACCAATCATCTTCTTCGTCTTGAAGTCCCAAAAAACACAAGAATTGAAAGAAAAAAAAAATTACGAAACAGTGAAGTGATTTGGTTAACTGGCCATAGATACCAAATTGAAAAGAAAATTAGGCACACTTATGAATAAGATAATTACAATAATTGAGTAGGGTGAATGCCATATTTTTCAAGTACATGACGAGTAGACCCATCATTATGTTTCATAGAACAATGATTATGAAAGTGAGAATTTATACCAGACATGTGAGGCTAACACCTAAGTCGATGAACCAAGAGGTAAATGGTGACCGAGTTGCCACAAAGGCATGATTACCTATATGTGTCATGGTTGTAGTAGGTTGGGAGGTAGTGCTAGCAAGTGCATTCAACTTCTGGAGGATATGGTCAAGTGGATTGAAATGTATCGAAAGTTGAAGTCTAATTAGAACCGGAAGCATCATGTCTAGGACTAGGAGCAGAAGTGGTGACATTGAGACTGCACATTTTCATCACACTTGATGTGCGTACTCAGGTTTATCCTACTTGTCCCAATATTACTCTTCGACGAGGCTAAACATGCCACAAATGTTATACTTCCGTGGTGGACAACGACTACCACTATGATCACCATCTCTACGGCTACCTACACCACGACCATCACCGCAACCAACAAAACTAGTAACCAGGCAAAAGAGTTATTACTTGGTAACACAAAATATTGTTCTAAAAATGAACGATTGAGACGAGAGAAAGTATCTACTACTGTAGGTAACTACTCTCCAGCAAGTATTTGAGCCTTATAAGGTTCGAGTGCAGGATCCAAACCAACTAGGATGAGCGAAATATAAAACTCTTTCTGTTGTTGAGCTTCAGTAGTAACCGAATGATAGTGCAAGAGTTCCTCCTACAAAGTCTTCTTTGAAGCTAAATACTCATTTACAAGCTTACAATTCCGCTTTGTATTAAACATTAACTCATACAACTCATAGATACATGTCACATTCCACTTCTGTAAATATGACTCTTCCAGAGATGTCCAAATATATTTGGAGGACTCACAACACTGAACACTAGAGCGATATGCGGTTCCATACTATGCCACAACCACGACATAATATATCAATCTGCACTCATCCAATCCTCGTAACCAACCGACATTTTAGGCGGGAGCTCTTCTACCAAAAACTTAACTTTTTTGCCCTCAATACTACTTTGATAGACTTAGAACATGCAAGTAGTTCGCACCATTGAGTTTTACCACAATAATCACTCTCCCCACTTCATCATTACTGTGAATAACAGTAAAAAGATTGTTCCGACCACCACCACCAATAGTAACCTCGCTAGAAGATTCGATCCATACCATATTTACAGATACAACAGATATCTCAAAAATGCTAGATCTCACAAAGAACAACAAGAACAACCAACCGAGAGCTATAGAAATTCTAGATCTCACAACAAACATCCAATTAAGATATATATATAAACCATAGGTATCTCAATGAAGGACGAACAACGGGATCATAAAATGATTACGCAACCATTAAACAACGCCACAAAAAAAATTGGGACTTCCGTCCCGAACCCCAGTCGAATTCACCACCAAGTTTGACTTCACCACCAAGTTTGACTGGCGAAAGGTGTGGAAGGGTTACATGGTACCTTTCAAGTTGCTATGATACCAAGAGAAGGTTAGAAGAAAAGATGAGATGAGAGTGCAATCGTATAAAACCCTAAGTTGTACCTCATGTATGTTTACATTAGCATATGATTCAAGATACACCCACAACTACTTGATTGTACCCACATAAGAAAATAACACTCATGACTCTAACAGACTTATAAGATGATGTGTTCTGTTAATATGTTTGCAATTATGGATGCAAAACCTAATTTGATCTTGTTCACTTTAATTAACCTATTGTATGCTACCAAGTAGTACTACCTCACATTTCTATATATGTTCCCTCCAAAGAAAAAAAAAAATTACATCTACGTCTTGGAATGTTGAAGCTATTGATTTGCATTCAGTTGTTTGATAGAAGTTTTCTGATGGCCTGATGATGCTTGTGCCCAGACTATTTCACTTGATATTGCACTATCATCTATTTGCAGCTTTCTTGACAATCAAGATAGACTGACATGTCAACAAATTACTTACCAGACAGACCAGTCACATTATTGGATCAGCCAATCATCAAAATCAATGACTAGCACACAAGGATTCGCAAACATGAGATTGTTAGTCAGATAAGCTATTATGTGAACTTTTAACTACTTCCCTCGTCCCAAAATCCATGTTGTAGACAACTTGCTTCATCACCAGCTAACAAGGGCCCAAATGAATAATAGTGAACATTGTAAATAGCATTGACAAGCGAAGTTTAGGTAAAGAACATAGATCCCAATCTCTTGCATACAAGTGCCAACCAACGAAGCAAATGTAAGTACGAATCTCAGTATAAGATCAACAATATGGATCAAAAGAGTCAGAACTAACCTCCAATATGGAGAGAGATTGAGCATTCTTTATATTTGGTACGACCAATCCATATGAAGTAGCCATGGCGACACCAATATTATGACTACCTACATAAAAATGTAAGTGAAGACATAGGTCGGATCAGAAAATAAAAAATAAAACTGATACAAATATAATATACATCAACCTTCATAGACAAGTTGGCCATACAAACTTTAGGACCAATTATTGTGCAACCTATATAAATAAACATAATCCTTGATCTACTATTCTAATTGATTTAAGTCCTAGCATATAGGTGTCCAAGGTACTGGAGAACTCAAAGTACCCATTTTTCTTCATAAACTACCAACTAATCACAACATAGTGGACCAGCAGCAAGTATTCTACAATATTCATGCAGATTGTGTCCACAAGAATAAAAAGGTTATTGTTCTGCTATAGGACCCCACATCCGTTCAATGGTTCAACCATAACAACACAATAATTCCACTTTATCTACTTCTAACAATACTGAAAGGCTAAAAGCTTAAAACTGATTGTCTGTTTAGATGTATCAAGCAAATATATGCAGTTGGAAAAGAAACCTCTGAAAAACAACAGTAACAAACAGTAGCAAAGCCATTATTCATACATCATTGATAATTTTATTAAAATAAAAAGAAACTATAAATCATGTGGCACAGGAATAGCATCAAAAGGAGAATATCTGCATACCTTTTAGTATGACTTCATTTGATTCCTCAACAAAGGAGCTATTTAATAGGGGGTATTTGCTCAATGCCATCGAGAGAGACTTTATTAAAAATGGAAGAAAAGTGTGTTTGACATCCTGATCTGTGTTCTCATTTTGAAAAGACGCCTTAAGTTCCACAAGTGCATCACAATTTATCTCTTCTAGGTAATGAAAATGTGGAACTTTTGCAGCCATGGTCATTGATTTAACCATGGACCTCTGGAATCCTCTGAAACACAAAATATTGTCCTTAGCATCTGCGATGAAAATTATCTTGATCGAAGGGAAAGAAAAGTAATACTCTAATTTTCCCACACAGAAAAATGGAAAAGAAACATGCAATTGTTTAAAATATCCAGGGAGAAGCAAAAGCCGACTTTAGTGAAATGGGTTATACCCTTATGTCAACAATGTACATACATGTCAGACAAAATAATGCCAGTTTATAGGATCTATATGAAATAATAAACTAAATGTGTGTGTGCGCACACACAAGAATGCGAGCTTCACAGATTGAGCGACCAAAAAATACGTAAACATAAAGAAGCTTACATTTAAAAGGAAAAAAGAAAAAACCTTAATAGAACTGCTTTAGTGTATAACCAATTGAATAGTTAGTGATTTTAGAAATTAAATATTTAGGTACTATAAGGCACAGACTTAAGCCTACATATTCTGCATTCAAGTCCTTGAACTACTTTGTGCATTCTGAGTATCATAATCACAATGGTGTTATTTCTCGTTTCCTAGAGTAAACTTAGTCATAGGCTTATTCAGCATTTCATAACTCATAAGTAAAGTGGTAGTTGTTACCTGAGCTGGATCGTCTTATCTTCATAGTGTTGTACATCGACAGTATCCAAATTCCCTTTCTTCATCAGAATAGGTTCATTAGCATTAAAATGTTGAAGGGATGGTGAGTCAATATGAATTCCCTTGCTAGCAGCATTATTCAAGACATCTTCCTTCAGAACTCTCCCATCTTTACCAGTTCCACGAATATCATTTATATCTAGACCATATTGCTTTGCGAGGTGTCTAACAGAAGGTGTCGAGAGTACTCCTCCCACAGTTACATCATTGCTCATTAAGCTCTCGCAAACAGGTTCAAGCTTATGTGAAGCTCCACTTCCCGAAATCTCAGAAGTCTCAGTTCCTTCAGAAAGTATCTTTAATAAACTTTCACCAACCTGAAATTTGGACCAATGAAATAAATTTCTTCTCCACTGTGAGATACTGGACATCATCAAAATAGACAACATATAAACTATTGTCTTGCTCTCCGATATCAATGCAAACGGCTGAAATAGAATTATAGAAATTTACCTTCAATCTGAACATATAAAAAGGTAATCTGCTTCTATTTAAAAAGGACTGTACAAGTATGCACTTTTAACATATAAATATAGATACATCATATCACATATTAGTTTTTCCCATAAAATAAATTTGCTCTAAAGATTGATTAAGAAGGCCTACATTCATGGTTGGTGTGGATCGCAATAACCTGATAATTACACCCAAAATGGACCCAAAGTATTGGGTTTTAACTTACAGATTTCCAAATCATAATGATTGGGCGAGGCTTGGATATAAACTTTTTTGGACTGACTAGCTTATGGGTTGGGTATGGATATACCTATTCCCAAACCCAATAGCCAATTCCCAAAATGATACGTCAAAAGCATAGGATGAGTCTCAGTATAATATTAAATCTAGGATATTAATATTAGGAAAGTCATCATATAATTGCTTCATGATATCAAAACCATCTTGCTAGTATATTACAAGTATAATGTGTGTATGTGACTTGTGCTTCAACAATTGATACAATTTTAGTATTAAATCTAGTAAAAATAGGGAAAAAGTATAAAAGAAGTATACTCAGACTAAAACCAAACATGCAGATAAGGTTTGGATCATCCTAAAGCTTCTCCGGTTTGTGTAGAGTATGGGTAGATATAGGTACGATAGGCTTATATCTCTTTCTTTTGTGATGAGTAAGTCTCACGCACCTTTTCTTGACAAATAAACTTACAGGCTTTACGGGCAAGGTGGGTCTCCATTTTATCGTCAATTTCTATCCTCCCCTAAGCAAAATTCATCCCTTCTACCCATCTTTTTTCTTTAAGTTGTTTTTGTTAATCCTATGGAATCAGATCTCTTGTTTGAGTGAATATACGCTTTCTTCCTCGCCACACCCAAGGGATAAAATTCACAGTATAGGTCTAAACCAATATTGAAACCGGAGAAACTACTGATACCAACTGATTTGAAAACCCTTCAAACTGCTGAAAATGATACTCATAGGAAGGGTTAAAAACTGATACCGAAACTGGTACTGTGACCTTGCCAAGGGGTATCATTTTCCAAAATTTTGGAGAGCTTAGCTAGCAAACATAGTCCAAATGTGCAGCATCTTCATACCCTGAAGGATGTTGCATTTAATAATAACTTCGTCCAGGCTACCGTGCAAGGAGGCACGTTTTAGAATAAGGCTAGTCTTTGACTATCCCTCCTAGGATTTGATACCATGACCTCCCCTCTCCTCCCGTCCCCATACCAAAGGCCTCAATCACTTGAACCTTGGTTTAAAAGGAGGCAGTATTGACATCGAATTGTTGAATCTCCCATTCAAGAGAGCCACTTATGGAATAGCATTAACTTTCTATTCCTATGAAGCTTCATTAGGATTAACTTTTCCATACATTTGTAATTAGTGGTTTAATCTGACAATTTGCTTCTTCGAAGTTTTAACTTTTAACAAAGGGTTTGTGAATAGTAAATTTGAGGAAATAGACAAATTTTATGTGAAATACTTCAAGAAGTTATGCAACATCCTACATTGATGATGAGGTATTCGGCTCGTGAGCTCACAAAGGCAGCTCATTTTTGTTTTATATACTTTTCCAATTTGGTGTGAAGTTCATTTAAACACTTTTAAGTTTGATAGTATGCTAATTGAGGTGTACTTTTGGTTTGGGACAAAGCCCATGAGTTCATAAACAAGCCCAATTCAAGCTTAAGCTTATCTATAATTCAAGCTCATCAAGATTTCAAGTTTAAAAGAGCGGCTCGCAAGCCGAGCTCGTGCTCACAAATATTTTATAGAGCCAAGCTTGAGCTTAATTTAGGCTCATTTGAAAGCTCGATTCTATTTTTCCTTAGAGAGTTGCGATTACGACAGATTTCTATGACTCTTTTCATAATTCTGAATTTGAACTTGCTTTTCCAGGATTAGACTGATCAATTCAACTAAGTCCTGACACTTACTTCCATGAGGCACGTAAACTTATCCTTTTAACCTCCAATGATTTAGGAGACTCGTCCTTTTCACACATTACTCGAAAAGAAGCAAACAGGTATTCACTTTAGTCCTTTTTTATCAATCCTTCGCGATTCACTTTCTACTTCTTTACTTCAATTACTTGATAACCACATGGTGCAATTATCGCTTTAATATTTTGATCTGAATAATTTTAGTCTGCAAAGATGTTATGTACATAAACACTATTGCCTTCACCAGATACATCCTTTCTCTAAAGTAGTTAGTTATTTTGACTGTTTGAAAAATGTACAGAATAGTAGAATAAACAGAATGACGATAAAAATGCAAGGCCCAAAAACTGAGTGAAACTACAAGAAAGATTTATAGTGTAGGTTTTAGCCTCTAATATGTTTTATGTGTAAAATTGATTGATGTCCAAGCATCTAACCATACCAAAAGAAAAGGTAAGCTAATTAAGTAGTCATCAGATTCTGAAGGCAAATAGAACTCAAAATTTTAAAGTGACATAAAAGTTACGCATGTATATGCGGATGAGTTCAAAACAGCTACATAATACTATACCTTCACTATGTCCCCAGGAACAAAGAGAACCTGAAGAACCTTCCCTTTGTAACGGCTCGTAATCTCGATGGTCGCCTTATCACTTTGTACTTCACAGAGGGGTTGAAATTCTTCCACGTGATCCCCCTGCCAACGAGCAGACAACACAAAACTTCAGAAACAAATAGGGCTTGGAAGGGATTGCGGGTGATATTGCATTTAATCAGAACAGTCACAAAATGCTACAGTGACTCCACAACCAGACTTTTACTTACGCCATTAGCTATATGCAAACCCTCATGGTTGCTAGTTCAAATCTTTCAAATGGCATTTTACAAGTTTATTGTGAAAATATGAGGCTGATATGAATAATGATTCTATTTCACCTATTGTCCATAATTTGCTGAAGTGGGTTCCTGATTGTGCTAACTTTGAGCCTTTCGAAAGCTTTCACATTTTAGTCATTAACACCGATATTTGAACCCTCAAAGTAACTATTACATCCTAGGAAGCACAAACATTCAAAAAATTATGTTTCTATACCATGGCGTACATGTATCAGGCACGATAAAAAAAAATTCCAAAATATATTAGGACACTCCAAAATTGGTGCGGCATCCGTATCTCCATGTCGTGTTGTACATGTATCAGACAGAGTATAGTTCACATTACAAAATACTCTAGGAAGCTGCAAAATCTGTGTTGTGTCAGTATCATCATGTCCATATCATGTCACTTTGGACACATATCAGACACGATACAGACGTTCCAAAATACTCTAGGACACTGCAAAAAAAAGTTGGTTTTGTATCCGTACCACCATTTCCATATCCTGTCGTGTCTGACACACTACAGACATTCCAAAATACAGGACACTCCAAAATTGTTGGAGTATCTCTGTATCACGCTGATTCCCCATTGTCCATATCGTCTCAGGACACGGACCAGACACGATACGTTCGCTAGGACACTGCACTTCGCAGTGCCCACGTCAAGTCGTGTTTGTATTCTTGTGAGTGCAGCATAAGCATTCGAGAGCCGAACAAGAGAGAGAGAGAGAGAGAGAGAGAGAGAGAGAGAGAGAGAGAGAGGGGCGATTGGTCACCTCTTGGACAAACCATCTGAGCAGCTCGCACTCGGCGATTCCTTCTCCGGTCTGGGCCAGCGGCACCTCCAGCACCTCCCCCGCCGGCGGATCGACCCACGCCTGGCTCGAGAATCCCCCCACCTTCAGCTACGGGAGAAGCAAAACTCTCAGAATTTAGTAGTTTCCAGGAAAAAAAAAAAGGGGTTTCTCGAGAGCTCACTTACCACGGGAAGTGGGAGAGGAGTGGGTTTCCGCCGCTGGAGAGTCGCGAACCGAGGGAGAGGCAGAGCGGATGGAGGACTCGGCCGCCTGGAGCTAATCGCGGCGGCGGAGGCGGCTGCTCGAGCGGCGCGGAGGAGGCGAGTCCAAGCCATCGCCACCGTGTCCGTGTCCGAGACGGAGTGCGGAGGAAATCGAAAGGGATAAGGAATGGAAGAATTTTTCCTTTGTTTTTATAATCGGCGGTAGCTTTCCGAACTGAAACTCCCTACAACTTCTACTTCTTCAATTGCTGACACAGACTGGGCCCCGCACAAAGCAGCAGCATATGCATATGGGATAACATTTATTATACGACATAAATGTCAATAATTAATAATAAATAATTCCAAGCTGGGTTGTTGGGCATTGAACCATTCATTTATTTATTTATTTATATTTTAAATGAACAAGCATGAAATGTTTTATATTATGGGAGTCTTAATTCATGGGTTCCTTATAAGGGCACTTCATTTTTTGATCAGGACTAGCCCATTTTTAAACTTTGTATTATTTACAAGTTTGCCATTGAAAAATTGATCAGGGCCATCACACTCTTTCGTATAAGTCACTAGTGCAAACAAGGACTGCCCAAATTTCTGGTAGCCCTACATACAGTAAGGACTGCCAGAAAAATGGACAGTCCTTTTTTTCACATGTTGTGACTTAGGACTGCCTAGTTTTCTGGCAGTCCATTCAGTTTGTAGGACTGCCAGAAAATTGGACAGTCCTTGTTATAAAGGCACTTCACTTTTTGATCGGGACTAGTCCTAATGGGCTAGCCCCGATCAAAAAGTGAAGTGCCTTTATAACTAACCTAATTCATGAGACACTGGTCTTGATTATTGCTAAATTATAGATTAGAAAGCTTAAGTTTATATTACGGGAGTCTTAATTCAGAGACAGGGGGAGTCTTAATTCATCTATAGTTATCATCTTATAGAGAATATTTTCTAATATTTTATATTAAAATATTAAAAAAATTAAATTATTATTAAATTTAACTACCACGTGTGAAATTTAAATAATATATTTTTATTAAATAATACATTTTTATCCTATATGACTTTTGTTATAAGATCTATTGTAAAAATAAAATATTTAAAAAGATTGGCACGTATGATATGAACAACCCTTCGACTTTTAGAATAGAGTACCAAGAAAAAGATAAAGATAGATGAAAGGATTCCAAAGTAGTATCATACTTTCCAATCCTGTTTTCGACTCTTCGCATTTGAAAAGTTTGACTGATTTAGTCAAATATCAGTTCCAATCCGAGTACTAACTTTTTCCAACAAATCGAACTTAACTGGCTCTTGTAGTCAACAAGAAAATGTATAACCTCCTTGATTAGACGGACGAACTTGGAATTGAACCGCGGATAAGATGTGAATGTGCGTGTATGAAAATTGGAGACAGTGGATTCAAATGACATGCAACGAAGCGTGCATAAAGTCACGTACGTTACGATCAGACAATTTCAAAACCAAAAAAAAAAAAAAAAAAATTCCCTACACAGTTTGTCGCACACCTTTTTTATTTTTTTTCATTTTGATTCTTCACAAACGGTTCAAGAAGCAGAATGGCAGTGCCCCTGCACAAGTAGGGGTGAGCATTACTGATTTTGGATTGAAAACCTAACAGATTCGATTCGGTTATAAAAAAATTCGGTTTGGTTTCGGTTTTGAAAATACTAAATTTTCTTATTTGGTTACGGTTTTGAATTTCGGTCCAAAACCAAAAACCGAATAAGAAAATTTAGTAACTATATATATTAACAAAAAAAAAAGTGCAAATAAACCGAAAAATCGAATAAACCGAACCGATTTAATTATGTTCAATTTGATTCGGTTATGGACCAATTCGGTTCGGTTTCGATTTTGCTTATTCGGTTTTCGGTCCAATTCGATTTTCGGTTATTCGGTTCGTTAAAGGAATTAACCGAATGCTCACCCCTACGCAGAAGTCTTCATTTAAACTCAGTGTGTGCAAATTGGCAGTGAACTATGCAACAGATTTTCGCCCACATAAAGATCCAGCAAGAAAAATTTCCATCGACAGTGTCTTGTCATGTAGTAACTTACCAAAAGAAGACAGTGGAGATGGAATGAAATAGACCTCGTCCTGCAGAAATAACCAGTATAGAATGTCCTCAATTTGAGCAGTAACTACTTCATAGCATAGAATCAATAGTGTCAGTGACAATTCAGTTCCCAACTCAATGCTCTAAACACAGATGAGACCAAATATACAGAGGCATAGGTATGCAGGGAGGGAGATTTGCAAGACGAAGCGCATGATGAAGGAACACCACAGGAGGAGGATGCTGGCCTCAGCAAGCTAAACATCATTTCTTCACCCAGATTTGAATAACAAAATTGCCTTGGAGTCCAGATAGAAGTAGATGAAGTGATTCGTCTCGTGCGTCACATACGAACCTGGTGAGAAAATATAAGCAGATGGTAACCAGATTGCTTTCAACAGATTAAACATCATCAGGGAAGGAAAATAACACAGATATGAGAACATGGAAGCTCCTCGAACCAAAATTTCCATCCTGCCACTTAAACTTGTTTCCGAAGAGCTAGCTACAGGAATGTGATTTTCTACAAGATTTCCATCTTAAAATAAACTTATGAATTGATATGCGATAAAGTAAAATTACTATGAAATATGTGCGTGATCTTGAATGAAGGTGATGACGAACCCAACACCAACCAGAAAATGAGAAAGAATTGGCATTCTAGAACAAACATTACAAAGATGAAACAGTATTCTCGCATGAAGACCAGTTGAATCTTGCTACCCAAATAGAAAAAACATGTAAACTGATGGAAAGCGAAAACTAGGAAGCTAGATGTGAAGCAGTGTGGTATATGGTGCTTCAGTGGGAATATTGTGGTGGTACATAATAGTCAATACAGGAGCTACAGGTAGCAAATAACCCTTTTGTTCAGAGAGTCCACTGTGAATCACTCAAAACTACTCAATTTGTGTAGGATAATGGTAAAGACTGAACAAAAGTGGTGGTCATTCAGATGAGAGATTTATTTTCAGAGTTGATATTTTTACCAGCACATCAAAAGTGGATTCGGATATGGTAACTTTCAAATAATTTATATAACGAAAAGGTCGGAACTATAAATTAATAAAATTGTAGTCTTAGTATTTATTTTGTTTCTGCAAGCAACTTAAGGAAGTGAAGGTTCAAAAAAGGCATTAGTAAGAGTAGGAGATACAGCATCAAGAGTGCTTGATGGCTCCATTATGCCTATGAAAACCCAGGAGAATAGTTATGGCCATCAAGAATGCATGACGGCTCAAAGGATTCTCGTCGTGTGAAGCTTCTGACCCCCTACAAACTTATGATTGCTTCTAGGGGTGAGCATATAACGGTTGAAAACCGATAACCGAACCGAACCGAAATATAACAAATGGTTCGGTTTTTCGGTTATCGGTTCGCTTTCGGTTTGGAATTTTGAAATAACGGTTCGGTTTTCAGTTCTTGATCCAAATAACCGCACCGAACCGAAAACCGATTTAGATTTAGTAATTTATCAAACCTCAATCTATATATGCTAATGTGTTTTAACCCCTAAGTGAGCACACTCTCTTCTCCTATTCTTTGTCGGTGCTTCTTTGAGCACTCAATCTATATATACTAATATTTTCCACTCTATGTAATATAATAACTCATAAATACAATAATGCCATATTTTATTTAAAAAAATTGTTATTTAAATAGGCTCATTTTGCTAAAAATATGGAGGCCTGACAAATTGGCCCATGAAATCGAACCGACCGAAAACCGAACCGAATTAATTCGGTTCGATTTTGTTCGGTTCTTATAAAAAACGGTTCGGTTTTCGGTTTTGAGAAATACGATTTACGGTTATTTCGGTTTTCATATATTCGGTTCGGTTCGAACCGAACCGAACCGTTGCTCACCCCTAATTGCTTCATCAAATTTGGTAACAGCAATATGAACTTCCCAACCAACTACACATTCCAAGAGGGTACATAACTTTCTAAATTCTAACAAAACAACACTGAGCAAAAATGACATAACCGATGCTAGTGACATACATACTAAGGGGATGTATGTCGAAAGAGGTTCCATGTGTGTTAAGTAAATCTGTGTTATTTAGGAGACGATTCAGTGTCAGGTCTCAGCACATAATGTTAACCAAGAAGTACCTACTATGCAAGTGGACAAGGGTGTAACACAACCTTTGGAGGTCAAAAAGCCCCCCACTGAGGACCTTGAGTAAAGGAAACACGACCAAAATGGAATCTAGTAACAGCCTACAACTTGCAAACTACAATCTAGTAACACCCTAAAAGTCAACACTTGGGACCTTGAGTAAAGGAAACACGAACATAATAGACTCGAGCAGAGTCGCATACTCGGCGAGCTTCGTACATAGAGCTTGTTTACAAACCCATGTGCTGAGCTTACTATGTTCAAAAACTAGGTTTTGTAAAGGAAATTAAGCTCATTTCAACGATCAAGTTTGGCTCGTTAATGAGGCCAAGTCGAGTCAAGATTGCGAGCTGTTCATTTGCAGCCCTAATGACAGTACTTCAAAGGTACTATATAACTATTCATCCACCCAAGGCAAATATTAGTGTGAAGCAACATTCAATATGTAAAACCTTCAAGGATTTTGTTCAATATCTGGATTTCTAGATTTGTCAAATCTTGCTCCATAGAAAGTTGAATGTAAGAGCTTATTATCGTACGCTAGTGCTCATAATTTCATCAAAACCAATGAAGAGAACTGGGGGAAGGGGCACTAAGCAAGAAAATATAAAACCTATGTAAAAGCATGTCATTTTGCATAAGTTCTTCATGATCCAGAAGTACACGATTATGCAATTTCACAAAAAACTGACCACATTGGATTTTGCCTTTTTGGATGTGATTCTGATTCTTTTCAAATAGGATGTGAAGTCTCTATAGCCAGAGTTTGCATAAGGAAATTGTGTCTCTAATCTCTTGCAGAAAGGAACGAGTCTTATGACTTCGAGACTTCTTTATATAATACCATGTTCTCTCCTGCCAAATGACAAGAAGCCAACATACATCTTCTAATAATCAGCTGACATTTTTGCCCTCTGCTATCTCTAATGGTCCACAATGATTATTTGTTTAGTTAAACTGGTCTTAGAGCTAGTCACTTCAGCTGTTTCATTATGAACTAGACCAGTATCATCTTTTCATGTTCATGAACAACTCTGTTAAGAGTTAATACCAAACTCAATATACATCATGACAATTAGAATTAGGGGTGAGCATTATTTGGTTTTGGACCGAAAACAGAAACGAAACGAACCGAATAAGAGATTCGGTTCGGTTTGAAAAAGAAAAAAAATCGGTTCAGTTTTGGTTTGGAAAATACTAAAATTCCTTATTCGGTTTTGGGTTTCGGTTTCGGTCCAAAACCGAAAACCGAATAAGACATATAAAATTATACAAATATTCTCAATTCTATGCATATTTTATAATTAAAAATGTGTATACTTTGAAGCAACAATTCTATGTATGTGTTTTGAAGTCCAAACTTGGTGATTTAATAATTAGTCCAACTTTGAACACAGTTTTGAAATATAACAAATGTGTGTATAAAAATTATAATTTTTAATATAATTTAACTACAATCCTAACTTTGGACCGAACCCATCAAACAATAGAAATAGTCCAACCGAACAAACCGAATCGATTATTTGGTTCGGTTCGGTTTTGGCTAATTTCGGTTCGGTTTCGGTTTTGGATTTTTAGAATTTCGGTTTATTCGGTTTTGACTTTTTTGGTTCGGAAACCGAATAAACCGAATGCTCACCCTAAAGACAACTCTCAGCCATTGGAGTAGGATAAACTCACAATTTCTTTAGACATTATCATGATCCATTTCAAGTCGTTAGTTAGCTAGCTAACATTTGGCATGGTCAAACTTCTATCTTAGAAGTTACGTTGTCATGGAATCCCATAACATGTGCTGAACCTTGTAGAGGAAAAGAACTCATGGGATTACATGTCTTACAATTAGGAAGAGACAATTAATTTAGTAGAAAGAAGAACCACAAAACAGTAAACAGATCAAAAATACTAAAGTCAGTAGCATAATGTGGACAAAACACCCATAAGAAATTCGATCCTGATGTTAGTCACGCATTATAGAGCACAACGTATAAATATTGTTTAAACATCTATTTAGGTGTTTTGGCTCCAACATTTTTTTATGTTAACCAACAAGATGCCAATCCAACGATTCTATAGAATTTGCAGTCAATGGGAATTTTTGCTTTACGTGGTCAGAACTCACACCAAACACCTCAGTTTGATGATGATAATAATAATAATAATAATTTATCATGTAAAATAGGGCAATCAAGAAGCAACATATACAAAAAAATGAGCATAGCTGAAATAAGAACGCCGAGATGGATAGGTGGCAATACCGTAAAAAAGATAGGATAAGAAATGAGTGAAGTGGATCTAATTGAGAAGAAGAGGGAAAATGGGAAGGAGCTAAATGGAAGAAAAAGATCTGCAGTCAACCCCAAATTTTGGTATGAAGACTTTGTTGCTGTTGCAAAGTCTCATGTTTCCAAAGCATGTATAGAACACTCTAATTCACTTACCCACACAATGTAACTACAACTATTAAATCATAATACGTGTAATACATATAGCAAAGCAATGTCTTAAGGGTGAGCACTGAAATGGAGATGCAAAATCACCAACTTACTTTCACAATGGACCGTAGCACCAAGAAATTATTTTAATGAGTTAGGGAATAGTATAAAGTAAGACGGAATAATTTACCATGACAGAACAAAACCTACATCAGTTGCCAATGACAGAACTTGGAGCATTTATCAACTATTTCTAGTCCAGAAAACAAATTTGTTCAGATTTCAGACAGTAAGATGAGTAAAAATGTGTGTGCATTATGGTGGCCACCAACCCTCAAATGTCAGTCAAGTTTAAACCACCAAACTATCAAAATCAATGATGACCCTCCAAATTGATAGCATAATTCCAGGAAGATCATAGTAGACGAGAGACATGATGACTCACCAAAGAATGAACTAAATATCAACATTAAATACTTGCAGTTGTCTAAGATGAGATTGAGGATGCTCTCTAAAGAAGTCAAGAAGGATGGTTGAAGTGGAGAAGCGCCATATGAGAGAAGGTACACATGAAATGAAAAGAAATATATAAGACAGCCATGAACCAGAGTAAATGTTCTATGGTGAGAATCTCGTGCAATCAAGAAAGACGACAACAGCTAAAAGAGAACGTTGAGATAGACGAGTAACAATCAGTGGATCCAAAAGTTAGGAATAGCATTGATTGAGGATGAGATGAGAGAAACAGTATGAGATTCAACAGAGAGCAATAAAAGCACCAATCAGAAGCAATAGAATCCTAACTGAATAAGTTGCAAGGACTAGGAATCGACTGTAGGAATCGTGGAATGAGGCAGAAAAGATATAATTTCTGCTAACGTTGTGAAGGTTCCTGCCCTTAATAGAGCTGAATTCCTCAACTAGGGAATGGTCTCAGCCTTCCAGGTATTATATCAAGGTCATCTCCTGACACCTGTTCATAGTTGTCTTGTTAAGAGTATTATGCAACTAAATCGCAAAGGGTTGACGTCATGGCTGTTAGCCAGCTGTAAGGACTTGGTCAACTTTTGGACCTTCCATAAAGGATAATATTCACTATCCTAACATCATTATGGTGGTTATGGTGATATAGGAAAACCGAAAATGTTATCACGGTGCAATGATATGATTGATCTATTTTTGTTGGAGGTGCATGATGGGTCATACCAATCATGATATATATAGCTTTCATCTGCCAATTGACATCTATAATCAATAATTGGCATGGCATGGAGATTTATATCCTCCTGCAACACCTCTTACTAGATTGTCATTGCTATAAACAGGTAGGAGAATATGTTCCTTGTTAGTTTGAAGCATATTACTACAATCAATGTAATAGCGGAAACTTATAAGAGGCAAACAGCTCGGCAAGGCAAGTTCATCAAGAATTATTTGGGGAAGGTATTGAGAATGCTGACTAGATTTTAACAAGAGAAAAAAAATGTGTTAGACCTTGAGAGATGATCCAAGTATTAGGTGGTTGATATCGTAGGAATTGTTAAAATTTTCTCAAGTCCCAAAGGAGATAATTGGAGAATATGTTATAACAAATTTAAATTTTGATGTGTGGGACAGAAGAAATTGTTCATTGGCAGCTCAATAATGGAAGGTAAATTTGACGCTCGTTCCATAAGGTAAGTGTTCCGAAAAATAGAAATGGATGGGACCAAGGCGGGACTTAAGCAGTGCCTATGGCATTTATTTTTTTACGAAAAGGAATCTGAGACAATTATAGATCTAGAACATCTAGCAACTAAAAGATCAGAGAGAATGTAACAAAATATGCAACTAAACAAACAAATCAGTTATTCTTCACCAACCATTCCTAACACTTGAAAAGGGGTAAACATGTTAACAAAAGAAATTAACAACTATCGGTCATGGAGGGGCCTAGACGGGGCATAAACAGACCCAGCCGGGCTAAGGTGGGTGCGGCAGGTGCCTATTTCCCAAAACTGGTCAGGTGGTCCCGAGCACATAGTCTAAACGTTTGGCCAGCTTTGTGTTCAAAGGGACCTAAATGTGGCAGCTGTTCGAGAAATATTTCTTTATCATCATAAAAATAGAATAACAAAATAATAAAAGTTAGAGTTACCAGTCTACGGGGAAGTCATGCACGAAGCACTGCCATAAGAGATTATTCGAGATCTGTATGCAGACTTTATCTCGAATCCTCCTAGAGGTAAAATCCACTTGCTACCGGCTTCCCGTCGTTGCACACAACTCCGGAGAGAAAGACCTGAACTTAGCTCTTGCCCAGAGTATAAGAGATTGGAATGGAAATGAAAAGAGGAAGGAGGGTGAATAGATGGAGAAGCTTGTTTCTCCTTTTCTCATCTATCTTCTATACACACCAACAATTGAATATATATGCACCCCAACTAACAGCCAAAGGTTAATAGGCAATGAATTGGAATTAAGAAGCTAAAAAACCATAAAATAAATTACCGTTTACGAAATGAATGTCCAATGAATGAAAAATTCAGGGTCTTAATTGTCAGCAAATATGAGTAATTAAGAGCTTGATTTTTTTCCAAACAAACATACAATAATCCCCCCCCCCCCCCCCCAAAAAAAAAAAAAAAAAAAACCAAGTTTCGAAAATAGAGAGAACATTATTCAAAAGAGTAGAGGTAAAGAAATTCTGAGCGATCATATACTATGCATAAATGAGATGGACTACAACTTTGAATTTCACTTAATGACTACTGTTTTTTTCTGAAGATTCTCAACACAAAATTAGATGCAAAATTTGCACATTCACCAGAATGGATGACTATATTTGATAGTATAGTCAAAAAATAAATAAAAAGAACCAATTGATACATGATCTCCACATGAGATTCATATATGCCGAGAATTTCTAAGTAAACTTGTAGGTAGCTTCGCTTTCCTAATTACTAAAGTTCCACCACAAAAAGCAGAAATACAGGTGTAGGTACTCAATTCACTGATTATCATATTTTCTTGTTGATCCACCAACAATACAAATATCAACTACTATGTGGTTTACCATTGAAAAAACAGATAAAATAGATGTACGCACCCAAATCATCAATTTTCATATTTCCTTGTTATCAACTAAGGGAACCAATATCAAGAAAAACGAAGGTACCATTAGATCTGTACCAATCAAACACAAAAGTTTTAATGCAAGCTAAATCTCTTGTTTCATAGGAGAAATATATTTGATATTTAAACAGAATGATCGAATATTCTCTTAGATTGTTAGATAAATTACCTCATAATATATAAATAATAAGATTAGAAATACCGGTCTCCGAATAAGACATGTAGGAAGCACTGTCCTAAGAGAATATACGAGGTCTATGTGCAGACTTTGTCCCAAATTCTCTCTCAAATTCTCCTAGAGATAAAATTTCCTTGCTACCGGCTTCCCGTCGTTGCAGACAACTCCGGAAGAATGACCCAAACATAGCTCTTGTCCAGAGGAAGAAGATGAATAAATAAGAAAGTTTGCAGGAGAAAATAAAATATGAAAGAATTTTTAGAAGAGACAAAGTTTAGGACTTTTTCTCTTTTTTCCATTCCCTACACACAACCAATGGACACATATATATGTACACTCCAACCAACACCCGTTTTTAATAGACAATGAATTGGGATTTAAATGGCTAGTAAACCTAGCCATTTAAGAACCATAAAATAGAATATCGTTGGCAAAATAAATATCCAATAAATGAAGAAATTAAGGGAATGGAAAATAAGTCATATCAATGTTGAAAAATGGTTAAGAATTAACAAAGTAATGAAGTTTGTAAATTGGTTTTTCACCAATAATAACAATCTCCCCAAAAAATCAAATTACGAAACCAAAGATAAACAATATACAAATGAGTAAAGATGAAGAATTTCTGGACAATTATATACTCTGCATAGATGAGATGTACTATAGCCTTGAATCTCACTTAGTGACTATTGTCTTTATCTGAAAAAGTAACACTAGCACATGCGGCTAGACACGTATACTCGCGCCTAGTTCGTGCATGCGCCCAAGCCTGCACCCACGCATGCGCCCGCTCATGCTCCTGTGCATGCACCTCGCACATAAGACGAGCGCCCGAGCGTCATGCGACGATGCTGATGTACTAAGTGTAAAATACGCCAATAAAGCACCACTTTGCGCCCTTAAGCTCGAGTCGCTAAGCCCCTTAGAGCTTAGCTCCTAAGGAAATTTTTCCACGAGCACGACAAAAAGCATAAATACTTTCTTTGTGAAGTTAATCCTTTTTTTCCTAGGAAAACACACGCACATGTGCCCCACCACACCACATGTGCACACCTCAACACAAGCAAAGCATTACATTGAGATACCCACTTGGTGGTGTAGTCGATGTGAATTTAAATAATTCCTATCATTCCGTGATTAGCTGGTGGCCACGATTAGGGTTAGGATTTCCACCCAACTCTATAAATACTCTGTTCATGCCTCTTTGAGAATTTACTTCGAAAAAGGAAAAAAACGAAGAGAATTTCTTTGTTGCCGCCACTGGAGTACAGAGGACTTCGTGCGATTCCAAAAAGGAGGTGACAGCGAGCGTTCGAAAAATTCTTCGAGAATTTTGGTTTTTTTAGGGGAAATTGTTGTTATTATTGGTGAAAAAATTAATTTACAAACCTCATTACTTTGCACTTAATTCTTGACCGTTTTTCAACATTGATATGGCCTATTTATCATTTCTTTAATTTCTCCATTCATTGGATATATATTTTGCCAACGGTATTCTATTTTATGGCTCTTAAATGGCTAGGTTTATTAGCCATTTAAATTCCAATTCATTGTCTATTAAAAACGGTTGTTGGTTGGAGTGTATATATATGTAGCTATCGGTTGTGTGTAGGGAATGAAAAAAAAAGAGAAAAAGTCCTAAACTTTGTCTCTTTTAAAAATTATTCCATCTTTTATTTCTTCCTACAAACTTTCTTAGTTATTCATCTTCTTCCTCTGGACAAGAGCTAAGTTCGGGTCATTCTTCCAGAGTTGTGTGCAACGACGGAAAGTCGGTAGCTAGCAGTTTTACCTCTAGGGAGATTCAAGACAAAGTCTGACATAGACCTTGAATATTCTCTTAGGGCAGTGTGCTTCGTACACGATTTCTCCAGAGACCGGTATTTCTAATCTTATTATTTTATATATTATGAGGTAATTTATCTAACAGCAACATTGTACAATACTTTAAGTTATGTCATTCGTAGACCAATTGCAACCATAGCAAATGCCTACTTGAGAGGGCACCAATTCGGAAAATAGAGGACTATTGTTCTATAGAATGTTCTCCGAGTGCCTCTCCAACAATTACAAGTTAGAGGACCTTTGTGACTTTGTCTCGACTATCGAAGGATATTCTTCAGATGTCATCCAGAGCTGATAAATTAAAATGATCACGACTTGGAATGTAGTCATAAGCATAACTGAATACTATAACAATATATAACCTCAACCCTCTCATCAACACTCTAGAATTTCCGTGCAGCCGCAGAAACATCTAAAGAAGTATAAACATAATGCCAACCGGCTGCATAATGATATGCAACAAAAAAGCTCCGAAATCTTTACTACCTTTCATGATTCTCCTTGTTCAGATTTAAGTTAATCAAGAACACACTAATTAGCACACCCCCAAACACCTCAACTCACTGAGGGTATGCTTGGATTGAGGGTGAAGAGAGTTAAGTGAAAATTAAGTGGGAAAAAGATCATGCTTGGTTTGAGGGTGGGAGTTTAGGAGAGGGAGTCATAGAGGGTTAAGTAAGGGTTTGTTTAAAATTCTTTTATCCATTTTTCCAACCCCCAAATCGAAGGATTAACAAAAGGAAGTGAGGGTTTATTGTTTAAAAAATCAAATACCTCTTGTTTGCCATATAAAATATCCTGCATTATCCTCCATTTTTCTTGCTTTCAACCCGATACTCAGTCTTCTTGGCTTCCAACATGTTGTCGTCCAGGTGCTTCGTCTTTTCTCGTTTTCTGTTATTACTCATCGTTGATTTCAGATGGTTGTGATGATATGATCTTGGCTTACTTATAAATGGTATAAGTATGTAACGCTCATGTTACTTAATTTTATTGTGTTTGGATTCTAGTTATTTTATTTATATAGGTATCAAATTTGTGAAGATATTTTTTATGAAGACATTTTAACAGGTTTTAATATCTAACTCAATCAAATCTAATTATATGTCACATATAATAAGAATATTTTAGTAACTATTGTATTTTTATTAATCCTCCTCCCACTCAAAACGTCAAATCCAAGAAAGAGTTATTAAACACCTCACTTAACTCTCCCTCCAATACAAGCAAAGTTATATGTATTGACTCCCCTCCCACTCACTTAACTTCCCTTTACTTGCACTATGTTTGGGAACTTTGTAGGAGGGGGAGAAAAATTTGAGAGGAAAGAAAATGAAGGGAAAGAAAAATTACTTTTACCTCTTCTTGTTTGGATAACCAAAATGTAGGGAGAGAAAGTAATTTTTTTGTTTGTTTGTGGGACATAGATAAAATTACTAATTAGCCCTTGTCTTTCTCAAAATATTAATTTTATAAACATAATGAAGTGATGCATAAAGATTTACACATTATCTTTAAAAATTAACTTTTTTTTGCATATTAATGTTTTATTGTTAAAGATAATGCAGTAATGTATAGGAATTTAACTAATAAATAAATCAAAATACAAAATCCTATATTAGAATTAAGATTTAAATAATGAAACATTATCTTTAAATCAAATTAATATTATAAATAGCAGTTAAACTCATACATGAGTTTTTCTAGATGGCTCATACGTGAGTTTGATTTAAAATAAAACTACATCATTATCAAATTTAAAACTACATCATTATGATTATCTAAATAAAACTACATCAATATCAAATTTAAAATAAAAATATTGTTAGTCCCGGGGCTTGATCAAAGATGGAAAAACAGATGCAATCGAGATCTGAGATGTCCCACAAACCTTTGCAGTGATCAAACTCAAGATCTACGATGTTACAAAAAAAAATCAAATAGTCAAATTACAATCTGAAGGAGGGAAAAAGAGAAGAGAAGATCTCTCGTTCTTCCTTGCAAACGTGTTGCAATTGGGACAGAACGAGTTACAATAAAACTAGAGAGAGATGAGAAGAAGAACAATGCTGGGGTGTCAAAACACCGTTGTTCAAAGCAAGATTCGCCCCACACGATCTGCTTCCAGGAACCAGCAAGTTGAAGAACTTGTGGAACGCTCGAAGTCACCTCTGTTCAGACTCCTCGGATGGACTTGCAATGGCGGCAGCAACTCTCTCTCTCTTTCTCCTTTTCTGACTTGTATTTTCGTCATCGTCACAAAGGAGGCCAGAAGAGAGTATTTATAGAGAGAGGGTGGAAACCCTAGCCGCCTCTTCAGTTATGGAAAGATTGAATCAAATCCCAAAAGATAGCAACGAGATTTAATTCAAATCCCACGAAATTAATTCAAATCCCACAAAGATAGGATCTGAATTAATTCAAATCCCACAAAGATAGGATCTGATTTATTCGCATTGATTCAGCCTTTCCATAATTGATTTGTAATCTGCACAGTCAGCGGATCCCTCCATGCGGCAGCAGCAGCAGCCTGGCCGCATGAGCCTAATGGCCGCATGGACCGCATGGACCGCATGAGCCGCATGGACCGCATGAGCCGCATGGACCGCATGGACCGCATGAGCCGCATGAGCCGCATAAAGACCGCATGACTGCTGACGTGCTAAGTGCAAAGTGCGCCAACAAAACGCCACATTACGCCTCATGAGCCCATGAGCCCGAGTCCGAGTCCGAGTCGCTAAGGGCTTAGCTCCAAATGGAATTTAATCCAAGAGAATGACAAAAGCATTAATGCTTAATCCTTGGAGCCTTATTCTTACCTCCTAGTAAAATCACCCACATGTTTCCCTCCTTAGGGTCACCACCCCATGTGCATCTCTCAACAACACACCCAAGTATATATGTTGAGATAACTCATGGTGCTTTTCCAATGTGGGACTAAAATTTTACAAGGCATGTTGAGAGCAAGCTCTCTCCATGTAAATAAAGCACCAACAATCACCCACATATCACAACATATATATGTGTCCAGGGTTGAGCGTTCCCCACAGTAACTGTCCATTTTGCATTAGGATAGATGTCGCTGACGACTTGAATCTTCCCGCATGGGTTAAAAAACAATGTGATACAAGAATGGACTACGCCTTGAATTCTGCACCACAATTGTAATTCTTCCCACTCACAAAGTGTAGTTACGTGTGCTTCTGGCTGCACATTAAAGGCCCTGTGCCAGCCTGGTTTCAGTGTATAATTTTGGACGTCTACAAGTTTACCCTCAAGAGACGGCCTGATATCTCTTTTCATACACTATAGGTGAGTTCTTTATTAAAGAGATATGGCATGAAGCCTTGCGCTTCCTTGCGGTGCTACGCCGCTGTGACATGGCCTGAAGCCGAGGCATTACCCCTACCTGGGAACCTCATCGTAGTGTCATACTACTGTAGCATGAGGTCACATGCCTCTTTGTAGTGCCAAACTACCCAGCATGAAGCCCAAGGCTTCCTTGCGGTGTTACGCCGCAACGACATGGCTTGCAATGCCGAGGCTTTACCCCTACCTGGGTACCTCATCGTGGTGTCGTGCCACTGTAACATGGGACCATCCTCCCCTTTGTAGTGCTGTCTACAACTCTTTAATTACGTCATACAGCATTAGGCTACCTGCCTATTTGCGGTGCTACGCCGCTATGACTTGGCTTGCAAAGCCGAGGCATTATCCCTACCTGGGAACCTCATGGTGGAGTCATCCCACTGTAGCATGGAGTTTCACTCCTTGTAGTGCTGCTCTACCGTGCTTCCTGTAAAGCACACCAGACATTCACTCTGCCTGAGAACTCATTAAGGCGTTTAAGCCAACCTTCCACAGGATCTGTTTTTCCGCAGAAAAATACATAGTAGACAACAGTGGTTATGGGTCCGTATCCCTTCCATGTTCCATAGAACAAGTACCCATCGTTACCTGATAGTTTCCCAGTCAGTGATCCTCCTTTGAACCAAAAGTTAGATGCCTAGTAGATTTCTCTTTGAACTAATAGCATAAAACTTTATGGTAGGATTACAAAGACACACTATCAGAACGCCTTCAAGCCCATTTTATAAGCTGTGTCATCGACCAACTGGCGCTTGAGGCCCTTTGTGAACGGATCTGCCAGGTTCTCCTGACTCCGAACATCAACCACTGCAATTACACCTCTTTTGATAAGATCGTGTACTGCCATGTGCTTCAACCGCACAGTTCTCTTCTTCCCGTTGAAGAGGTCATTTGATGCTACCGCCGCAGTCGCCTGGTTGTCACAGTATATCGGAATCGCCGGTATCTGAGCCCCAACCATTGAAAGATCATAAATGAGCTCCCGAAGCCATTCTGCTTCATCTGCTGCAGTTTCAAGTGCATAGAATTCAGATTCCATGGAGGAACGAGAGAGTATAGTCTGCTTCTTCGACTTCCACGATATAGCAGCTCCACCCAAGGAAAAAACATATCCACCTGTGGATCTCTCGCTTTCCACCTCTGAACACCAGCTAGCATTACTGAAGCCTTCCACTACTGTCGGATACCCGTGGTAGTGCAGTGCATATGTCTGAGTCTTCTTAAGATATCTCATAACTCGTTTCACAGCTTTCCAGTGCTCAACGCCTGGATTGCTCGTGAAACGACTCAGCATTCCCACGGCGAAAGCTATGTCAGGCCTTGTGGCAGTAGTAGCATACATCAAACTCCCGATTACGCTTGCATACTCCAGCTGCCTGACGCTTTCCCTCGAGTTTGGCTTCAGCTTCTGATCACACCTGTATGGCGTATCGATCCCTGGAAGATCCTTATACCCATATCGTGTGAGCATCTTCTCAATGTAGTGAGATTGTGACAGCGCTACTCCAGTGTCTGTCCGGATGATCTTTATTCCCAAGATGACATCTGCATCCCCCAAGTCCTTCATACTGAACTTGGTTGAGAGGAACTTCTTTGTCTCTGTGACACAGCCTATATCCGTACCTAGGATTAGCATGTCGTCCACGTACAGACAAACGATGACTCCTCTTCCATCAGCGAACTTTGTGTAAACACATTTGTCCGTCTCGCTGACCCTGTAGCCGTTTGACCTAATAACTTTGTCAAACTTCTCATGCCACATCTTGGGAGCTTGCTTCAAACCATATAATGATTTCACCAACTTGCAGACTTTGTCTTCAAGACCTTTGACGACAAATCCATCTGGCTGTTGCATGTAAATCTCTTCGGTCAGCTCCCCATTCAGGAATGCTGTCTTTACATCCATCTGATGTATCACCAACTTATGTATAGCTGCTAGAGCGATTAACATCCTGATGGTGGTCATCCGAGCTACTGGAGCGTACGTGTCAAAGTAGTCTATCCCCTGTTTCTGAGAAAATCCCTTGGCGACCAGCCTGGCCTTGAACTTGTCAATAGTTCCATCTGCCTTCATCTTCTTCTTGAAGATCCATTTACATCCGATGGGCTTTTCTCCTTCAGGTAGATCTACCAACACCCATGTGTTATTGGAGGTGATAGAGTCAAACTCGTCATTCACTGCCTCCTTCCAGAAGATAGCATCTCTGGTCTTCATCGCCTCATCATAGGTAAGCGGATCTGCTTCCACATGATAGGTGACAAAGTCATCTCCGAAATCTTTCGGTCTCCTCGCTCGTTTAGCTGACGGCTCTGCGAGTTCTGGTACAATAGTTGTTTCATCAACAACAGCTTCTTCTTGGACTACTGGCTCATATGAGATTTCAGTCTCATTTGCACCTACATCATTTTCCGGAATGTCCGAAAGAACAATATTTTTGTCTTTTGCAAACTTGTCTTCAAAGAATTCAGCATCGCGAGATTCGATGATATGATTTGATTCAATATCAAGAAATCTCCGAGCATCACTCTTCTCGGCATACCCCAAGAAGATAGCCTTCGTAGTCCTTGTCTCCAGCTTCTGAATCTTCAGATCTGGAAGCTTCACATACGCCAGACACCCCCACACTCGAATGACATTCAAGTTGGGTCTGACTTTGAACCAGAGTTCATGAGGAGTTACGTCCGAAGTTGCATATGGCACTCTATTCAGAATGAAAGTGGCCGTTAATGCAGCTTCTCCCCAGTAGTATTTTGGAAGACCTGCAGTGAGCAGCATGGAATTCATCATTTCTGTTAATGTCCGGTTCTTCCTTTCTGCTACTCCGTTGGATTGAGGAGAATATGGAGCAGTAGTCTCGCATATGATTCCATGTTCTTTGCAGAACGATGCGAATTCATGAGACCTGTACTCCCCACCTCGATCACTTCTCAACCTCTTGAGTTGTTGTCCAGTCTGCCGTTCAGCTTCGGCCCTGAACTCTCTGAACTTCTCGAAAGCTTCGTCTTTGGACTTGAGCAAGTAGACGAACGCGTATTTTGAGAAGTCGTCGATGAAGGTTATGAAATACTTCATCCCGGCCTTCGTGGAGAAATGTTTGAAGTCACAGATATCGGAGTGCACCAACTCCAGAAGATCTGTGCTTCGATTGACCCGATGAAAGGGTTTCCTTGTGATCTTCGTCTGAGCACACACTTCACACTTCTCCACCTTACCCCCACATTTGGAGATAAGTCCTAGACTAGACATGAACATGTCCTAGTCTATTATGCCACAACTCAAGAGAATAATCAAAAAATGCAACTGCATTAATGTCATCAAACTGGTTGACAAGCTGAATTGTAAACATTCCTTCGGTTTGATAAGCCTTCCCGAAGTATGTTCCCTTCTTGGACATAACCATCTGACCAGCGTTGATGTCCATCCTCAAGCCTGCGTTGCAGAGCAGGCTCCCAGAGATCAGGTTCTTGGCAATCGCAGGAACATGCTTCACACCTTGAAGCGTCAGAGTGTTCCCTGAAGTGAGTTTCAGCTCCACAGTCCCAATCCCCAGAACTTCAGCTTGGGCCTGGTTTGCCATGACAACCTTCTCAGATATCGGCTGGTACGTGACGAACCATTCCTTGTCAGAACAGACATGGCAAGTCGCACCAGTGTCTATCCACCAGTCAGAGTCAACCCCCACAGTTGTGACATGTCCGATCATAGCAACAATGTTAGAAACCAATGAAACCTTATTAGGCTCACCTTTCTCTGATTGTTTAGGCTTAGATCTGCATTCACTCTTGTAGTGGCCTTTCTTGCCACAATTGTAACAAGTCACGTGGGACTTAGTCTTCTGTTGCTTGAATGAAGGACCCTTCACTTTCAGATTAGTGAAGTCCTTCTTCTTGGGATGAGAAGCCGCCTGCTTCCCCTTGGGATCCCTCGTCTGCACCAGATTGGCTTTAGCCAACTGTTTGGATAGAGTGTCCATCTTCTGTTGAGAACGCATCTCGTCCTCAACATGGATCTCTTGAAGTAGATCTCCCAAGCTAATGTCTAACTTCTTTCTGTGCATCCTTGCATAGAAGGTACTCCATCCAGCAGGAAGTTTTGAGACGATCCCTCCGACGACAAACTTGTCGGGAAGGGGCATCTCTTCGTCTTCCAGTTTCTGACGCAGCTTCAGAAATTCTTTCACCTGTGGTAACATGGACTTTTCGTCCTCAAAGAACAATTTGTGATATTTTTCAACCACAAACATTTTGCTCCTATTCTTGTCTTCTTCATACAGATTTTTCACAGACTCCCATATGTCTCTGGCAAGTTCCTTCTTCGAGTAGGATTCTGCCAGGGAATCCTCCATAGCATTCAGGATGAGAAGCCTGCAGATGCTATTTTCCCTTCTCCATTTGGCCTGGAGTTTGGTAGCCGCGTTGATTGCGGCAGTAGATCCAGTGTCTGGAACAGAGGGTTCTTCCTCCAACAGAACATGATCCACGTCTTTTAGTTGGAGAGTTAGGTAAACCTTTCTCTTCCAGACTTAATAATGCTCTCCATCGAACTTTTCCAACTTGCAGAAGTCCGATTGGAGGAGCGAAGCATTAATGTTTTCCATCTATACGGATCTTGCTTTGAGATTGTTAGTCCCGGGGCTTGATCAAAGATGGAAAAACAGATGCAATCGAGATCTGAGATGTCCCACAAACCTTTGCAGTGATCAAACTCAAGATCTACGATGGTACAAAAAAAAATCAAATAGTCAAATTACAATCTGAAGGAGGGAAAAAGAGAAGAGAAGATCTCTCGTTCTTCCTTGCAAACGTGTTGCAATTGGGACAGAACGAGTTACAATAAAACTAGAGAGAGATGAGAAGAAGAACAATGCTGGAGTGTCAAAACACCGTTGCTCAAAGCAAGATTCGCCCCACACGATCTGCTTCCAGGAACCAGCAAGTTGAAGAACTTGTGGAACGCTCGAAGTCACCTCTGTTCAGACTCCTCGGATGGACTTGCAATGGCGGCAGCAACTCTCTCTCTCTTTCTCCTTTTCTGACTTGTATTTTCGTCATCGTCACAAAGGAGGCCAGAAGAGAGTATTTATAGAGAGAGGGTGGAAACCCTAGCCGCCTCTTCAGTTATGGAAAGATTGAATCAAATCCCAAAAGATAGCAACGAGATTTAATTCAAATCCCACGAAATTAATTCAAATCCCACAAAGATAGGATCTGAATTAATTCAAATCCCACAAAGATAGGATCTGATTTATTCGTATTGATTCAGCCTTTCCATAATTGATTTGTAATCTGCACAGTCAGCGGATCCCTCCATGCGGCAGCAGCAGCAGCCTGGCCGCATGAGCCTAATGACCGCATGGACCGCATGGACCGCATGAGCCGCATGGACCGCATGAGCCGCATGAGCCGCATAAAGACCGCATGACTGCTGACGTGCTAAGTGCAAAGTGCGCCAACAAAACGCCACATTACGCCTCATGAGCCCGAGTCCGAGTCCGAGTCCGAGTCCGAGTCGCTAAGCCCCGTTGGGACTTAGCTCCAAATGGAATTTAATCCAAGAGAATGACAAAAGCATTAATGCTTAATCCTTGGAGCCTTATTCTTACCTCCTAGTAAAATCACCCACATGGTTCCCTCCTTAGGGTCACCACCCCATGTGCATCTCTCAACAACACACCCAAGTATATATGTTGAGATAACTCATGGTGCTTTTCCAATGTGGGACTAAAATTTTACAAGGCATGTTGAGAGCAAGCTCTCTCCATGTAAATAAAGCACCAACAAATATATCATTATCTAAATAAAACTACGTCACTATGATTATCAAAATAAAACTACATAGGAGAGAAATATATAAAGTGGTAACAATTTCTAACAACATGGAGAGGTGGAGATAGGAATACAGTATTAGTTGCAAGATAATTTGATTTAAAATAAAACTACATCATTATCGAATTTAAAACTACATCACTATGATTATCTAAATAAAACTACATCACTATCAAATTTAAAATAAAACTACATCATTAGCTAAATAAAACTACATCACTATGATTATCTAAATAAAACTACATCACTATGATTATGTAAATAAAACTACATCACAATAATTATCTAAATAAAATTACATCATTATCAAATTTAAAATAAAATAAAATAACAGTTTCCTGGTATGTAGTGTAGTTGGTTTAGGGTCTGCTTGCTAACAGTATTTTTACCCTTTTTTGGGTGTTTTTGAACCGACCGATTCTAAAAGCCCCTGCTTGTTAATTTTTTTGAGGCACTGATTTTTGTCGGCTCAAAACCCCCAAAAACCGATGTAATGTAATTTTGGGCAGCTTTATAAACACCCAAAATTGGTGGATTTTGAGGGATTTTATATTTCATTTCATTTATAATCTCACCAAAAATATATAATTATAACTACTAATACCCTACACTATTTTTTTCTTTCTCATTTGTGTTTCTCTTTTTCTTCTTCCAAACTATGGCTACTTTTCCGGTAAATTTTTAAAATCTCTCCTACTTTCAAAATCTCTCTCTTCTACTTTTCAACTAGACTTTTATTATTTCATGTGTTTCTATTATTTTGATCAAATATGGAGTTCTACCTCTTGCTCAAGGCGTCGACTTGGTGGCAGTTACCGCACTCGAGACCGTTTTGTTTATATATGGACATGTATGTAATTTTATTCATGTAAAAAAAACTTTCAAAATCGCTCGTTAATGAATTATCAAGCATTGATTGGACTAGTTTAAAAGCCGCTATTTAAAACAACCAAAACTGGACCCCTCATAACCGGTGCTCTAAAATCACCTCATAACTGCTACCCCTATAATTGCCAAGCAGATTCTCAGGAGAAGAGAAATTTATAGATCACTATAGAAAAATAAGAATATGAACAGACAACATAGAAAAAGAGAAGGAATAAATTTAGGGGTAATTGAGTAAATTTTAATCAATCGCCTCACATACGTTCATTTTTCTCTCGGTTTTGGAAGGAAAAAGTTTTGGTGGGACCTACCAAAAAAATTCTCCCATATTCCTCTCCTCTATTTTTCTTCCCCCTCCAAACATCATACCTTCTAATATTTTCTCCACTTTTCTCTCAAATTTTCCCTTTCCTCTATTTTTTTCTCGTTCCCAAACAATGTTAGGGTATTCTTAGATTGAGGGTTAAGAGAGTTAAATGAAAGTTGAGTGAGAGGAAAAAAAATGTTTGGTTTGAGGGTGGGGATTTAGAAACGAGAGTCATAGGCGGTTTGTTTAGCCTTTTTTTTATCCATTTTTAACCTAAAAATGGGGGTTGAACAGGGAAAGTGAGATATTTTGTTTAAAAATCATAATATTCACTTATTTGTCCTATAAAATATCATGCCTTTCTTTTCCATTTTTTTCAACCTATTGTTCCGTATCAGATTTGTGAAAACATTTTGACAAGTTCTAATTAAACTTTAAATCAAATTTATTTTTATAACATATGTAATTAGTATATTTTGGTAACTATTATATTTTGGGTGCGGCTATCCGCACCCCCACCACCTTCTAAGCACACCCCACAAAAATTAAAAATTAAATAAAATTTCTATTCTACCCCTCCCCCCGCCTGCTCCCCTCCCGATCCCTCCTCCCAAATCCCCTCCTCGTCCTCCTCCCGCCGACCCTCCTCCTCCTCTTCCTCCTCCCTCCTTCCCCCTCCTCCTCCTCCTCCCGCCGACCCTCCTCCTCCTCCTCCGACCCCGACCCCTCCTCCGACCCCGGAGGAGCAGGAGGAGGGGTCGGAAGCGGAGCGGGGGGTCGGAAGGAGGAGGAGAACGAGGAGGGGTTATTTTTAATTTTTGTGGAATGTGCTTAGAAGGTGGTGGGATACGGATAGCCGTACCCTTGTATTTTTATTAATCATTCTTCCACTTAAAACCTCAAATCCAAGACAGAGTTATTAAACCCACTCCACTTAACTCTCCTTCCAATACAAGCCAAATCCAGAGTTATTAAACCCAACCCGGTTAACTCTCCCTCAATCCAAGCAGACCCTGAATGACATTGCAACCCCATTATTTGGGTTTTGATCGTTCTCATCAAAACCCTAAACCTACAACACACATTGAATGATATCATGGACTCCAGAGGAAACCCTAGGGAAATCGAAAGGCCTACAAGAGGGATGGGATCGAGCAGAAGTTACCGAAGTTGCGGCCGACGATGCAGTGCCAGGTGGGCCCGTAGCTCCTGTCGAACTCCTTCTTGATGTACTCCGCCACCTCCTTCTCCACCCCGTGCCTCTCGAACGCCTAAATCAAATCAAGAAACCATTAAGTAAAGAAAAATCAAATGGAGAAGAAATTTCGAGGGAGAGGGGGAGAGAGAGCGTACGGCTATGGCGCAGTCGATGGCTTCCTTCTGCATCTCCTCCTTCATGTCGGCGCTCTTCAGAACCACCTTCTTCGCCGGACCCCCGTCGCTCGCCGACACGGCCATCGCGGCGGCGGAGGGCTTCCGATCGTCGGATCTCTTGACGGCGCCGCCGCCGGACTTCCGGATCTCCTCTGCGGCCGTCTCCGCCGCCGCCGGCTCTCCGGTTCTGGATCCGGTTTTGCTGTACATCGCGGTTAAAATCTTTTTTTTTTTTTTCAAATTTGGAACGTAGAGGAGTGGAAAAGGGAATGATTACAGTGGGGAACAGACAATGGGATGAATAGATTGGTGGGACCCATCGACTCGGTAGGAGGCGAGGACCCGGTGGCGGATGAGCGGTTGCTGCAGTGCACATGTGACGGGAGTATGATTTTAAGAGCATCATTAATAAGTCCCATGCAGCCATGCTCACTACCAATTTCTAGATTGAGAAATGAGTCCATTTACGTATCCAACCAAAATTATAATATTTATTCACCCTCCAACACAAAAAAAAAAAAAAAAAATTATATACGTCAAATCCGTTAAACATAAACCACATTTGAAGTAATTTTGTAGGTATTTAAAGTAGTTTTGACTAAAGAATTTGGTACATGTTAATTTTTTATTTGAGGGTGAACAAACACCCTAGTTTTCGTGGGTGAATAAAAATGGACTCTTCAGAAATTGAAGATTCATTTGGTTGATTATTTAGCTTTATTTTCGATCCAAATTTCTAGATTTTCGGTTCTATCTTATCCATAAAATCCAAGGTTTGGGTCTTCCAATTTCAAGATTCTATATTATAGGAATTCGTTTTGTAGAATAGTAAGCTCCATTCAAAATCCCACTTTTTAGATTCTAGATTTTTTCCATCATTTTTTTACCATACAACTATTGGGACCGGAACTCAATTTATCATTGCCTATTATTCTCATACAAGCCCAACACATTCTACATTTACCTTTATTTAAAAAAAAAATTGGATCACAAGATGAAATTTTGAGCATCATCTACTAATGATGATCTAAGAGACGTTTGGTACAAGATTTTTTTTTAAATAAAATTTAGGTGGAAAATCTATTTTTTATATTTGGTTTGCCACAAAGCCTTGATGGATTCCCCTTCCGGAGCCATCAGTTACCAGTTATAGGAGCGATGAGGGCCTTCTAATTAGTCTTCGGATCATAATCAGTTCAATCGAATCCCCTTGAATGACACATATCAGATCTATTATCTCCCGTGGATTATAAAATTTTATTTTTGGAAATTGCAAATATATGGGTAAACTATTTATTCGTGAAATATAGAATCATATTTCTTAAGAATTGATGGGTATACTTTTTTGTCGTGGCAAAAAAATATATTTTCTTCTGGTTTTCTCTATATTTTAAAAAAGTCTTTTTTGCTTTTCTTTTTATCCTTTTTCATCTTTTTTAAAAAATTGTCTTTTAGTTTTTTGGTCATTTTAGTTTTTTCCTTTATCATTTTTTAAAGAATTTTTTTATTTTGTTTTTTATTATTGTTTTCAAGATTGTTTTTCAGTTTTTTTTAATCTTTTTTTAATTTTAAGAATTATTTTTCTTTCTTTCATTTTTTCAATATTTTTTTTTTTTTTGGGTTCTTTCTCTTTTTTTTTTTTCTTTCAATTTTTCATCATTTTTACATTTTTTTCTCTCTGGACATAACACATAAGTTGTAATATTGTTAGGTTAATATAAATAATGATTGGAGGCAACACAAATATCTCTCACTCACTCTCTCGCCTTTAACATAACAAATCTCTTTTTTCTCTTCCTACTTTATTCTCACCTCATATTTTTCCTCTTCCAATCCTAAGTGGAGGATGACACATTACCAAGTTTCCTTTCCAATCAAGTTAAATTTTAATCTTTTTCTTCTTTCAGGTTATAGATTCTCCTGTGAGTATTTTTGGAAGTTTCGAATTCAATTTTAGAAGTTTCAAACTCTAAAAATATGCAGTTCCATTGTGGAGGAAGAAAAACTGTTAAAATTTTAATAGTCCTGAATATTTTTTTATAATCAGCATATTTGAATTATTCTCTCTTTTTCAATGTGCTCTGTTAAGCGCCAGGTCTCTCCAACATTAGAAGGCAACAAATATATAAATTTTTCTTTTTTTTCTTTTTATATATATAAATATATATATATATATATATATATATATAGAGAGAGAGAGAGAGAGAGAGAGAGAGATGGTATAGAGAGAGAGAGAAAAGAAAAAAAAAATTTATATATATATATATATATATATATATATATATATATATATATATATATATATTCTACTATATAATAGGAAAACTTAGATGGTGAAACTTTTGAATTCCGAAAATACCCTTACATACTTATACTAATTAAAAATAGTTCATTAATTTTAATAAGGACAACTTAGTAATTAGGAAGACTATCCTTTGGTCTTCCTAAGGAGTCTTCCTAAACTAATTAAAAAATGTTAAAATACGTGTAAGGCACGTACACATATGCTAGTATATATATATATATATAGAGAGAGAGAGAGAGAGTTGTCTCATATTTCATCAGGGTACTATTTTCGTTTTCATATGAAGTCAGTTTATATATACTAGTATATGTGTCTGTGCGTTGCACGTATTTTATGAGAGCAAATATTAGTAGTCAGGGCCGGCCCTGAGCTAATGGGGGCCCAAGACGAAACTTCCAAAATGGACCCCTATACATAATGTAAAAAAAATATAAATAAAACAAAATTTTGTTTTAGTCAAGATTTGAACCAAGAACCTCCTACATATAAGTCTAGCATTACAAGCACTACACTACAATATTTTTTATTAAAAGAGGAAATATGATACATGCTAGTTCTATTGTAGATAATTTCATGTTAGTGCCTCCTTTTGTCAGGGGGCCCTGGGCCGTCGCCCGGCCTGTCCTGGGCCAGGGCCGCCCCTGTTAGTAGTATATTATTATTATGAAGACTAAAAGTCATTCATATTAATTATTCTAAACTTATTATTATATTATTTTATACATGCATGTAAGACTATTTATAAATACCAAAAGACACCTCTCGTAATTACCTAGTTACCCCTATTAACTTTAAGTAATCTTTTTAATTAGTAAATATAAATAAGGATATTTTTGGAAATAAATTTTTTAACTAACTTTTGTCATTATCTAGTAGTATACATCAGAACTTTATGTGTTCATCAATGTTGTAAGTTTTGTAGAATTTGTTTGAAATTGACCTGCATAAGGATAAGTCAGACAAGACTTCGGATTTGGACAATTTCTTTATCCTTAGGACAACCCTCATGCTCAATGGAGGTCGGAGGTGCGGATGACCCTTCAGGATCGTCCTACAATAAGGCCTCGTTTGGTTCACGGATTCAAGGAATCCGGAAAGGAAACGTGTTCCTTTCCTTTGTTTGGTAACCACAAATTTGGGAAACACTTTCCTGACATGGGAGAAAATAGGAGGAAAAATGGTTCCTCTCATGACCCATGGAATTCATTTTCCCTCCTCCTTTCCCAACATTAATTACAAACATTATGACAAAAGTAGCCTTGCTTTATTACATATTTTACCAATTAACTCTTCATTATAATTATGTTGACATTGGATATTATTGGAACAATGATATATTTTTTTCTTTCCTTTCCTACACCAACCAAACATAGGAAAGAAAATTCGATAGGAATTCTACTTTTCCATCCCCATGGAAAATACATGGAAATTGATTTCCTTTCCGTGAACCAAACGAGGCCTAAGGGTCAGGGACAACTAAAACTAGCCCTCGATAGCACAATCCAATCTCATGGGCCGCCCTGACTGTCCTTGTGAAAAATGTTACTATTTTATTATAACAGTAATGCTTTATGGCTTTAAATGATCTCGAGGCTTTTTTGGAGTGCGTTGAAACCCTTGTTAGCAATCATCCGAATAAAACTCGTATTATACGCAAATTTTTCCGTATATTTCATAAACGTATAATACTTGCGTACTTTTGACAGATCCAAAATCAGTACGTAACTTTTATGCATGCGAAGTTTTATACGTGTCCTGTATAAATTATTGAAAAAATTGGCCAAAAAAACATACTGAAAACCTGTTTAATTAACCAAATTTGACAACATATTTAAGAATGTGAAGTTTCTAACCTCAATATTTTTATTTTTTGAATATTTGACCGAAATTTTGAACGTATTTTATTTGCACTAAGCCGATTTATACTCGTACTTTTGCCGTCCCGAATTTTTTTCCATTTGCCGAATTGCTAACAAGGGTTGAAACTAAGCTTTTTGAGCATTGGATGCTTCATCTTTAAACTCTGAGCTGCTTCGGTTATGTGTAACATGCAAGGTTGAAGCTCTCACTCGATTATTCAATCTCATGAACTATATCCATTTTTTTTAATGGATAATTTTATCGTCAAAAGAAACTGCTTCAATGAATCTTTCTTTATTGGATTATCGTCTTTGAATGGATGACTTTGTATATTCACCTATGGGCCTTAATTTTTTTTCTTTCTCATTTGTTATTTAATTGAACATGGTAAAAAAAACACAAAAAATCCTCTAATGAGCTTTTATGCTATTGCTCCAACAAAAATTAGGCAATTGTCAAAATTTTAGCCATTTTAATTCAGATTGCCGAAATTTTGATAGTCCTGAATATGCATAAGGCTGCCAAAAATTTGACGTTTCTAGATATGTACTGTCAAAATTTTGTCAGTCCTGAAGATTCTTTGTCTTCAGGACTGTCAAAATTTTGGCACTTATGGATATGCACAGGACAGTCAAAAGTTTGTCAATCCTTCGTCGTCCCAAACAGGATTCTTTTGATTATGAAGTTTCGAAACACCATGAATAGAGTTCGAAATTTTAGAAATAGCCCCAAATGAGACTAACAACTGTGGAACTATGCCAAAAAAAAAAAACTAACTTGGATTAAAGTTTAAATTTGTTTTTAAACTTAAAGTTGTGATGCCCTCTAACAATTTAAAATGGTACTTTAGATATTGAAATATGATCTTTTTAAGAATTTTGTGATGCCCAGTAACAAATGTTGTTGTACCTTTAGTAAGACCCATTTTAAACCTACACAATCGTAAACGACCATCACAGTGACAGTATCTGCGTACGAAAAAAAAAATCTTGCAAAAATGGTTAGTAATATTAATAATTTAGAAGGCTAATTTTGCAACTAAATATCTTCAGCTTCTCCCGAGTTTGATACCCTAAAATATTGTTGTTAACAATTAGATATCATGATCTTCTCAGATTTTCAACATGTTACATGCCACTCTATATATCTTCCACTATATAATGAGGCTTCAAAACGGCTCAAAAGTGAGCCGTCTAAGCAGTCATTATATCACGGTCCATTTAAAAAAAAATTATATAAAAATTGTTAAAATAAATTGAGAATTTGTCAATGTGGGAAATCGTACTCAACCAAACAAGAAAAATACCTTATACCTTAACCACATGAGTTAGAAAAGATATTTAACTATAATTGTAATAATATTATTAAACATTATTATACGTGCAAAGCACGTGCATTTACTAGTGAATATAAGAAATGTGCTTATTGTTAATGTGTGAGACTCGTCTCACGGTATCGGTATTTATATGCTGATATGTATTTTGTGCTGTATTTAGTATTTTCTTGATTTTGAGAATACTTTGAAATTTTTTCAAAATTGTACATATTTCTCATTGATCGGCATGCCACCGATGTATCGGTGTATATCGACGGTTGACATTCTCATTGTACGGATTTCTGACAATTGTTAGGTGTAAACCCCCAAAAAATTTGAACTTATTTTTATTTTTTTATTTGCTTAAATAATGATTTTTAAGTTTAATTTATAAAGATGGTTTAGTCGTGGTTAAATTTCACTATGCTTGTATAATAGAAAATATAGCATGACTAAAGCAGTCAGGTGTCCTACCGTAAGGCTCCTGGGATTTCTACATTTTTATTTTATTATTACAGTGTTTTATTTGTTCTCAAATAGGAAAACTTATATACGGTTAATAAAGTTTATGATTATAGTAAATATTTTATAAAGCAGTATTTCAATATGGCATGAGAAAAAAAAATAAAAAAACTTTTGCCACAAATATAATTATTAGCTATTTAGAATTTATTGTTATGTTTTTAGAAAGTACTATTGGAATTCTTGATGCTCTTTTAATAAATAAATTTTGGTAACATGTGTCTCCATTACTTTTAAAAAGGTTTATATATATATATATATATATATATATATATATATATATATATATATATATATATATATATATATATATAAACTTATTTTATATTTTAGAAAATTTTAGGTATTTTATTAGAAGTTATTATTGAGTTTCATTAATATTATTTCTTTTAAATAAAAGAAGAAAGAGAAAAAAAAAAACGCAGCGAGATATTGAATCAATATCTCGCGAGGTAGAGAAATCAATATCTCCCGACCCTTAGTCCTGGTAGTGGCATAGTAGAGAAAAGGGAAAGAAATAAATATACACCAAAGATTTAATCAAATCTTGAGAAGATTTTTCTAAATCTTTCCACATAAATCCAACCTAAATTACTCTTTGTATCAAACCAAACTCAACAATTACACGAGGTAAAAAAAAAAAAAGAAACAGGTTACCAAACCTTGTACTTGTGTAACATTTATAATTATGAGAATGCAGTATCCATTGCGGGGCCATTATTGGTTGCCCCCAGCTTATTGTGAGATGTAGTATTCATGAAACTTAAATGTTGTACTGAACTTGTATACATTTTCTTTGCATGTAAATTTAACTTTTTGTTGAATCGAAATGTTGTTCTTGAACTTATAATATTATTTTCAGTGTGGTTTAATTACTTGTCATTGGAAAACTAGTTGAATACAGGCTCATGGCAAATATATTCAAAAAAAAAATTCAAAATAATGGATTTTTGTAACGGTTATAATCGTTACAAAAGTGAACAGTTAGCATTTTTGTAACGGTTGTAACTGTTACGACGATAAGTTTTGTCATGGTTAATACTGTTACGAAGGTAAATTTTATCATGGTTATTACAGTTACAAAGATAAATTTTCTAACGGTTATTACAGTGACAAAAGTTACTTTCGTCACGGTTAATATCGTTACGAAAACCGTTATAAAAATAAGTCATGGCCAATTCGTCACGGATATTACTGTGACGAAAATTATTTGTCATGATAATAACCGTTGGCGCTTGCTGTGGTGTAGTGAATGTGTCCTTTCATGGCGCAGTAATGACAAATAGTATTAACATTAGTACTATGTGTAGCAGTATGAGAATGTACAGTAGTGTGATATGATGTGTGTGGATACTTGTAATAGAAAACATGATGATGTGTAACATTTGACTTATGTGCTTTCTTTGATTGTGTCCTATCATGTGTGTGATGTGTTACATGACAAATCTTTGATTGGGCAGTAGGTATCACATGTTTGCCCAATCTAATCTCTAACTTTTTAGAGTTAGCACAGATCTCATCATATTTAGCAGAGAGAGCATCAATCCTACATGCAGTAATAGAATGCTTCTTCTTTTCTATTTCTAGTTCCTCCTTAAGTTTAACATTTTTTTGATTGCTTTTCTCAATGCAATCAAGTGCCTCATGTAATCTAACTCGAGTGTGAAAATCTTAGTAGAATTATCAGAAGTAGAAGTATTTCTAACATCATTCAATATGCAAGTAAGTTTTTCATTCTCACGCTTATAGGATTGAATATCCTTGCTAGCTTGCTTATACTTATCTAATACTTTCTTGTATTCTTCTAATAGATCACTGAAAGCATTAGATAACTCATTATGAGAAAATTCACTATCTTCATAAAAAAGATTATTCTGTACCTCGTTAGATAATGCCATTGTGCATATATTTGCAGCTTGACGAGTGCTCTCTTCTTCTTCAGAGTCGCTTGCCTCACTTTCACACCATATGCTCGTGTTAGTGTACTTATGAGACGATGATCTTCCTTCGTTTGATCGTTCATAGCGATTCTCCTTTTCAGTAGCAGTATTAGGGCAATATTCATGATGTAGCCTGATCTTCTGCTATTGTGGCATACAAGATCCTCTTCATGTAAGGGATTGAGTTGAACCTTAAATCTCAATGCCATCATGCACACATTTATATTATTATGAAGACTATTCTCCTCGCTGGAGTTGCTAGTTATGCTTTCATACCTGCACTCATAAGTAGCTTCAATAACTTTCTAAATTTTATGAGATGTTGTGCAAATATTTATAAGATTGAAAACATTCAAATCTACAGCACAATAAAAAGCATGCATTGCTTTTGGATCAAGGCTATCTAACTTCTTTTCTTCCTCTGTACAACTATAATAGGGCTTGTTAATAATAGAGGAAGTAAGAATAGAGGTGATAGTAGGCTTTTTGTAGCCATTGATCACAATTGACCATAGGTCAAAGTCCAGAGACTTGAGAAAGTAGCTCATCCGCGTCTTCCAACAAATATAGTTTGTTCAATTAAATAGTGGAGGTATATTTGTGGACTTCCCTTCATCTATGAATATTGATTTCATGGCTGTCATATGTAAACTCTCTAGAGTTTTATATATAAATAGAATCTGCTCAGATATAAATAGATAATAAGGATCTACTCTAAGGATGTTAAGCCAAATTATAGAGTCCTTGTTGTCATACCAATTATAGCAATTGTGGGACCAATTCGTATGAGCAATTATACCTCTATAAGGAGCACACGCTCTGATACCAATTGTAGGAATGATTGAGCACCTCTAGAGGGGGGGTGAATAAAGTGCGTGTGTATGCAGTGGAATAATAATCACCACTTAAAAATACGGCAGTAAATAAACTATATGTAAGCAGGCAGAATATAAATAAATGCGTAATGTAAAGAAGTTCAGAAAGAGCAAACGCAAACAACGCAAACACCAAGATTTATATTGGTTTCCCTCTGAGAGGACTAGTCCAGTTCGTGAGAACTCTTGCTCGCTATAATCCACGATTTGAAACAGCGGTTATACCACTTGTTTTAATCCGAAGAACATGCCAACTTCAACACCGTCGTGTTTTCATCCGAAGCCCATGAACAAACTTCAACCACAAGCTTTAGTACGAAGAACTCGCGACTTCACAACAAGTGTAGATACAATACTTTGAAATCCAAGCTTTACAACTCGATCCAACTTCTAAATCAAGAACGCACTAGCATATAGTTGGTTGTGGGTTGTAAACTTGATAGATAGAAAGATTTAGGCTCAGATAGAACTCTTGAATAGATAGAATAAAAAAGAATGAGATAGTTCAAATGAATGGAGTTTTCTTTTTTATTTATAAGAGTTTTAGAACCAGAGTTCGGGCAGAAATCGGTAGGGCAACGTTCATATTTTTGAACATTTGAGATCCAAAGGAATATGAATTTGCTCCTGATCATGAGTGGTCCAAGGGGGCCGAGTTTGGTCTGAGTTCAGGCAGAACTCGGCCCAAGTTTGGTTATCCTGTATCAAACTGGGTTATGAAGAATGGGCTTTGGATTTTGGGCTATTTTGAGTGGCCTGGCTTTTTGGTTTGTGGACTGAACAAATAGGTAGGCTTTTTGGTAGTGGGATATAGAAAGCCAACCAAGTGCCATCACGACTTAATGCACAAATTGTCCTATAAAAGAAAGATAAATAAAAAACAAAACATAAGGACATGAGTATTTTGATGACGTCTTTCTTCTGGCATTTTTGCAGACTTGTAGACGCTTTTTCCTTGACGGCAGTCGTCCAAAAATAAATAGATCTAGAAATCTGAATACCTTTTAGAGACTTCGCCCTCGAACCCCCACGAGGGGCGCTGCCCCCCTCGACCCCTGTCCGCTAACTGGATAGCGGAACCCCCGATGCGAGGTCTCGGATAGGTCATTGGGCGATTTAGAGAACTCTTCTTGTATAGTGTCGTCTTTGGCCCATTAATAATTCTCCATTACATATGTCCTAGTTTGATCATGCTTACTAATTATCTGCAAGTACATGTTAGATGAACAAAACAGTATGGCAATATGATAAATTCAATGAACAGCAGGACAATGCTAAGTTTAATAACAACATGATAGCGTTTACATTTTATTAGTGATATCAATATACTAAAATTAATTGATTAGCCAAATTCAAAAATATGATATAATCATTCGACTAACAATCCTGACAGTGTTTTCTTTTATATTTTGTAGGGACCTGGCTCAAAACTATCTAGGTTTGTTCAAAGCAATTACCTCCTGCTAGCACAGTTTCTGATGGTTTACACCTGAACATGGGTGGAGGTTGGGAATGAGGCCTCAAATATTTGGGACAACTGTTGATGATACTGAGATCATAAATTATGGAAGACATGTCTGTTATTGGCATGGAATGTTTTATTATACATCTGTTCTATATGGATTTGGGCACTTTTGACAACAAATTTGGGACAACTGCTGATGATACTGAGATCATAAATTATGGAAGAGATGTCGGTTATTGGCATGGAATGTTTTATTATACATCTGTTCATTATGGTTTCAATGAAAGTTAGTCTTTATACCAAATTTTGAGTTCACTATAATGTAATGTTGGATTTGGTTGATCTGACATTATTGTTTCAGTTAAAGTTATTATTTTTCGTAATAGTCATGTATATTATATGTTTTGTGATTGAATATCAAATATAAAATTTATTACACACAATCAGATTTTTTTTTTAACAAAATATGTCCTAATTGATGTGTATATGATATTTTTCACGACATACAATGAATGTCATAATTGACTAATAAAGACATGCAAAGGAATGCCATAAAATATTATTAATGGCGTGCATCCGAATGTCGTGATTGTGCATTAACGACATGTAAATATATGCCGTGTGTACTGACGGGGTGCTACTACATGCCATAATTGCCTTTTCTCGGCATACAATGAATGTCGTAAAAGAGTATAGACGACGCACAAATTGGGTTTAGAAGACACGCAGATTATGTCGTCTAAACTACCATCTTTTTACGGCATGGGCTAATATAACGCTAGCATGTGCGCCATCTAAAGTGTTTTATGGCGCACTTTGCGTGTCGTAAAAGCCCATTTTTTGTAGTGCTTTAGGATTCCAGTTCTTGGTTAGCCCACGAAGTACCTTCCGAATCTTCTCATGGTTGTTGTATTCTTTTCCAGGGGAAGATAAAGGATTAACAATATCTAGAAACTGAATAAACATATTTGTAATAGTCTCATTAGGCTTCATTTTGAAGGTCTCATACTCTTGTGTTAGTCGTAAGATTTTGGACTCCTTCACTTGTGAAGTACCTTCATGAGTGACCTTAAGAACTTTCTAAACCTCGTAAGACGTGAACATGTTGAAACTCTGTTAAACTCAGCTATATATACAACTCATAATAAAGCATTAATAGCTTTTACATCAAGACTTGTCTGTTTCTTTTCATTGTCGGTATATTTGTCATGTGGTTTTTCCACTATATTACCATCTACCACAATGGGCGGTGGTTTCTTGTAACCATCAATGACAATTGACCATAAATCAAAATCAAGAGACTTGAGGTAAAAGCTCATGCGTGTCTTCCAATACGTGTAGTTTGTGCCATCAAATAGGGGTGGCCTATTTGTAGATTGGCCTTCACCGTTGCTTGTGTATAATGATGCAATATCTCAAGGAGATTAAATCCAACTAGAGAGAAACCGTGCTCTGATATCAATTGTAGGATCGATGACACCTCTAGCGGGGGGTGAATAGAGTGCAGCATAAAATATTCTCCAATTAAAAATTTAAGCAGGAAAAGGCAATAAGATATAAATACTTAAATGCAGTGAAGTAAATAATAAAAGAGAACAATACGCAAACACCAAGGTTTATACTGGTTTTCCTTTGAGAGGACTAGTCCAGTTCGCGAGAACTCTTGCTCGCTATAATCCACTATTTTTTAATAGAGATTACACCGCGTGTTTTACTCCGAAGAACACACCAACATCAACATCGTCGTGTTTTAATCCAAAGTCCACAATCAAACTTCAAACACCTTTCTCAAGAAAGTTTTTATACTCCAAACTTGTACAACTCGAATACTCTTAATCGAAAACTACCGACACTTAGAAGAATATGAGTTGTCTTAAAAATAAGAAGATTAAAGCTATTAAGTAGATAGAAAGGCTTAGAAATGGATATAAAAGATGAAGAATGAATGAGTGAATAGAAATGTGAAATTCTTCTCTATTTATAGGATTTTCTAGGACATAGTTCGGGCAAAACTCGGTAGGGTTAACATTCATAATTTTGAACGTTGTAGATCCAAAGGAGTAGAAATTTGCAGCTGACCAGGAGTGATTTGACTTGACTGGGTTCGAACAAAACTCTGGCCGAGTTCGGTTACGCCAAATCTAGCTCATTTTGGTTCGCGGAGTTTTGGATAAACAAAGTTTTTAGGTTTTTTTTGGGTCAGGATATTTGTGAGGAGGATCTTATAAATTTGTTGGTGATCCCGATGCACAATTTTTTAGACTCAATAAAGATAAAATACAGAATAAAGTAGAAATATCAGTAACGCTGAAATATCTGGTCTTCTGTCTCTTTTCATGTCAATGTCGGAGTTTTAAATCAATTATCGAAATCGGTTCAACCATGATTGTATGGGCCAACAAGAATGAGTTAGAATTATTGCAATAAAACAATAGAGAAGCCCCAATACCTATATTAAACTAATGGGGTGTTCTCCAAGTCAGCCTTAGTGGCACCCTATGTAATTTGTAATAGATCTATGACAATTAGTGAAAACCAGTAACTAACATGCTAACTAACTAACTAACTGCTAACAAATCAATTAACTGCTAATTATAATTAATTCAGATTTAATTAAAACTGTACTAAGCCCTTCTAGGCGAATAGCAGGCTAAAACCCACAATCCAAAGCCCAAGGCTGCTTAAATAGAAATCAATTAATTTAAAATAAATCCAGCTCATAACCTTTATAAATCAATTAATTTAAAATAAATCCAGCTCATAACCTTTACTAATTAATCATTAGTAAATAAGATTACTAATTAATAAATAATTATTAAATTTAACTAAAACAGAATTAATTATTTAAAATCAGATTTTATTAAGAAGAAACAAAAGTACTTTTCCAAATAGAATTTCAGGAAGTACATTGAAAATTTATACGTTTGGTTGGCAGAATCATGGAGTTGGGAGAGAAACTCATTTCTTTCCTATATTTGGATGTAAAAGAAAATTATGAGGAAAATGAAAATAATTTTCATTATGAAGGAAAATAAGGAAGAAATTTCCCCATCTAACCAATGATTCATTTTTCCACTATAAAATAATTTATTTATTTTTTAATTTTTTGTTCTCTCCAAACATCGGAAAAAAGAAAAGAAAGACAATTACAATCTTCCAAGAAAAGGAAAACATTAGGAAATTGATTTCCTTTCCTTGAGCAAACGAGGCCTCAGAGCACCAAATATTGCATGAGCAGCCTGTGGCCGGAAAACTGAAAAAGGGGCATCATTCGTAACCCTAACTGAAAAAGAACCCTAGCCGAAACCGAAGAGAGAAAAGAAAAAGGGGAGGGGAAAATGTCTCAGCTGCGTTCTTTGCTGTCAAAGGCCAAGTCTCCAGTGTTGTTGACTCGTGTAGGAGGACGAGGAGGAGGAGGAGGACGTCGTTCGTTTTCCCGCGAATATCCGGATCAGACCCCCGATCTCAAGAAACCCAAAGTACTAGGATGTAATTATTATTTCCCCTCTTTTCTTCTACATGTTTTTTCTTTTGTTCAATTTACCTGTTCCTTCAAGGAATTCCTTGAAGATGTTTCAAAAGCATACGAATATGACTCCCGATCCCCAGAAACCTAATTATTTCCCCCTCTTTTCTTCTACATATACTGCCCTCCCCAACTCTATGAGGAGTGCTAGGCCACCTAACTCCTTCAAACCCTAATCTTTCTTTTCCACCCACCCCCCTTCTTACTATTTCCTCTTGTCTCAGTTATTGGGATGTTTATCATGCATTTGTTACTTTTAATAAGTCATAGCATTTTAATAAGTCATAGCATTTTAATAGCTATTTTGTTTCATTCTGATTGTTCTATTTCCTATCCTAGTTATTAGTTACCAGGATTAGTTCCTATTGAATTGCTATTTGTTATTTTGTTAGCGAATGTATTCTCTATTTAAAGACAATAAATTAAGAAAAGATACATCTGAATTCCAATCATAACAAGTCAGTTTCTTGGAGGGCTTGTTTTGTCAAAAAAAACCATTGTATCCTTGTTACCTTGGCATCATAGGCCCAAAGAAATTTCACGATCGGTTGAATGCTCTCTTCTCTCAATTCAATACTAGAATGAGTCAACTTGTAAGCCAATTCGGGGTATGTGGAGAGAATTTCTCAGCACAAGTAACAATATCATGAAGGCCATGTAGCGGCCACAATTTACTCAATCCTAAACCCGTAATCTTTACCCTACTCTAATCCATTAACCCATACTATTCCATACTATAGATTACCTGATGCTCCTAATCTATGCAAGTATTTTTTTTTTCCAGCCTTTAATGTTAACTGAGGTTCTTATTGCCCGTGTTTTTTTTGTCTTCCCAGTTCCCCCAATAGTAGAAGGATTTTTTGTGGTTACCTTTATTGTGGGCTATACATTGGGTGCTCGTGATGAACGCTTCCGCCTACGCCTATGGGGAAAATGAAGAGGAAGGGTTTTACTTTGCACAAGTGAGAAGATGTTTAGTATTTTCTTATGTCTTGTCCCTAAATGTGAAACATTGTTGGTACGTTCACATGCTGTTATATGAATCTTTTCGGTCACCGCCATCTTTATTTTGCTGAAATATAAAGAAATATGTAGAACAAGGTGTGTTCCTCCTTTTCTTGTTATCTACTAGCCAATCGCGGTCCACATTTTGTTATTGTATGAACTGTCATATTTTGTTAATGATTTAAGATTTCCTTTGTTGCAACTTGTACTGAATTGGTCATGGTATTGTTCATTTGTGTTCAGTATTAATTTGGCCAAATTCACCAAATATAATTTAGTTAGTTTTTTGTATTGATGCATCTTTCACCTTAAAAACCTGTTTCATGTACCATTTTCTATGATCTGTGTGTTGAGTTGTAGATATGATATGCAAGATGTTTCTCTCTGTGTTAGTCTTGTATATAAATGTGCCAATAATCAAGTTAATATAAACAACTAGAGGTCAATTAATGTCTTGCCTTATATCTCACATTGGCTTTCCATTAAGACTAGTCTACAGCCACCAATTCTGCTGTAGCTATTCCTGGTTCGGGGATTGTTTAATCATCTCGAGTGTTGACAGCCTAAATCTAAATGCTCTCAGGGTTTGTGCATGAATAGGGTCATTTGCATGGATTCCCATTAGGACTCGGTGGGCGTTTGCCGTTTGGTACACGATAATTTTTTATTCTTGAATTTTTTTTTTGGTGAAAAATATATTTCAATGTTTGTTTAGATTATAAAAATTTATTTTCGAAAATTATGAAAACCCAGGTTTACCTACAAAAACATGAGAAACCAATTTATGTTGAAAGTATGGAAATCCTATTCTTGAAAATTGGTTGGTATGTTATTTTTTTGCCTGACCAAAAAATTATTTATTTTGTTTATTTTTTCTTCATTTTTCTTCATTTTCAAGAACTTTTTTTTTTTCATTTTTCATTTTCTAAAATATTTTCATTTTTCAAGAATTTTTTTGTTTTTATTTTTTTAATTTGTTTCATGCTTTAAGAATGATTTTTTTAAGATTTTTTTTTCGGCTTCCATTTTTTCATTTTTTTATTTTTTTATTTTTACGCTGTAATATTTATATATTCATCCAATATGCGGAAATAATTTTTTTAGATAATTTAATGATCGAGAATTTGATTTTTGAAATATATAATTTTTGGTTATATATATTTTTTGTGTAGTCTTCATTTGGTTCATGGAAAGGAAAGTAAATCATTTTTTTGTCTTTCTTTTAGGAAATTATAATTTTTACCAATTATTTTTTTTGAGCGGATGGGAAGAACTAGTTTTTTTGTCCTATTTTTTTGTTCTTTTTGAATCATTACAAACATCCTCTTCATGGATGTGCTAGACAAACTTTTAAAGTGGGGTCCATATATAAAATAAAAAAATTGAGCTAAAAGTACATTTTAAAAAATATTACAGCCAAAATTTTATCTAGGATCTCTAGCGGGAAGTATAACATACTAACGCTACATATTAGTTCTATTTTTGATTATATATATATATATATATATATATATATATATATATATATATATATGGAAAAATATATATGGAAATTGCTGAGAAATCTAATTTCGGGGTTTGTTTTTATGAAAAATTCACCACAGGATGGGTTTTATGAAATGCCCAGAATTATATATTTTCACGTTAAGTATACCAAGATTTCCTTTAGATGCTCTGTATTTATAAAATTAATACCATAACTACCCCTCCACACAAACTCAGATTTGGATTGCGATTCTCGTCTTCTTCTTCTTCACGAGAGATCTGAATTTCATTGCTCTCATCTTTAGCAGATATCGCAAAGATCGTTCATAGTTCACCGTGCTTTTTTTTTCCAGTCGAACTCTGATCTTCTTCTTTTTCTTCTTCTTCTTCTTCTTCTTTTCTGACAATTAGGTCAATTATGGAGAGAAGATCTTCTTCTTCTTTTCCATAAGAGTTAGCATCGTTTTGAAAGAAGAACGAAAACTCTTGAATCTTTATTCATGACAAATTTCTTTCCACAAAACAAAAATATAAAAAATTAGGTTTCTGTCAACTGTTCTTCGTCGATATAACACCAAGAATAGTCATTCTGCTGCATTTTAACACGGAGAATGACATTCTCCGTATAAATTAACACGGAGAATGACATTTTCCGTATAAATTAACACGGAGAATGACCATTCTCCTGTGTTTTAACATTTGAATGACCATTCTTCATGTCATTTAGCACGGAGAATGGCCATCTCCGTGTAATTTAGCACGGAGAATGTCATTCTCCGTACTAAATTACACGGAGAATGGTCATTCTCCTACGTTTTAACACTGGAAGTGGCCATTCTCCGTGTAAATTAACACAGAGAATGGCCATTATTCGTATAAATTAAGACGGAGAATGGCCATTCTCCGTGTAAATTAAGACGGGGAATGCCATTCTCCGTGTTACTAACATCGAGTCATTCTCCGTGTAAATTAAGACGGAGAATGGCCAGAATGGTCATTCTCCGTGTAAATTAAGACGGAGAATGTCATTCTCCGTGTAAATTAAGACGGAGAATACAATTCTTCGTGTAAATTAAGACGGAGAATGCAATTCTCCGTGTAAATTAAGACGAAGAATGACCACCATTTTTCGTGTAAATTAAGACGGAGAATGCTAACACGGAGAATGACCACCCTCATGCGAAATTAACATTCTTCGTGTTCTAACACAGAGAATGACCATTCTCCTGCATTTTATGGTCAGTTGAAACTTTGGAGGGCCATAACTTTTAACTGGGAGATCGAAACGAGGTCCGGTTTGTCGCAAAATGAGCGCATCTTCGAGGAGCCTGAGATTAGCTGTTTCTTCATTAGTCGGCCTTCCGAAATTTTAGAATCGCAAAAAAATTGATGTTTTGACCTCCGTTTTAGCACTTTTGCCGTTTGTCTCGGTCTTTCCGAAATTTTTCGACGAGTTTTTGAAGATTTTTTAGGAGAAAACCTAGATTCGAAAGTGAGCAGCGTATGGAAGAAGATGAAGTATCGAAACGTTTTTTAAGAGTAGTTTCGTGGGTATTTTCAATAAATTAGAAGGAATGGCAAAAATGTCATTCAGAACCCTCTTTATATATTTTTTTGCTAATTCTGGACACGCGATGAAATGTTATTGGGCGGTGGATTTTTCATAAAACTTTTTCGTTTTTTGGACATTTCATAAATTTTTCCATATATATATATATATATATATATATATATATATATATATATATATATAGGCTATCCAATGGGTATAGCATCTAAATAAGCAAATGAGCACAAACATTTCTAACCCTTAGATTTAATTTAAGTGATATCTAATGGTTATGGTTTACTTTTGTGTTAGACCATTGGATTGGTCGTTATTGATATCCTTTGATTCTGATGCATTCAAAAAATAAATTGAGACATTATGGCTCTCTCCTCTCTGTACAACTCTCAATCGTCTCTCTCTCTGTTGCTCATCTCTGCTTCTTCTTCCAAGTCCATTCCGTTCCTTTCTTTTGAAATATAACATGTATCATAGACTCCATTAAAGTCCCTCCCTTCTTTGTTCGGACTATAGTATACTATTACAAGATGCCACTTATACTGCATGAATTATGTGATTACACATTAAAAATTCTAATACTTTCGGAACTGAGAGTCCATACGAATATATCATGTTGGTTTGTTCTCTACATTATTTGGAACTCATGTGTACAATCAGGGCTCTCAAAAAATATAGATATTATTTTCTCATCTTAAAGTCACCTTCTCCATTAATACAAAAATGTTGTAGAAAGAAAAAGAAAAGGAAAAGGAACGGACTTTGAAGAAGGAAAAAAAAGGAACGGACTTTGAAGAAGGAAAAAAAATGGGCAAAGAGAGAGATTTTGAAGAAGCACCAGAAACAAAGATATGACAGATATGTATAGTATATCCATAATTTGGGGCGAACATTATTCGGTTTTGAACCGAAAATCGAAACGAACCAAACCAAATAAAAGATCCGGTTCGATTTTGGTTTTGAAAATACTAAATTTTCTTATTCGGTTTCGGTTTTGGTTTTGGGTTTCGGTCCAAGATCGAAAACCGAATAAAAAAATTTAGTTTATATATATATATATATATATATATATATATATATATATATATATATATATATATACTAAATAAATTTAGGTATATGTAGTTACTATATATATTTAAAAAATTACAAATAAACCGAAAAATTGAATGAACCGAATAAACCGAAAATCGAACCGATTTAATTCGGTTCGGTTTGATTCGGTTTTGGGCTAATTCGGTTCGATTTCGCTTTTGCTTATTCGGTTTTCGGTCCAATTAGATTTTTGGTTATTCGGTTCGATTTGAACCGAATAAACCGAATGCTCACCCCTATCCATAATGTCTCTCAATTTATTTTTGGAATGCCATCGGAATCAAAGGATATCAATAAAGACCAATCCAATAGTCTAAAACAAAAGTAAATCGTAACCATTAGCTATCACTTAAATTAAATCGTCTCCTGCTCACACCGTTGGATGGTGCTTTAAGTCATTTAATCTTAACCGTTGATTTACCAACGGTTAAGATTATATGACTTAAAAGCACATCTAACGGGTGTGAATAGGGGGATGCTTGGGATACAAAAAGTGTGGGATACCTATCCTTCCTCTCTCTCTCTCTCTCTCTCTCTCTCTCTCTATATATATATATATATATATATATATATAGAGAGAGAGAGAGAGAGAGAGAGAGAGAGATAGAGAGAGAGATAAGGGAGGTGAGGTGCCACCCCACCGTGAGGTGGCAACATGTCACCCTCCCATGCTATTATCATGCACTAAAAAAATTTGCACACTCTTTAGCGCATGATGATATCATAGGGAGGTGACATGTAGCCACCCTCAATAGGGTGGCACCTCACCTCCCTCATCATATATATATATATATATATATATATATATATATATATATATATATATATATATTGTTTTAGGCTCCTAATTTTCTTGGGGCCTTGGGCGGTCTCCCTGGCCGCCTTGGGCCAGGGCTGGCCCCGATTCCAAACACCTGAAAAAAATATTTTTCTTTCAATATCATGATTCTGCAAAAAAAAAAAATAATAATAATATCATAATTCCCATACCAAATGTGACCATAGTATATTTAATTTGAATACAAGCTGGGGGTAGGCTACGCTCAATCTACTCAAATACATGGTTATATATATATAATATAGGGAGGTGAGATGTCACCTCATGGTGAGGTGGCTATATGTCACTCTTCCATGCTATTATCATGCACTTACACACTTTTTGGTGCATGATGATAGCATGGGGAGACACATGGCCACCACCCATAGGGTACACCTCACCTCCCTTTCTTCTCTCTCGCTTTATATATATATATATATATATATATATATGATATA